>VZRU01014268.1:401706-633865 GCA_013398155.1 Pedionomus torquatus
GGGTCTTCAAGCATTTTAAGATCCCAGCTTTGATCAATGGATGTTTCAGTATAAGTGACTAATACCTAAGAATCTCTTGAGACCTAATAATTTCATATTAGCTGCTTACTGGTTTTATCCATTTCAAAGCCTCTAGCTGGGGGTACAATTATTGCTAGCTAAAGGATTCAGATTCCTTCAGATAAGTCTCTAAACAATCCCTGACCTTCCCAGTATTCATGCTGTCTATTCTGTTCCACAGGTCACTAGATGATAATAGGAATAAATGCACTGAATACGGGAAGCGCAATGCATTTCAGGACAGATACTCTGCAGCCCTCCAGGAAAATGATGATCTAAATGTTTTCAAACGTTCTATTAAATTCTTCTGTCAAACTGAAAAATCCCACTGGTGAATTGCAGCTCCTTCCACTGGGGAAGGGTAACAGTATTTAAACACACGTAGACCTCCTATATACTACTAATACAGGCTAAGGGACTGACTGTACTAACAGGAAGGCAAAGTACAATACCTCAGGTTAGGTCTTGCTGGAGCAAGATCCTTCACTCTTGAAAAAAATGTTCTGTCTAACGGCCTCAGTTATTCAGGGTTTTGGCTTTACTTTCCATTCAAAACTGTGCACTGCTAGTCGCATTGTGACCCCTAACACTGTATTGTTTGATTGGTTCAATAATGACTCTGAGGAATGAGAGTCACCTACTGTATTATCAACTCTACCTCCTGGGGCTTCCCTTAAAGGGGTTTCCATTCAAGTCTGGTCTAGGGTAACACATGCAATTACACTAGGAAGAATGAAAATGTGAAGGGGGCAGCCACTGCAGCTTCAGGTCATGAGATGATTGCTGGCTGTGATTAGGAAGAAATCCCCTCCTCTTAAATGGAGTATAATAGTGTTCATATCTAAGGATTCAGGACTGGCCATTGTTAAAGATAGTATATTCCCTGTGACAGTTCATACAGATTTCCCTCCTCTTCCCCTTTCAAAGTGCAGCAAAGGAAAAGAGAACTTTCAACAACTTGCTACTTTCTCAGTTAAAAAAAAAAATAATAATGGGGGTAATGTGTTAAAGAAGAGATAAATTTTACTACTCTGCTGCTCTGCTGCCAAACATTCTGCTACAATTTTTCCTTTAAATGTCATTTTGAATGTTCCTTCTTTTTTTTTTCCCTCCACATAGGCAGTGTTTAATGTTTCTAATATGTGATGCAAAAAATCTGAATTAATTTCACTGTACTGAGCCTACTAAATATGATTTCTTTTTTAAGCATGTTGCTCTTGTGAAAGACCATGGTCTCTAAGGATTGTCTGTCAGTCACCTCATAAAATAAAGGTTATTATTATTATCAGTGGTGAACAATAGCTGATGACTTCAAGTTGAAGAAAGGTCAAGAGACTAATCAATGATAGGCTTTCAGCAGCTATCTTTTCTAGTCAGGACTTAAGCAATTGTTGAAGGCATATTTTTTCATATTTAAAATTTATTCTGTTTTTCCTCATTGTCTGTATATGTGCATGCATGTGCACATAAATCCATCTCAGCTTAAGTCTTTTTGTATCTGCCAAGTTTTATTCAAGCAACTGAACATGAAATCATAACCGTTTCAGAATCCGGAATATGAGTAATTGCGATGTTCATGCATTGTGTCTCAGAGGGGAGTAACTGGATGGGAACTCTCTTTTTCTGTTAGTAGCTGCCACATCTGTGTCATCCTTGGAGTGAGTTTCTATTCTCTAGCACGATTCTGAAACCAAAACTCCATTACTCTGCTTCTACTAGCATCCTCCATCCACTCACCCCACTCAAGAGCATGAGATACACTGTGGTTTCTCAAGACCTTTATTTTAGAATTCTTGCACTATAAAACTAGACCAGGTTTTCTGGAGATACATACATCTTTTTTCTTCTGATCTTGCAAACTATGGAGTGTCAGTAATGTATGAGGCTGTTCAGACCTGGGAGATTGAACAGAGCTGTTGGGACATGCTGCCTCTGCTCAAACTTCATTTAAAGTGTGAGAAGTTTATATAGGTTAGCAGTGTCTTCCTTCAAACTGAAGTGGGCCATGCTTGGAATATGTAATGCAGGTGGAGACACAACCTGATAGATGGAGAGAACTACTCAAACAAGGCCAACATCAGCTGAGTCTCTTCATTGTTTCTGAACGCATTGTTGAAACCACTGAACAAGTCATTGTGGGTAAATGACTTCTTGAAATAGTCCGTTTCTTCGCTGTAGATTTGAAAGAAAATATTAGAGCAAGAGAAAAAGTAGGTGAAATTGATTTCATTTAACAACCTTCCAGCCTTGCCTCATGTCTCACTCAAGTAACCTTTGTAACTAATTATAGTGGAGCCTGAAAATAAAGCACTTCTAGGCTGAAGGGTTTTAGAAGTCATCAAAATTATCCAGTGCTCAATATAGCCATAATCCTATATGCTATTATGTTCTTGTGCCAGCAAGGCTGTCTGCAAGTTAACATCTATAGGCCTATGAAAGAAACAAGAGGTAAACCTTGGTATCATCAAATATTATATTGATATCCAAAGACATTACGGCAAGCTGGGAAATCAATAATTTCTAAGCGCTTTCGTCTTTTGACTTTGTATTAAATTCTGAGTGGTTGTAATAATTGGTGGTTTTCTTCCTTCTTCAGGTCTGGTAGTGTATCTGGGCACTCATCTTCATGCACTGTCCTGTGAGATTCTTTTTTCCTCTCTGCACTTTATTAGAAGTATGCTTTCACATTTGTTGGCTACTGCCCTCTCTAATGCAAATTTACAGTTATAAAAGGCTTATCTGTCCCCCACTCCGTTTGTCTTAGTTTGAACAGCCTTTTAGGTCCCTAGGACTCAGGATTTAAAGACTTATCATTCTTAAAAATAAAGCCTAGTTTCCTTCCATTGCCACTTCCCAGAGGATCTATGTCTTGATGATATGCCTGGGCCTTTGCTTCTGTCGGTGTTTTTCCTGCATGCTAAATATGGTATCCTAAATATTTATTTTATTTTTTTTTAACTTTCAGAATGCCAAATGCTCCACGCACATTGGTGTAGAGGAAATTTTGTTTCTTATGTTTAGTGACCTTCACCATATACTACAAGGTCTATCTGTTTACTTACTTGGCTTTCTTCAAATCAATAGCTCCCGACTGTAGACCATGCACCATTAGTGATTTGCAGAGCAATTGCTGAAGGTCCATAGAGAACTGCCCAGCAAAGAGCAGTTCTTCTGCATTTCCAGATGCTATCTTACATTAAAACCAACTAAAATTATATTTAACAGTTTCTGAATGTTACTGTTCGAAGTGTACTGGTGTTACACAAGGTTGATATCTAGTATTGAAGTATTCTATGTGTTGACTAGTAGGAGGGGAAAGTGAGAATCAAGGGGTTGAAATGTGACCCACACATCAGAAAATTATGGGAACAGTAGCTTTTCACAACTTCTCTGCCACAGCTATAAACCTCTGATTGGCCTGTATGGAATACCCTTTTGAGTCAAATCAGTTTTATGATTTCTAAACTCTGATGGCTTTAATTTGCTGTAAATCTTTCCAGAGATTATGGTACTTTGTACAGCATACCTATAAATAAATTCTGTGACAGCCTCATTAATCAGGCTACATTTTAAAAGCATTAGCCTTTTGAATCCATGGCTTATCTTTCCACAATTCTAATTAGTGTTCATTCAAATCAATATTTTTACTGCAAACCAAGGAGTTATGCTGAGCCTGATCTAGACCTTCTTCATTCTCCAGCTGATGTACCCCAATATTTGAGATGTGTTTTGAAACTTGGCTTCACATTGGCATATTGCAAATGGATTGTTTCAAGCCTGGGCAAGTCTAAAGAAATCAGTTGCAGTACTGCAAAGCTTATTTTTGATATTTTCAACTTCAAAGTACATGAGAAGAGAACATGAGCTGGGCACCTATATTTCCCTTGAGGAAAGTAGGTGACCCAAACAGAAAGATCAAACACCAACATACTGGAACAGAATCCATGTAAAATTGGTCAGCACCTAGAGAATCTTGCCCTTCTTATTAATGAAAGAATCATTAGACCTTTACATATAGATATATATTATTTTCTTTTTAATGGAAGAGCTTCAAGAGGAGGTGTGAGAATGTCCCATCCTCTGGACCAGTAGGAAACTTTGTTATTTGTGTTTTGACTACTGGGAGGTAAAGATATCAAAGTAAACCCAGTAGAAAAAATATGTTTCCTAGGACTTCTGGACTCCTTGCTAAATGTTCTGATCTGTAGGCTAGTGACTGTATTAGCAAGAGTTATCTCAAGCAAACTTTTACAGTTAGTTATCAAAGTCCAAGGCTATGGTTTGGTAAGACATTTTGCTTTATCAGCAACATGGATTTAAAGCACGGACTTACAAACATAACCTTGAAAAACACAATTCATCCAGTGTATGTGAAGGGAGTAGAGGGTACCGGAGAGGAGCTTGAGCAGATTAGTATGCCGTGTGCCAGTATTATTTTGCCAAACATATAATAATATTATGTTGTATATATATAATATATATTGTCTATAATGTTGTATAGAATTACTTCTTAAACTCACCACTCTAATTTCTCTCTCCCGTCAGTGGAGGACATGGTAAAGGATACCTTTGGCTATGAACCAGCCTTCAGGGGTGCTTGGCTCCATCAGTGAATAAGACTGCAGCCTAGATACTCAGGTTATGTGAGATGAATCCAATGCTACATTTGAAATCATTTGGGTACTTAAGTAAAGGAGAATCTACTTGATGGGACTTGCATATTAGATAGCTGATACATTTCTCAGTTCTGCCAAGACATCAAGGCATGTGCAGAAGAACTTTCTCAGGGAACTTTTAAAGGTTGGGAAGCAGATGAATAGAAGTTTTCAGGATCTTAATTTTGAACCTAAGTAGTTTAAATTTGTTTACACTTTTTTAATATTTTGCATTTTCCGTATCTGCCCAAGGGTTCCATGTCACAAAGATTGTCACTTCATGAATATCTCTGAGTACATCCAGCTCTTGAATTTTTATTTGACAATAATGTGAAAAAAACCCTAGCAGAAGTTATAAATATGATTCTTTGTGTGATGAATTTTGGCAAGGGGAAGAGAAAGTAACAGATTCTCAGATGATGGAGACAGAGCACAGAGTGTGTCATGTAATGCTCACTGGCAGTGTATCACACCAGAACTTGTGAAAAAACAATGAAGGATACTGAAATGTGTTTCCCACCAACGCTATCACTGGAAGTAAAGGCAACATTCACACCCATCTTCACCACCTTTTATGTCTAAACATATACACAGCTCTAACACACTTCCCTTTAGTTGCTAACAAATGACCAATCCTGACAATACAGTTTGATGTCCAGTATTATTCTATCGTCACCTAACCCAAAAGCTGTCGTCTTCTGTCAGCTGTATTCTCCACTGAAGCTTATTTGATACTTATCTGGAAAAGCAGACAGTACTTGTATCTCTCTTCTTTTCCTAGACTGGTAAGTCAAGTAATGGGCAGTACCCTGGAACTCGAGTGTGATGAGGACCAGTGGTCACAACTGAAAATGAAGCCGTGAGCTGTGCTTTTCTGAAAATTTGACTTGTAGGTATCCCTTCATCAATCACATCACAACAAGTCCTGAAAAGGTTAGGCGATACTATGAGAAACAAGTAAACAAGAGGATTAAAACTCATCTTTCTAATTAAGAATTTGTATCTCTTCAACAGAATGTCATAATATCACACTGGGTGAAGTGCTTGGCAGGTCTGCGACAAGGATTCCTGCTCCCATAGATGGACAGATCTGCTAAAATGGCACCCTACTATGAAGAGCATACACGAGAGCTACAAAAAGGTGTGATAAATGATACAGAAGGCATAAAGAACATGAAAGCGTTTTTGTCTGAGGTTAAAATTGCAGGGTGACTTTGTTTTTTATATGAGATGTAATGAGAAAGTGCATGTGATATGTGCAGTTTGTGATGACTGGGAATATTTAATCATATGCCAAGGGGAGAGGGAAATTTTCAGGGTCAACTTTGGAAACTTAAAGAAATAAATATTTTTAAATCAGTACCAAAATTTTAATGAATATATTTTATACAGTTTTATTACAGACTATAATTTCTCTGTGGAAGTTTTGCTAATCCTTGTACTCATGGCAGTATGCACAAGCAGTTACACTGTGCTCACTTTGGTTAGAAACACTCTGTTCCCACCCACCCTTCAGTCAAGATGTGGGCAAAGTGAATTGTAAGATGTTATACTTAGCACCTAGATGAGTACACATTGTTCTATGCTATGTCATGTGTGGATAACACGAGCCCACATGGAAAAAACGAGCTGTCATTATAACACATGAAGGTTAATAATCCTCTGTTTCTCTTTACATCTCTTCAACTCAGAGATAGTATTGATGGCAAGAGGGTTATACTCCTTCTGACTTCCAGTGTATTGTTGTCTCCATTACTTTGGTTGATCTTCCTTTACACTGCTTTGACATACTTTACCTGAACAAATGGGAGTTGACCATCCTTCAAACACTTTTCTTTGAGTGTCCAGATGGTGGCAACAGCCTTTTACAGTTCACTGAGAAAGACTCATGGAGAAGCTCAATTTATTGCAGCATCAAGAAGCAACTGCTTTGCTTCTACAAGGCTTGGGGAAGTGTTCAGGTGAGCAAATCCTGGAAAGTCATTCAGCTATGGTTTTGCAAAGTGGATGCTCATATACACACTGAAGTACTGCAGGCGTTGAAACAAAGAGCAGAATCTCTCTGAGAAGCCATGAAATTCTCCTTTTAAAAGAGAGATGAGTCACTTCATGAGAAATAGCAGACAATGAATAAAAAAAAAAAAGAAACCCTGCAGGATATCTTGAGCAACCAGTTTCAATGTAGACATCTTCACTGTTGATTTCAGTGGTGTGGGGATTCAACCTGACATTAAATTACCTACCTTTAGAAGTCTGTAAGTAAAGTATAATCCCGTTACAGTTGATGGAAAGCAAGAGCTTGCTTCAAATAGCCATGCAACTATACCTGAGACAAGCCCAAAGAACTTAAGACATCTACAGCAGACTGGCATATATGAGAAGGAAATTAGAGGAAACATCCCTTTCTTTCACTCATAACACCTACAGCTAGGTGGGGTCTTGTAGAACATCTCTGTAGACAACTACATTTAAACTATTGAAATTTACCTCCTGGCACACATTTAGATTGTTCCAGGTGGACTTGAATTTAGGTGTCATTAGTTTAAGCAGGATCCTATCCATGAAGCTGGATGACATTAATCCTGTACAAGAGATCTGAAGACCTCTGTCATTTTTGCAATGCAGGTAACCAACAATATTTTTGCCTTGTGAATTTCTCCGTCTCAAACGAGTATGGAGAGCTATGGAAATACTGGAGAGAATCCAATATAGGTTTATGAAGGCAAGTAAGGGCCTGGAGCATTTCTCAAATGAGGAAAGGCTAAAAGAGCTGGGACTGTTTAGTCTAGAGAGGATAAATGATAAAGCCACACCCTTTCCCACTATTATTATTTGCATGTATTGCAGTCCAAATGCCACATTTTTCACTGGGTATTTTTATTTTATTTAAAAATACGAATTAACTTGTGTGTGTGTATGTGTTTGTATGCCTATCTGTCTGTCTGTTCACATAGTTTTTCAAGATAAAATCTCCTTAAGGAGGAAACATTTGTCGGTAATCAAGGCAATTGGCAAGTTAGATCATAGGTATCTTTCCTCCCATTTTGGACAGTTTCTTTCATTTTTACAGTACAAATGTGTTATCTAAAGCAACAAAAAATGGTTGAACTAAAAGAATAAAAGCCTTTTAACCAAAAATTCAAGAATGTCCTGAACACCAGGCTGTTTGTGCCTCTACAGTGCTAGATGTTACCATCAAATTAGATAATCTCAATGCATTGAGATACTTTGGATCATATTTTGCTCCACAGATAGGACAGTGTAGCCTAACATTTGGCCAAATTGCCTTGTAACTACAAATTCAGATTTGATTTTTTCCATTTGCCCATTTGTTCTGGATAAATTGAAGCCAAAGATCCTTCCTTCCTAACATTTTCTGTAACAAATTCAATTTGTAGTGCTGTGTAATAACGGACTGACCATAAATGGTGCAAATCTGCCAGTAATTGGCAAGCAAATGCTGTCTGAATTTGATTATGTTTATTCTTATAGAGATCAGGTCTTACAAAGGCACACATTTTGTTCGTGAGTGTTCAGGGCATTCAGATATCTGCAGGACCATGGACTGGTAAGGCATGCATGTTCCTTGACTTACTGCTGAATTCAGAAAGCAAAGGTGTGTGCTTGGAGCAAGTTCGAGGCAGTATAGGCAAAACTGAGTTTTGCTGCTTTCAGGACAAAGAGCTGGGACCAAGTCATATTCCTGCCATGGTATCAGGTGAAGCAGACATGGTGTAAGGGAGGAATGGGAAAGAATGCTTCAGAATCAGTTTTGCTGGTTCCACTGCCTCCATAGGAAAAGTAGGACCGTGACTTTGCCTTGAGGAGCCATCTATGTAAGCTCTTTAGACACATTGCTTCCCAGTAGCACCTACCTCCTCTCACAGCTCCAAACTTCCTTCAGTGGTGACAATGACAAAATGTAAACTACTTTCTTAGGATTTTAGTGAAATAGGCATTAGGGACATCATGGAAACTTTTCTTATTTTTCTTTTTTTTTCCCCTAACTATTAATTTAAGGACTTGCCTACCTTGCTGATGCAGATTAACATCTTAGTATGTGCAGGAACCACACACAAAAAGCGACCTGTACTCCCCATGGTCAGATTAGTTCAAATAGCAAGGATGTCTTACAACCAAAGGAAAGAAAGTCTGTGTTTTTACAGTGCTTATGCAGACAGAGAAAGAAGTTAAGCAGCTTGCTAACAGCATCCCAGGAAATAGCCCTGGGTAATGAAATATCTAACTCAATATGCATAAGCAAGCGCTTGCCTAACTAAATTACTTGATAATTCTGATATTGGCTGTTGGCTTTGTATAAAAATATGTATTCACACATTTTAACATGGAACTCCCAGCTGATTTTAGTAGGGAACTCTGTAGTGAGAACATTGGCAGGCTACCTCTCTGACTGAGCAGGGCTGTGGGAGGTTTAAGTGTGTTCTGGGTAATGTAGTCTGATTTCTGTTTTAATGGACTGAATAACTGGAAGAAGCACTTATGTTAAATGGCCCGACTGAGAACTCAGCAGCCAGTCAAGGTAAGAGAGAGCTTAAGGTAAAAGTAATAATCTTCAAGAATTTAAATCCATTGTTCCAAATGAGAGTATAATGACTAGTACCAGACCTCAAGAGAGCTGGTGGTACATTTGGTTCTCTGTCTGACCCTGACAGTGATCTGCTGTCTGATCTTGCACAAATTTAGGGAATATTCCTGAGTGCTCATTTAAATGCCCATAAACCAGTTGTGTTATAATTTATTTTCCACTTGGGAGACCATGGGAGGAGAGATTCTGGAGCTTAACAGCTAATGTTCCTGAAGTGCTTTTGGATTGTTGGATGAGTGATATTCAGTAAATACGACATTTAGGGATTTAAGTTTAATCTAGCTGAAGTAATTCAGGAGGATCTCCATTGAAGCCCACTGAGTTGTATTATCACAATGTTAGCATGAGTAAAATCACTTTGCATTCCATTGTTAGGAAGGAAAACGTAACTCATATGCTTTACGTGTTGGGTTGCTGTTAATGCCATGATGATATGGAGATAATTTCATGTGAGAATTCTTTCAGATCCACACTCAGAGGCAAATGTCTGCGCAAGATGCTGTAACTGTTTGCAAAATCATGAAGAAAATTTGACCAATGATGACATGTCTCAAAATGGCTGTGGATTAAAACCATTCAGGATGCCATACGAAACAGAAAAGACCAGTAATTTGTAAACTTGATGTTTGATATCAAAGATATATCAAGGCAATGCTATTTTTTAAGACAAACACTTTAGGCTCCTGTTGATTAAAAGACTCAGGATGAAGAAAGCCTCTGAAACAGATTCTGGACTTGCAGAAATAGGGTGAACTTTTTCTTTAATATTATTTTTTGACATTTTTCTCCAAAGCTTTTGGATTTCTGTCACTAGTCCACTGAGTCTGGGGAGAAATTGATTTTAAAAAATAGTAATATAGCAGCCCAGTCAAAAGTGAGTTGAATTCAAGCACATTCAGGGTAGTAGAAGCTTTTAAAAGACATACATTTTGGAAAAATGCTGAAGGGAATTCCTAGCTTTCCTCCCTTTTGGTACATGAAGTTTATGGGCTTCTGACAGACAGAAACTAAAACAGACTAAAAGAATTTAGTGAAAAGGTGACCTGGTGAAGTACTCTTTTTTTCTGTTCTTTTGGGAGCAAAAAGGGAGGGTTAGCTTTCAAGTTTCAATCATAACATTGGCAGGGTTAAGAGGAGAGCTAGTTCAAAAGAATACGGTTCCAAAGAAATTGAATTTTGTCATATTGTCCTCAGTGAGCAGAGAGCCTTAGTGTGCGTGTAACCTAGGCACCTAGATAAGGTGGTGCTTCATCTTCAGAGAGTCACTGGGAATCTATGTTCCAAATAAAGTCAGTGAAGAAAGCTGCAAGGTGATCCAGTCTGCTTAAATTAAATCTACTTAATTTTCTTCTCACAGTGCAGGGAAAGAACAAGAAATGTTACCCTTTACTAACATGCGTGTTCACTTAAAAAAGGCAAGGATGTCAGCATTGTCTGTTCATCAACCATCTTGTTGCCTTTGGAGTGTGAGGGTCTCCAGTCCCCTCAGCTCAGCCTTATCTCTGGTGTCTGGCAGAGTGCTTGGATTATCAAGTAGGAGCCAAGTGAAGGAACACTACTTTCAAAGAAAGGAGAGTGATGCCTCAGCATCTGATCTCTAAAGTGTTACGTACATGGATCCTGATTCCTCCTGATTTCACAGTAAGGATGACCACATATGAGTGCTTATCCCTGTACTTTGACCCTTTTAAACATTACAGTGTGGTTGCAACCTCAAGTCCACTCTAAGAATTAAGTGGGTTTCAAAAATTGGTATTTCTTCACATATGTGTATGCAAGGAAAATTTCAGAGCATGGCTAACGTGTGGTGAAATTTCAGTACTCACAGGGGCAGACAGTATTGGGTGGGTAGGTTAACTAATGTTAGAACATTAGGGAGGGTTTGGGTTCCTAAGATCACCTTACACAAGTTTAAATGAAATTACCTCCTTTTTTTTTTTTCTTTTTTTCCTATTTTTTTCTTCCCTGAATGTCAAAAATAAAAATAAAAAGTACTCTTTTGTTGTTTTAAATCTTTACCTCAGTTTTGGACTTTTATGGACTGAGCACTCAACTTGCCAAAGTTACTGAAACTCTGATTTAAACCTAAATTTAAATCCAAATGCTACGGAGTCTGCTTTCCTCAAGAGGACAAAACCACCTTGCAAGCTGGAAACCTAAATTGTGAATCACTCACATTTGTTTTTAAACTCCAGAAAGTGTCAGCCCCAAAAGAGAAATTAGTTGTCTGAGAGCATTTTTGCCTATTGGTACACAAGGCGCGAAAATTTAAATGCTTTCAGATAGAATCTGAATAGGGATATTTCTGGAATAAACGTTTTTGTCATTGGGCAAAAAGGAGCAGTGATAGCCTTTTGTGAAAAAAAAAAAGGACCTTGTTTAGATGCCTAAGCACAGATAATATTCCTAGCAGCCCCCACCCCCCTAGTGCCCCCAAGTTAAGTACCTACTCACTTTCAAGGTATGGGATTTATATATATCCTTTCTCTTGAAGATTTTTTCTTCAGGTCCGTGTTTTGTGATGGATATATTTTCAGGTCTCTCTCACTCCTCCCTCCATTTTGAAGAGCCCCGTAGCTGTATTAATATGTCTTAAAGTATTCCTAGTATTACTAACAGCATTACTTGTCTTTTGTGGTGCCTACACAGAGGGTTGCCATACCCTTGCTTCCAGTGCAGCCAATGGACACAGAAATGTGCAGCATCAAGGTGTGGTGACAGGACAAGGATCTCATGCCTGTGTTTCAATATGGAATGTATACCCCTGTGACTGGATGGAAAAACAACAACAACAAAAAAGCACTTTGTTTTTATAGTTCAAAATATGACAATTCTGTCTGCATGGGGCTCAAACGACTGTCTGCAAGGAGTAAACAAGCCTCCATATCACTAGTTTCAAAAGTTCTTTATTCACACTACAGTTTTTGCTTTGAACCAGCTGTTCAAGTGATGAGCCTGGACAATACCTTCTGTTGTTTTCCTATTTGTTTACATCCTGCCAATTCCACATATAACACAAATGTCATCAACAGCAGTGTTGTATTCTTATGATAGGGAAAAGACAAGCCTGTACAGACTTTATTTCTGTCTCTGGAAATAGACAGGAGCCTGAGACAACTTCTATAGCAGTAAATTGAATTGTTTGGGCAACACTTTTTTGAAACCGAGGCCAACTGGCACCATACAACTGCATAAAACCTACTAAACACTTGTCTTCCAAAAACCAGGAGGCCATGTCTCAACTAGATAGTGGGAATTGCCCTTCCTTGGTTCTGATCCCCTGAACACCCCTGGGAATTCCTAGGGAGAGTTCTAACTTGGCCCCAGAAAAAAGCACACCAAGAGCTGTTTAACAGCTTAGCAATATGGATGGCTGAGCTGCCCGGTGTCTGAGCCCTGACACCATCTCATTCGCTTGCATAAACTTGCCTTGATGTTCTTTTGTGGATTTCAGATGTTACCATATGTTGTCTTTGTTTCTCGCTATCAAGTTCAGGTTCTGTAGTCAAGGGTTTGGAGGTGGGCAGGGCAGGAAATGGCTGCAAGGCAGAGATCAAATGTTTGAGTAAATTCTTGGGATAACACAAAGCACACAAAAGAATATTCAAATAAGGCATATTCTGCCTTAAGAATATAATGTATTGGTGTTTGGGCTGAGGTTGTATTACAGAATTTAATTTTCGACATGGAAGAAAGAAAAATGAAGGGAAATGCCCCAAAACTCTTAAAATGTACTACACGTTTCTTTAAAATTGTATAAAATAATTTTCTGTTTACATTCACTTTTCATGAATGAACTAGTACTTTTTCATATATAGAAGAACTTTTATGTTATAGCTTGCTTTCTGCCTCTGTGAACTGGCAATGAATACTACAGCATTAATTTGGAAGGAAAGATGCTTCATTTTTCTTACTGCATAGAAGTCTATTGTGACCATTAAATCATTTGGAAAAGCAGCTAAAATGGAGGAAAATACTTCAGTGTAGTATAATGTTCTATTCACTGATAACAGGTGACTTGTACTTGATCATAGCCTTGGATTTCTATTCACGGTATGGTTACACAGAATGAAAAGCACTGGAAAGTTGTAGATAATTTTGTTTCAATTATATGGTAGAAATTTTAATTTCTGAAGCTAAATTGAAAATAAAAGATAAGAGTATAGTTGGCTTTATTTCTTCTATTGAAAAGTGTAAAAAAAAATCCATCTGTCCAAATGCTAGAAAGGAAATTAGACCATTTGGCTATTAGAATTGTATTTCTCAATGAAGGAGAGAAGAAATGAGAGACAGTAGAAATGTTCGCTGGGCAGTGTTAACAGCCTTCATGTGTAGGTTTTTCAAGGGAGCAATGTTTTCACTTAACTGGCTTAGAAGGGCAGGAAAAGCAACGAGCAATTAGCTTTTAAAGAACAAAGAAGTGGCTTCTTTCATTTTTGACTTCCTTTTGTTTCATGCTGTTAATTGTATGTAGACTTTTATAGCAACTAAAAGGTCTCCTGAATGGACCTGTAGTACTGGATCCTATAAACAGATCAACCCAGAAATGCCATCTCTGATAGCATGCAATTTAAAGGTATGTCTATGACGCATGGTGAACACTAGTGAGATACCCACAAACGAATTCATGCAGGGAAAACTCCAAAACTGGGAACAGGATCTGCTTGAACCAAAGAGTGTAGCTGATGAGCAGGGTTTGTTCCCTCAGGCACGGCATCATACCAGCACCACATTCATTCCTCACGCTGATACTGAAGAAAGCTGCACTGAATGCTATGGGCACACTGGTACATACAGGGCTTTGAGCACCAGGTTCCNAATTCATGCAGGGAAAACTCCAAAACTGGGAACAGGATCTGCTTGAACCAAAGAGTGTAGCTGATGAGCAGGGTTTGTTCCCTCAGGCACGGCATCATACCAGCACCACATTCATTCCTCACGCTGATACTGAAGAAATAAGCACTGAATGCTATGGGCACGCTGGTACATACAGGGCTTTGAGCACCAGGTTCCACAGCAACTGTCTCAAGCACCAGGGTTAGACTGTTCCTCCAGGGCATCGGTGGAGCTGGAGCTGAAGAGGAAGGTACGAGACAGCAGATGGTTTTAAAACAAACAAACAAACACTCCAGAAAACAGATGGGAAAAACCCAAGTGGGATGAGCATGACTAGGATGACGTGGAGCAGTCCAGAGCAGCAGCTTTGCTGTTAGTGTTCATAGGCTGGGTAACTAAGGCACCACAGGAAAGCAATAAAGGATGTTATTGCTTCTCTGGGGGATACGGGAAGAACTGCTGCACTAAGTCTGCTAAGTTGGAAAACAGCAGATATGCTTTTTATCAGTCATCTTTGAAATGGACCTCCAGGTGAATGGCAGTGAGTTTCCACCATTCCAAAGCTGAACTAACAGGAAAAGACTGGTCTTCGGTTTTGTCATTCAACTCCACCACTCCTTCGTCTGAATAACTCTATAACCATATAACTTTATGACAAGAAAAAGAGTTTGGTTTATGAAGAGCAAAATGAACTTCTGGTCTCAAAATCCAATCTGGATTTAATATGGCAAATCTTCATCTCTGTTTTTAGCTCTTGCTATAAAAGGAAGTGTGGAGACTCTCTACTTGTACACTGAAGGATGGTGCTGTGGCATAAGAAACAACGCAGGTCTGGATCACCCCTTTTCCTTTGGATACGTATTTTTTTAGCCCATCTCCATGAATTAACAAATGCAAATGTGATTTAATAAAGGACAGTGGGTGTCTGTGCGATGTAGTTGCATGAAGCAGAGAGAGATGGGAGTGGAGGGTGGATAATTCTAATCAAACTGCTCACACCTTGCCCTCCTTGACATGCAATACCACTTTAAACAGCAGTGCTCTAATAGAGAAAAGAGCTACTGTACTTACCCACTCAATAATTTGCATAATTTTGAAGAGCTGGAAATGTCACTGCTGTTTTATGATAATTGTTGGGAAATGATTAGCTATAGCATTTATACATTCCAGGGGAAAAAAAAAAAGTATTTTACTATTCTCTCTTTAATATTAATAAGGACTAATAAAATGAAAAATAAAATCACCTTGGAGGACAAACATTATGTGTAAAATAATAGGTGTCATATGAAGGCACATGAGTTATCCATCCATTTGCTGTAGCTTGTCAGATCTGGGAAAGGCTTAAAAAGACAAGCTCTTGACTGCTCCTCGTACAATTTCAAATGCAAATTTTAACAATAGCAATGGCTAAAAATAATCCATTATTTTCTTCTTTCTCTGTTGTGTATCTGTGATTAGCCTAGATATTTAGATACTGCAAATTTATGTCTCCTGTAACGCAAACATCTTTTAATTGTGACGGATATATATGAGCTGCTCATCTCTTGTTCATCGTTCTTCCAGTTAAGTCCTTTGATAAGACGATTGAGACATCAGTTCAGGTTCACAGAATAGTCCCCACAGCTTCCTGAGCTTATGAAGAGCTGTTGTTGTAGAGATACATTAGGTAAAGGGTAGCTCCAATACAAATGTTTGAGGGAGCATGGTTTCATAGAAGTCCCCATCCAGCACCCTTTCATTTTCTATGTCTTTCTCAGTTGCCTCTTTGTCTTATACTGTGCAGCTGAGTTTTGGAAAGGTAATTTTTACAATATTCATGAAAGGCTAGGCTGCAGCTTCTTTGCCCCACTCCATCTGGGAACCTGGCTGTGAATATCAGTCTCTCTCAGGGTTTCAGTCTCTATGTGTGATGTGAATGATGTGTGCCACCTGATGGACAACAAACCCTGTTTTGACAGTCTGTGCAGAATGGAGAGCTTATTAATCAGTTTCTTCCCACTTTAATATAACTCCTCAATTACACTTACAGTCTAGAAGGAGAGGAATAAAGGGATTGCAATTACTATTACACGGATGAGTTTTAGGAACATATTTTTATCCAGCACATTTTTATAGAGCTTGAAGTGTTACATATTTTTATGATATGACCTTTCATTCAAAGAAACATAAATTCTATCCAGACCAAGTAAATATTCCTAAATGTGACATATACTCTATAGAAAAGTTTTGATATGTAGTTATGTTTATTTAATCAGGAAAATATTGACAGAAATAGCTAAAAGATCTCTATTTAAAAGAAGTGTTTAATTTTTTCCTATATTAAAGAATAAGCTTAAAAAATTCTTGTCTTTTTTCAAAATGTAGGTGAGAGAGCAAAGGGTAGACTGGACTGGCATGAATGAACTAACACAACCTCACAAAGAGTGGTCACTCCGTTTGATGTACTGAGATGTGACTGTGAGAAACAAACCAGATCAACCACTGTTTCATGTGGAAGGGCCAGAATTTCATTTGCTGAGAAGCACTTGCTTAGAAGTAAAGCTGATGATGCCATCAGCAGATCTCAGAGTGGAAGACACATTCTCCACCTTTGCTGGAAAAGTTTGCAAAGGCTATTTATGACACAAAAAACCCATATGGTTGTAATGGAGTATGTAGAACTGTCTATATTTATCTGGACTATTTCTGTGGTAGTGTAGCCATCTTACTGTGGCTCTCCACCCACATGAACTGACCCTATGTCTCATAATTTGTGCCTACTATATTTGCTATCACTAGAAGACATTAGATCTTATAGCGTATATAGACCTCTCACTCACAGACTACAATCTTAAGTTTGATTTTCTGTTTTTTCAGGCATATTTCCCCCGCCCCCACCCCCTCCCCCCAGAAACCAGATGAGAACCTCTTCTCTTTTTTTGTAAGACATCTAATCTTCTTTTAGTGATTTGAAGCTCTGGTAAATTGTCCAATGCTTAATTACCCTTACTGCTAGGAAAATGCAGGTATTGTGTTATTTCAAGGTTGAATTTGTCTAGCTTCAATTTCCAGCCATTTGATCTTGTTAGGTCTTTGTCTGCAAGACTGAAAGACTTCCAGTATCAAGTATTTGTTCCTGTGTCAGTACCTATTCACAGTGATCAAGACACCTCTCAACCTTTCTATTCAATAAATTGAGCTCTTTAAGCTTCCCATCATAAGACTTGTTTCCCAGCCTCTGAGTAGTTTTTTAGTTTAGTTGGCTGTTTTTATTGTTATCACTAATCTTATAAGGGGGGACGGTTAGTCTCTAGGATTTGGAAGATATAGCCATTATTACTCCCACTTTCGTTTCTACTGCCATTTCTTGACTGTTTAAAGGGATACTGCAAAAGGAACCCTCTAAAATTTTATCTAGTGGAAAGGTACTCAGATAAATGAGTACATTCATTTGACATTGAATGGTGCAGTGCATACAAAAGCAGCAGGTACAAACAAACTCACATCTTCAGACCATCAATTCTACCAAATATCTGTTTTGCCCTCCAGTAGCTGTGACTGTTTAATTTCAAAGCTAAATTTTGTGCATATTTTCCATATGACTCATAAACACTTTCTTTTTCTGATGTTAACATTTTTGAGATGATGTCTTTGCCAGTCTTTCTCTTTCAGGATTTTTCACTTAGTAGTTCATGCTACATTTTATTATCAAGAAAGACTTTGCAAATACTGGAGATCCTGAATTTTCAAAGTATATGTCCATTTTATTTGAAGCTGGTTTCTTTTCCAAAATACCCAGGACAGATCTTTTACATCTCATCTGAATGAGCAGTTCAGAATGAAAAAAAAATAATGTATATTGATAACAGTTATATGCTAATTCATTAAGGCCTGCCATTACCTGACTGCTAATTAAAAGGAAAAATAGTTGAAGGATAAAGTAGGGCTTACAAGCATATCACACACGGGTTCTTTCCTAATATATTTCCCGTCTATCACACTTATTACTGCAGGGTGGGCTGACAGGTTAATTATGTACTTGCAGGAGAACTGATACAGAGGATATTACAATCTCAAAAGCAAACACTTATAATCATTTTATCTAAACAGAAGACAGCCTCACCTTGATGAAGGTCTACATTTAGTGAACATTTTAAGGCAACAGTCACTACACTGTCAAGGAAGATACCTGATAAAATATCCATTAGTAGGTATCAAGCCAGTAGTGTATAGCATGAACTACAAGAACTTAACCAATTCATATGTTAGTTCATGTAAAAGATTGATTCTGTGAGAAAGCCATAGGACTGGGATTCACAAAATTCAATGTTAACTTCTGAGTTAATTCCTTTCCTGATTTCTTGTGTGCAGGCCTTTTACTGTCCTAGAGACCCAATGTATGAGACTCTATCTAGTGGATCATGCAACATGGGAAGATTTCTGTCAACAGGCACCTGATGTGTCTGATTACATGATTGCCATATGGACATATATCCTGTTGTCTGGGAGAAACGCTTCCAGATGTACCAGATCCTCACAGCTGGGAATGTGTTTCCAGTGAGGCTACACTGTGAGAGGGACCCTATTAAAAAGCACACATGCTTCTGCTGTTGTGTAGCACACAAAATCTTATTCTGGGATGAGCAAATACATCAGCTGATCACTGTTCATCTGTATCTAGCAAATCTTTTGCCAGATTTGAAGAATGCTTCTGTACCAAGTACATAGGAATTACCCAACTCCTGTCTGACTGTGAAGAGACAAGACCTAGTCTCAAACAGAATATTTTGCCTTGATAGATGAAAATGTGTCTGCAGTCAAATCAGAGAGAACTTTATGTACTTCATTTAGACAAAAATCCCCAAATTTAAGTCTATTTAGTCCTGATATCTTGAGGTTTCTTGAATTCTTGTTACAGGGTTTTTCCCTCAGTGCTTCTGCTTTTCTTTTTCAAATGGGCTGCATTACTATTTATGTTTCTCCTTCCACTATCTGCCGTATTTCACACTTACCCATTTGATCTTACTCATTCTGTACTTTTTGTTTGTTCACTAATTGTTACAAACAGGCCCAGGTAGTAACTAAATAATAATACATAGATAACCAATCACTTATTTTCCTACAAGATTCAGAATGCATCATAACACATTTTATCTACCTTTTTACCCTAAAGGCTACAAAATAAGTTTTTTATCAGCTTTTGGATTTATATCAACTGTTCAGAAAGGTTCAGCAGAAAAAAGACTCCGCGCAAGTATTAGTTCCCTCACATGGAGCTGGTCTTAACACGAGAATAAAATATTCATCAGCTAAATTATTCAAGGAGTAATTGTTGGTATTTGTTGAATAATGTATTCTCTTCATGGTGTCTGAATACTACAAGAATGAGGTGAATAAATTATATGACAAAGCAGCAAAATCACTGACTTGCATTAGTTGAATAGCATTTGACCTAAGCTAAATGTATTTTAATAAAAACATAGCATAAGAGAACAAAAGATTTTACCTTATCTTCCTTTCTGATAAAGAGTATGGCTTTAGGTATGTATTGTGGTTGTCCTTAAGCTGTACAACAGATGTTGAGAATTGGCAACTAGAACAATAATATGCTACACAGTGATTTTCAGACAACACAAAACACATTATTTCTTCCCTCTAGAAAACATTTATTTTATTGCTACTAGAAAACATCCTAGTAAGTGGGCCATAGTGATTGTAAAAGTAACAAGTTCTGCTTATTCAGTATTAGAGTTTATATGTCCTACGCATTCAGCTATTTTAACCCCCTTGTGTACTTGTTTAACCCCCTTGTGTACTTGTTGGGAGCACATTCTTCACTGCATGAACAAACATTGCACTACTGAAAAGATACAGGAACTTTTATTTAAGGGTAGATTGAACAATTCCACATGAATCGAAAAGCCCAATTTTCAGCAATGAGCTGTTTCATCTAAGAAACCTGTGAACCAGGAATCCTGGTCTGAATAAATAATGTGGACACACAATATGTGCATGTTGAACAGAACTGGGAGTTTGCAATCCTTCAATTTGATATCAACTTGTGCAAAGGCAAATATGATCCCAACAGAAAAGGTCCAGCTATTCGTTTCAAACTGCTTCTATGTGGGTGGGAGGTATGTTAGAAAGGAACAGCTATATTTGAAAAAGCTAACAATGTCATTGTCTTATGACTAATATTAATTGAGGCAACGTCTTAATGGCAAAGGACCTAACACCTCAATTTATACAAAGGAATTTCTGATTGTTCTGATATGCCGGCCTAATCTCTCTCTCTCTTTTGGTTAAGCTACAAGCAAACAGCCACATGTACAGAGAATTGGACCAACCAATTCTAGTCAATAACATTTCCAGGTACCCCACCTTTAACACTTACTTGGAAACTAGAACAAAGAGCAGGTGGTATGGTTCTATAGCTCCTGCATGCACCATTCACAATTTATCAATACTTACGTAAAGACAGTTTTAAGCAATCTCTTCCTAGTCACACAACAATTCACATTACATTGACCATTTCCTAGCACTGCAATCACAGATACCTAAAAACATGGAATTTAGGCTGTGCAATATGTTAAGATGTGCCCATTAAGTATATGTCTGTGTGGACAAGAAGCAGAAAAAATCATTCCCTTTTGTTATTTCTTCATCCAGTAAAGCAGCTACTCCCAATATAAATTTATTTCAGTGTCAGTCAAAGGAGCTTGATATCTCATTTAAGGTGCTCAGAAATCAGTAAAACTAACATAAATAAACTTAAATTAAGCACATGCTTTCAAAGAACATGCATGGAAGAAATGGGCTTGATTTAAGCACTCAAATATTTTGCTACCTGGGTCCTATAAAAGCAACTGTCATTTTATAGACAATCATATTCTGATTTGTGAATCTAATTCTGTATACTTGGGGAGAATTTATCTTTCTTGTAAATATTATTACCAGTACTGATTGCATGAACAAAAATGTTGGTTTCTTCAGATATCTCTTCACTGCCCTCACACCTCCGCGAACAGCTTACTAATTAATGGGAATGCTATTCCCGTTGATAACTTCAGCTTTGATTGCTCTGAGATTCCAATGCTGTCACAAACCCAAGGTGATGACTTCACCTGGGGAAAGAAGCATGTAAATATTGCATGTGATAAAAAAGAGGAGAGGAATACTAACAAAAATAAGGCAGGCATCTCAGAAAACACTAGGTTTCAGAGCTTTTCATGCAGGCCAGCAGGTTATTTAACTCTTGCTTAGTTTTGAGAGAGTTAGAAGAAAGCTATACTTGCATTTTTTCCTCTTTTTTAAAAGATAGCTCTTTTTTTCTTCTTAAAATCTAGACAAATTGCTGTAAAATGATGCTACTATCTCCATTATTTGGCATCTACATAGACTTATACCTCAGAACTGAGTTTTGCATCGTGTTATTCTTATGCTGAAATAATACCTGTAACATGCTTACTGTAAAATGGGCTTTCTGACTTTTGAAGACCGTTTTTCCTCTCTTGGACTATTGTGCTGAAACAGAAGTTTTTGTTTCATCTTCTCACCCATCTAATAAATCCAAATCTTAAAAGCCTTCTCTTTGAGACTTAAATTGGGGTTTGATCATCTCTTTCTGGAATAAATTCACCTGTAAATGAGATTTCTGAGAATGTAGCTAGGAATTTACCCTATAACTTGTGAAACAGTTGGTTTTCTAATCTGTTTGAGAGTAGAGCACAGTAAAGACTCTTTTGCCCTTGATTTAAGTTGTTGAAATCCAACAGATTGGCTTGTATTTTGCAATTATTAATGAATATTAAATATGTTCTCAGAAGGAGAATGTGAGTTAGTCATATTGCAAAAGAAAACATAATAAAAACTTATGACTCTGATGAGATTATGATGAGTGGAGGGAAGAGCCGAAGGAGAAAGATAACAGTAAATAAAATGAAATGATGAGAATAGTATTGGGAAAAAATTAGTAATTAAGAAAGAAATTTATTTGCAGTCAAACACTAATTGGTAGCCATATACTTGGAAGAGGAAAGCTTATAGAGTTTAGTTTGCACCCTGTCTTTTAAAATCACCATACAAAGATGTATATATGCTAGGTCCTATAATACAAAAGCACTCATTTAACTATGTATTCCTTCTCTCTACTTTGCAACTGCATCTGGTTCTTTAGAAATCTGCATAATATTTACATAATGAGACTCAGACCCAGACAATACTTCAGCAAGCTTTCCTTCTTGGTAGCTATTATAGACAAAGAGTGGGAGGAAGAAAAAGATAAGTCACCGGTCTAAGCTTTGACAATGCATCTAAATAGCAAGATCTATCCCCTGGCTCTTAGCTTGTGCTTTTCTGCAACACTTGTCCTAGTATCAATATTAGCTTTTTCAACCTCTAGATTGTTAATTTTCTTTAATAAAATTGTCATTCACATTTCTGAAGATCAAATATGCCAGCACAAGTATGATGCTGGTTAGTTTCTATTTCCCACAAAAGCAGTGCTCAGTATCTGTCCCCTGACTCCTAGAAGTGAAAAAGTATAGAAACCAAGAAAAATTGCAGGGATTCACACTATGTTTCTGTCTGAAGTTCATACAGGGTTAAGGAACCCTACAGAGAAACTCACCTAAAACTCTGCTGGATCTTACATACTTGTACAGAAGAAATATAGAGAAGAAATGAAAATCTTTCTAACTTTTTTTTTTCTGCCTGCCTCCTGTTGATCTCCATTTTTTCCTGGTCATTTCCTGTAAGACGCTATATTTGAAATGCACATTTCATATGCCACAAACATCATTTTCTGCTATATTCTTTCCTTGTGACCTTATGAAAACAAGGAAAAGGGTAGAGGGATCAATTTTTTAAAAGGAGTTTGATTTACAACATTTTGTTGAAGATTTGGTTCTTGATAAAAAAAAAGAAACTGAAGTGCTACAGGTTTGAAATATCTGAGCTGCTGCACAGGCAAATGATGCTTCTCTTGAGGTTAGTCCGAATACAGTACATGCTCATGACTCTCTCCTAAGAACGTCTGGCTGGTCTATATGCTTCATGGACTTAAATTGCTCATTGTTTTCAGTTTTTATCACATGATAAATTAATTTATTCTAATTGTTGCCCAGCAAAATGCTATCATACCTCCAAGAATTTCCCCCCAAATGCATGAAAAATATTTCCTTGATAGTTATGACCCTATTTATTTGCTTTAAAGCACTCATATGTGAGAAATTCTGTTTGTTGGAACATTTGTCAAATGTGAAAGTGCCATGAATATGCATACAAGCATGTATTCACACAAACATTGATATCACATGTGCTTGCATGACCTTTATGAAAGCTTTCTGTGGGCTGAGAATTGGAAGAAGAAGGAAGGAGGGTTTTGGCAGAGAAATAGCAAGTATGACTTTCTCCATAAAGCCTACAGGAAAATGAGCAGCTGTTGTGGAGGAAGTAAAGGACAATATGCAAAATAACCATCAGCATGTGCACCATGTGGCATTTCTTTAAAACTGAGGATCAACTCACTTATTCATCTGTGTACCTGAATTCAGCCAGGAAAGAGCAAGAGCATTTAAGCCATGTTTAGAGCCATGAGATCGTAGTCAATATGCTTCTAGCAGCATTACCAGAAGCTAAACAAAATCCATACATGTATATGAAGACCTCTGTATACACTCAAGAAGCTCACTTTTTTTTTTTTTTTCTATTTTTCTTACATCAAAAATGCCTTTGACTGACCAGTACTGATAACATATTATTGTAATAGTTAGAAGTGTTAACTGTACTGGCTGCATACAGAGAACTGATGAGGTACTTGCTAATATAATATGGAGAAATCTTAGGACACAGAGGAAACAGTTGGATAGGGGAGAGAGATGGAGAAGACAGACTACAGTAGCATAGAAGTATTAGCCTTATATAGCACTTTGATCACAGCAGTACCTTTAAGTCAATGCACACCCTGAAAGATGTTATCTGAAAAGTTAATTGTAGTGCTAGAACCATGGTAAAGAGACTGGGATGCAAGCAGAAGCAGAAAGAGAAGAAAACATCTGTTAGGCAAAAAAAAAAAAAAAAAAAAAAAAAAGCCAGTNAAAAAAAAAAAAGATTTTTCTGGGGACATAAAGAAATCATATTTTGTCATGGTCCATTAGGACCATGAAGAGGACAACAGACTCTGTAAATTAGATTTTATTTTAGAAGCTCATTAGAAAAAAAAGAAACTCAGCAAACAATGGGTCAATCCACTTTCTACAGGCCAGTCTAACACCTGAATTCATTAATTCATCACTTAACTAACAAGGTTTCTAACTATCACAAGTTCTCTAAATCATAACTCACAACTCATTCATAACTCATAACTCATGCAACTATGAGCAAAACAGTTACCTGGCTGGCTGATAGTGAGGGTGCTCATCCTTCCTTCTCTATAAGAAGTACATATACATATATATATATATACTCTGTAAGTATACAATATGCAAAGAAGGACTTTAAGTCCCTCAACCTTTTAGTAAACAACAGTTTTCAATCCTTTCCCAGGGCTGAAATTTCCACCAAATGTCACTTTTAAAGTGACAGTTTCAACACACTCATGGCCTCTTTAAGCACTGTTATGGTTTTAACTATGATAGAGTTGACTGTCTTACTAGCAGGTGGTATAGTTCTGTGTTTTGGATTTGAGATGAGAAATGGTGTTGATAGTACACATGTTTTTGATTGTCACTAAGCAATCAAAGCCTCTTCTGCTCCTCACACCACCCCACCAACAAGTAGGCTAGAGATGCACAAAAAGCTGAGAGAAGACACATCCAGGACAGCTGACCCCAACTGATTTCCTGGAGATGGGAACTGGTGGGAAGCTGTGAAGGAATTCCTTGTTTTGAACAGATTTTGCTCTGCTGATTAAACTATCTATATCTCAACCTGTGCATTTTCTCATTTTTCTGATTCTCTTCCCTATCCCAACTCTGGGAGCAAGTGAGCACTGTGTGGTCCTAGCTGCTGGTTGGGGTTTAATGAACATACAGTTTTAGTATGGTATGAACATAACAGTGACTGCAATTTTCTTTTTAGAAACAGATTGCAGTCTTAGTAAGTGCATGCTAAAAAAACTGTAAAAACAGCTTTTAAGTGGTATCTAAGTGGGCACAGACGCTAAAAATCCTGAATTCAGAGACATGAAAGGTGTAGACCGCCTTTTATTTATCGTTATTCTGCCATGCTTATCTTGGTTATTTTCAAAATTCATTCCCAGTTCTGGTTGTTCTGATCATTTCTGAAAATCCTGGAGTAGTTAATCAATCACAAAAACCAAGTGTTGACTGGTTATCATGAACAGCTCTCAAAAAACCCTTATTCTGCAGGTTCTTCTGAAATTTGTAACAAACAAGTAAAGGAAGACTACCGTCTGTATGGACAATAGCTTTAAAGGAAAAAAGATCAAAATGAAGGGAGTGAATGATTTGCAAGCTATTTTTCTGTCATTGAGAACAAAGCAAAATCTACATATTGTAAGTCATGTTGACTGAGGCTTAATTTACCTGTGATCCTTCAATAGATGACAGGGGACATAAAAGGTGTGTAGGTAAATTCTCAGCACATCATATGCACTGTAATCCATTGAATATACTCATAGAGCACAAATTACCTCTGCACCCAAAGGGATGTGGAAAGCAGAGCATGTTTCATCTGCTCTTTGCAATGTATCTTGTATCTCATTCCCATAGCAGTGAAACCATCCCAGCACCAAGTGCAGCCTTTCCAACTTACTATCACCAGGAGACATTGTTGGGTGCCTCAGCAGCTCTCCAACTTCTTACTCCACTCCTAGAGATTTAGCTTTTGACATTAGGGGTAGCACTGAGATGATACAGCCAAACCTTGTACAAGCACTTAGTTTATGTTTCCAACCTGGATCGTTCTCTGGAAGAGTCTGCCACTCTCCAGGTACTACAGGGAGCAATTAGGATCTGGATGACCTACTGGGCTGTAATAATTTCTTAAAACTGGATGCATGAAAATACTATTAAAAATCAAAGAATTACTCCTTAGAAAAATTTCCTCTTTAACACACCTGAAAATGATTGTAACTAACCTTTTTAATTTTAATAATACTTGACAAAAAAGGAGATAACTGCCCCAAAAAGTCCAAGTAGTTCTCTTAATGGACCTTGGAAGATATATTACTTTTTTTGGAATATAGGAATGAAACACTATGTTCAGCACAAAAATCAGAATTTTTTTGAAAGATGAATATCACTACCTATTCAATCCTATTCCATGGTTTAATTGTTTGGGTTTTACCATCAAACATAAATTACGATGTCTCCTGAAAATCAAATCAGTCAAAATTTTTCATACATCTACCATAACTTTAATGAATTTAGAAAAGCTGTAAAAAAGAAGGGATATAAATCTTGATGTAGCTAGTCTTTTTTTGCTGGTCTTCAACCACTCAGTGTCAGCAGAAAACATACATAGGTAAGTAATCTCCATTAGATCACTAGTTCAGTACTTTTTAGACCTTTCATTGAAGCGTATGTTATCAGTCTACCATCTGGCCTAGATACAATGTTTAATACCTTATTCGGATGAGCAGATCCATACTTAATATCAAAGTTTGTCTTTGGTTTACTATAAGCAGAAATTCTTTCAGACATGTTTCCTCTGCCACATAGGCTGCTTTAGGTTTTAAAGACTTCACACTGTAAAAATTGGTTATAGTACAGTTCTTACAAATTCTGTCAATCCAAACATCACTCTTCTTAAACATACCATACTGCTAACTGTAAAAGATAGTGGAAAATCAGTCATGAATAAATAACATTGCAGAGAAAGAACTATTCTTTTGCAATCAGCAAATGTAATAAAACTTTCATAAATGTTAATAACACACTGTGTCCAAGGCTAAGAGGAAGGAAAAAAAGAAATCACATTTAATAATTAGTATTTGCTCTAAATTAATCCTTAGATCACACAGTATATAAGGCATTGTGGACACATATTCATTTTTAAGCTCAGAGGAAACAGTGGCATTTTAGATATCACTATATCAAAACCACTAGAAATTCTGGTTAATTTTAAAGCAAATACTGATTATGTAATTGTAAAACTTTTGTAAGTTTCTTCATTCCTATGATAATTGAATCAGCTGCAACAGACTACAAGAAGGATAAAATAAAATAATTTAAGACTCATGGTTTGCTTGAATACATCTGCAGGGAGAGTGCTTACTGGAAAGATGTAGACAAAAATTGCATTCTGAAATAGGTATCAGATATTTTGAGAACAATAAGGACTATG
Source organism: Pedionomus torquatus (assembly GCA_013398155.1). NCBI lineage: Eukaryota > Metazoa > Chordata > Aves > Charadriiformes > Pedionomidae > Pedionomus > Pedionomus torquatus. The sequence continues at coordinate 429,151 of VZRU01014268.1, forward strand.
ACCATTGGAATAATTCTGACTTCTGCCTAGAATTCCAAAATAATTGGAGGAATTCCTGGGAGATATCTCTTTTCTTATGCTTCAGAAAATTCCTACATAGCCATGAAGACAAGAACTTTGTGTAAAAACAAGTAGGGTCTTCAGCATGCCATGACAATATTTATATTGTTTATATATGCTAGGATTCCTTATATAAGCAAGAGTTAGCTTTTCTCATATGTGAAAAACAAAGATCATCAGACTTATATCTTTGGTATTAGATCCTGTGTATATATGAATTATTTCAATATCCATATATTTTTTAAAAAATAACTTATTTAATGTGAGATGTAAGAGGAAAAACTATTCTGAATGTGTAACACATTTCTCTGAAACTGAAGAAAATCCCAGGATTCAGTGAAAGAGTTTTTACTTGAATGTTAGAAATATATCTGGGTGCTTAGTTCAAGTGCCTGTATTGATAAATAACTTTTAATGGAGAATTGATGTTGAGACTGTTCCTAAACTAAAACAAATGTAGAGGATGCATGTAGAAATCCTGAGAGTAGTGGGAATGAGACAAATTATGAGATAAGACCACTTTTTCTGAAAATGCTGATGTCAATTATGGTCACCAATGTATGTCAACAGTGAAGATGTGAGACTGCAATAAGTGAAATCTTGACACAGGTTCTGTAATACTCTGCTGCTGTGCTTGAAATGATTCCTGACTAGAAAATTATGGATAAGCCATTATAGAAGTTAGGTTGTTTGCATGGACACGTCACAAGTAAATTGACTCCAATTTTTACTAACGGAAAGCTAACAGCTAATGGGATAGTAATTTCGGTATGCCATATGGGCACATGAATATTTTCTAATTTTGTTCCATGAATATTATCTGTTCCCTTTTGTATGAGCACATTGTGTTATAATTATTAGTACTGCTTCTGGCTGAAATAAACAAAATATGATTATTGGAAGGTTAAATGAGAAAAAGAGACAATGACACCCTCTCTGCAATGGAAATTATGCCAATGAATCAGAAAGGACTGTGACACCCACGTTTTTTAAAATACATTATCTGTGAAACATTGCAAATCAGGAGGCAGATGGTTTGGTGTGCATTCAGGTGGAAGGTTCTGGAGAAAGAGTTAAAACTGGACTCCATTTCAGGAAAATGTATCTGCTCTTTTGACACAGCCAGTTTAACACAGAGAACTCATTTTTGTGCACTTTTCTGCACAGCCCACAGCTTAATTGGAAAGTCCTTGCCAAAGACCCATATGACTTTTCCTTTTCCCTGTGGAATGGACCATCCTGAACTATATGGGCTAATGAAAAACAACATTAAAAAAGGTTGTGCTTTGAAACCTAAAAAGGCGCCAGATGTAACATCAGAAATATCAGCTATATGGCGCACTAAATTTGGAGAAGGCAAATGCTAAGTGCCAGACAGTCCATAGGATAAAGTAAAACGGAGTGAATCCCAATATAATATAATGCAGACAAAAGGCAAAGGAGGTGTAATATCAAAACATTTGTGCACTTGTTTAAATCTCATTGGCTTCAGTGGTAAATAATTAAACCATGCTTAAGGAATATAGTAATACTTATCTATTTAACCTTTATCTCATGTTTAAAGGCTTTGTTGAGTCTAGGGAAGCCTTGGGAAGACCTCAGAGCCAAGATATCTGGTCTATTAAAAGTAGTGCTATTCAGACTCACAGTTAAAGAGAACAAAGGTTTCTGATAGGTAACCTATTCATAAATGCATCCAGATTGCATTTATAATGGTACATCAATCTTAAAGGAAATTTCAAAAGGTATTTAAAAATTGAATTGTATTTAAGCTTCATTTTAAAGCAAGAAGTTTTGGAGAGTAACAAAAGTTATATTCAGCAAAAAAGTAATTTATACATCCTCTACTTAATAACCTCTTATATGCTTTAATAATTTACACAACTTATCAGTGGGAATGTCTTTTGTGTATACTTCAATTATTACTTTTCGTATATTTTCTCTCTTTCATGTGGCATGCCACATGTACTCAATATGTCTCCAGTCCCTATTATCACTATTCCTCTTGTATAATAAACTTCTTATCTGTAAGAATATGACCTTGACACTATGAAAAAAAAAAGGCTTTTAAAGAATAGCTCAATTAAAATCTAATACCTCTGTTTAGGATTTGATTTCATTACTATTCATAAGACCATGCAACACTATTTGAGCCGTGAGTTCTCATGCAACTCGAATACTCATTTCAAAAGGAGTTATTACAAAACTAATTTTTATTCTTCTCTCTGCCCTATTGATTTTCAGTCACCATGGAGCTCTCTTTGTTGACTTTGCAAAGGCCTCCGTTGAATGTTCATGCTATTGTGGTAATAATTGTTGATCAGGGTCCACTTTAAACAGGTACATTTAAACAGAAGGTAGGGAGAGGTGGGTAGGAGAAAAGTCACATACAAGCCTGCCCTCATATCCGCAGCTTGGATAGGCAACATTAAATGGGCTGTAAAGGCAGTGTAATCTACAGGACTGTCACTCAAGAGCGTGAAGTTGCACTTCTACCACTGATTAACTTTGGACGAGTCACTTAAGCTGGATGTTTGTTTACCCATCTGTAAATGAGAGTAATAATTGTCTACCTTGCAGAGAGTTATGGTTCTCAATCAATTAATTTTGTAAACTGTTCTAAGAGCAGGAGACAGAAAGTCTTAAATACATGAAGTGTAAAGCAACATTTAACTGAGCCCTAAGTTCGCCTTTGACATTATTGGATTTGCATTGACATGGACATTCACTCTTTTGAAACAACTTTCATTCTTGATTTTCATTTTATGTTGTCTTCCTAATCAGTGAATGCATTTCCTGTCTTCTCTCTTTCTGATTTCAAATCAGCATGCTTTAAAAAATCAAGAAAAGCAGTTAGTAAAACAAGGTCAAAGACTTGAATTTGCTGGAATCTTCAAATATCTTTATCCAAAAATGAACAAAATTGTCTGCAAATCACAGGGATGAAAGCAGAGAAGGAATGCACACTGAATTGGATAAACAGCAACTCCAACAAAGATATGTGTAAAGTGAGCATCTGCATTAAAAAAAAAAAAAAAATCCTTACACCATGAAAGTCCTACAAATCAGACAGTGATTCAGATAAGAGGTAAAATGCAAGCTGTCAAAAATCAAGCTGAGTCTAAACTTGCAAATAATATGAACATGATTAATAAATATTTATATATATATATATATACACATATACAAGAAACAAGAAAGTAGATTTATATAGTCCAAACAAATACCATGTGTTTCACTGAGGAAGTAGATGTGGAACAAAGGAAGACACAGAAAGGATGTATAATTGAGACAAGTATCTTAAGAAGAATATTATATCCAAGATAAAACTGTATCTCAAATGCAAATTGTAGACCAGACAAGCACCAATGGGGAATGCTGACAAAAGTGTTACACTGGATAAATTGTAAATTTGTATCAATAACCATCATACTCAGGATATAAAAGCTTGATTTGGTAACTGTGTGTACGATAAATATTTACAAAAGGTATTTGGGAGTAATTGAGGTAGGCACTGACCTGCTAATGTACCCTCAGCCATATGCAAAATTAGCAGGTTTCATGAGAAAGAATAATTAGAAACACTGAGATATATAGAAAAGGAAGAAATACAATGTAGAACATGACAGACTGACATGATAGCTTTTGCTTGCTAAAGTAATCGATTTTTTAGACAAAGAAATTGAAGAATTTCTATTATATTTTTAGTGAAGCATAAGGGATTAATGCTGCATGACAGACTACTTGTTAAACTGAATTAGAGTACCAGAAATTGAAAGGTGGACCAGGAAATGGTAAGAGGGGAAATGGTAAGGCATTGCTTAGGCACCAAAAGAGGTGACTTGTGGGTTTTTTTGTTTGAAAAAACTCCACAAAATAGTCCTGGGATCAAACTTAGCTAGTATCTGTTTTAATGACCTTGCTATAAGAATCTGCTAATAAAATGAGCAAGCACCACCATCTGAAGTCGCAAGCAGTGCAGACAATGAGAAATAAAACATGGAGAGCATAGAAAGACACTAAGGACTGAAGTAAAGTATGTCATAAGAAAACAATGGAAGGCAGTATGATAAAGTTAGTGACTGCTAAGAAGAATTACCATAATGAACAACGTTTGTTGGATGGAGATGATACTTTTAGTCAATAGTTTGGTCAATGCGTGCTGCTAATCTGATGTAAGAACAGACAGTGCAAGTGCAATCTTATAATGTATCAGTCCAGGGATATTTAGTGATGACAAGCAGGTGTTCAAACAGGGCACAGCAAAGACTTTTTCTGTGTCTGACTGCATATGACTCATTAGCAAGAAATGTGAACTCAGTGAAAGAAACACGAAAAAGAGCTTGAAGAATGACCAGAGCACAAAAAGTAAAGCAGAAGTGCATGTCCGTTTAGTGAATCGGACACCCAGGGCCTTATGATTTTTGAATGTGAACATGTGAGATACTTACCAGTGACCCGAGCAGCCTTTATTTCTTTCCTTTATTCCTTTGTGCTGTACATATGTAACTGCAGTTTGTATAGCTGTGTCTGACATAATAAAAACCAGTTTTCACCTCTGCTTTCAGCTTTGAAATTGCTGATCTGCTTTCCTTTCTTCTTACTACTGAGAAGTTGCAGAAAAATAAGGAAAAGTCTAGTTATCAAGCTTCCCAGCAGAACTCAGATTTAACTGGCTGATCACTGTGTGGCTTGGATATCTTCTTTCTGTAAACTTACTCTTCATGGTATTAAAACGATTGTTCAATGCAGTATTTGATACCTGGGTATCTGATAATCTCTGTCAGACTGCAGGTTGCATAGGGCATGATGGATGAGGTTGTTCTAGTTTGACATTTCTCTCTATGTAAATTGTAATATTTTTACCATAAATTGCAAAATTAACACAAAGCAATAACTGCATGTGAAATATTTTTTTTCTTAATTCAAAGGGATGTAGCACTGAAATCTTCTTCCTAGTTGATCCTTTGAGCTTAGCTAGAATTAATGTTGTCAGGATTAGCATCTGATTGATAGCTTGACACTACCCACTTCTGACAGTTCACTGGTGTTATTTCATTTTGGGTTCAGTGGCACTTGCACAGAGTAGAGAGTTTAAAATTATTTCTGATGTCTCAGCAAAAGGAGGGTCAATTAGCTGCTGAGGAAAAAAATGTACAAGCCAAACCTACTGCAATATACACTGAAATATCTAGAAACAAAATTAAAGAATGCACTTCCATAAACTTTTAGCTGTTGACAACAACAGTCTTAGCAGTGGAAAAACTAACTTATTTTTTGAAAGTAAACAGCTGAAAAGATTCTGCCTACAAAAAAAAAAAAAAAAAAAAAAAAAACATGCAATACATCCTGTGGAAAAAAAAAAAAAAGGAAAAAAATGTCTGTGCTAAGGAATCAACTTTTATGTCTCTTCAGAAGAGAAAAGAGTACTTTTCCAATGATCATTAAATAGTACCACTGTGTAATGCAAGGGGACAACACAGAATTATTTGCTTGATTCAGATGTGTTGGTGATTGCAGCTTCTTTTTTGAAGAATGGGCAGACCCTATAAGCTGCTTCTTAATATACGCCCATTCACTGTGAAGTTTGTTACAACCTTGAAGAATCTTGGTCCTTAAGAATAATATTGCTGCCAATTTAGAGGAGATAAGGGAATAAATAAGAAAAGACTTTGAGAAACCAGATGTTTTATTAAAAGCAGCTCTGTGTTTTCTAGATGTCCTCTTTTACTACAATGAAATTCCAAAGAAAAAAGAACTCTTAGCATATATGAAGCTTGTAGGGTTTTAATAATTATATTTTTGTCTGTAGTAGTGAGATAATACTATGTTATTTTCTATAGGATTGTTTTAACTCCATATACATATTCTTCATTGGTTTTTATACAGTTTTGTGTTAATTCAGCAAACCTTCTATTTACATATTACAGAACTACCTTAATGTTGCTTCTTTCAAATTGCACAGGTTTTTTTTCAACATGATGAGAGATTGCCTGTAATGAAAATGCTGGCAGTAGTAGAAGTCCCTGCAGTACTGTTTTAAATAAAAGTTAGAATGCTTTAAATCCTCCAATATTTTGTGCTCTGAACATCCTTAAAAGGTAGAGCTGTTGTATCTGTTTCTGATAAAACTATCAAGAAGGATAAAAAACCCACTATTTTTTTCATTGCAGCTTAATATGTGGATTTTTTATTATTTTCTTCAACAATGAGGAATAATACATCTATTTGCAAAATCCTCAAAGCCTTTCACCCTTTATCTCTTTTTAAAATCTAACATCTTAAAAAAATCATCGCACAGGTTGTATGTATGTAAGTGTGTGCTTGTCTGTCCCCCCAATTTCTTTATAAAGTTTAGCCCTATTTATTGAGTTCTACAAGGAAAGTAAACATCTCAGGCCTATGGAGTTCTTCAAAGTTTAATTAAATATAGCAGCAAGGCAGAGAAGAAAAATCTCTTACATTTTGCCATTCAGAAAAATGCTTCAGGATACAGTTATTTCTTTTTAGACAATAGGCAATCCTCTCAAACTACAGCCACTAAAAGTGGAAAAACTTCATTCAAAGCCCATACATTCTTAACCATCAATGTCAATAACATATCAGATGCAAAGCTATAAGAAAATTTCCTTAATTCTCACATTCCCAGCTTTATGAGTTTTCTTTGTTGTATTTGGTTATCTTGGTATAATCTGATGAAGGGGGAAACCTAACACATTGGAAACTTTTCATATTTTTATTTTTTTCTTAGAATTTCAGGTTAGGGTGAATATGTGTTTCAAGATATTAGGCAAGGCAAATATCTTCAAGTTCCTCATTTCTTGCCACACAATTCTACTATTCTACCATTCACGGCTATCAGCAGGCTATACTATGGGGACTAGTTACATGAGCCTGAAGCCAGACTGCAATGATAAAATGATTGGTGCTAAGACTGGAAAACAGTTTGCCAACCTTAAGCAAAGCTGAAGCAGCTGTTGCCTGGTTTAGTAAGAAAGATAAGGTAGACAGAAAGACTTTTTTTAGAGTGTGGACAAAACAGCCATGAGCAATTTCAGAACAAGGGATTGACCTTTTGAACGCAGTATATGAAATTTTGGTCTTGTAAAAAAGAAATAAGGGAAAAAGATAGAATGAACAGTCATTCGATCAACAGCACAGAAATGCATGAATCTAAACACAGCTGAATATATCAGTCTAGTCAGGTGTAAATGGAATAGTCAGAATCTAGCTGGAGCTGATGCGACAGCCATTAGAGTGAAAATAAGAGACACCAAAGCAGAACAGTAGGTTAAACCCGGCTTGGTGCTGCCACAAGTCAACCTGCAGAATCACCACCCTGCCCAGACTGGGCTGAGAGTCCTCCCCTGGGACAACTGGGGAAATGACACCCAGCCAGTGAGGAACACCAAGGAGGAACCCCTGAGTGTGGCCTTGCAGGGGGGTTCTGCCCTGCATGGGTGTGGGGTTTCGTAAAGAGCAGTGTGGGCAGCTGGATCACCCACGTCTCCCACAGGAGGGGGAGATGCAGACCCCAAAGAGAAGGATGCTGGTAACCTGCATGGGGGCATGTTTATGTAACTGTGTAAATGAATATGTGCATATATCATTATAAATGTTGGGATTAGTTCCAAAAGGATATTTAGAAGTTAGTCGACACATTAACATTTTGTAGGTGTGTAGTATTATGGTTTGTGTGTTGTGTTGCTGATATTGATCCTACATTTATAGTTCACTGATTGCCAATTAATTAAATGCCATTAGTAATTCGATAAGCTGCTTCGATCCTGGTCTGATTTAGACAATATGAATTTTTCGCTGTGACATAGATATAATGGTGATTAGTCTTGATTAGTCTAGGTAAGTGTGTAAAAATGTATATAAGTGATCCTGACTGAAGTACACATTCGTTCTACTTTTTATCTGTTCAATGCAAATGGAAAACTACCTTGCCAGAGTGATTAATTTCTTCCTAATTATATCATTACCTTGCTATGCAATATAGGTAAAACAATCCTTGAAGCCAGAAATAATTTTTTAAACATAATTAATTGACCAAGTACATAAGATTGAATCAAGTAATTATTTTATTGATTATAAATTCAATACATGCTGAAATGAGCCTTAGCTTTTCATGGCTAGTATCTCATAATCCTCCACTGTAATGAAGAATCAATGGCATTGTTTTTAAAATCTATGTCCCTCTTTTCAGAGAGGACAAACAATAAATTAATTTTTAGGACTGACACTTTCCACTTAAAGTTTGGTAAAACCACCTCTTTCCAGTTGAGTACACCCCTCCCAGAAAACTAGGAAAGTACTTATAGCTGCTCAGTACTTCTTCCCAGCTCTGCAGAAAAGCCCTTCAGAAGTTATTAATGCAGCATTTATATCATTGAGCTTTACACACCACACTTACCTGACTGTATTATTTGGTGTTGTCCATGTTACAAAGACTGCAGAGAAAAATAAGATGTACCCAGAAGACAGGCATCTGAAAAGCTGCAGCCATTCTCCCATTAAAGAGCTGTATGATCTGCACACTAACTCCTGAAGGAGCAAGGAGAATCTTATTTCAACCCTGATGTCTGTCTGTAGCAGCTTCCAAAATTTTGGAAACAGCATCAAACTTTCATGGACAATGTTTCTTACTGATTCAATGTGTCATCTTCCACTGAATAGTGTTACAGGCACAATTTCCTTTGTTAAAGGGGATGGACAAAAAGAAGTAGAAAAAAGATGACATGTCTGTGTTATCAGGTAAGGTAAGCAAAGTAGTAGGAGTTGCAGCAAGTGGAATCATGTTAAGATACGCATGGAAAAGATGAGAGGTACTCAGAGGACTGAATCCTTGGAGCTGCATGTACGGAGTACATCTCCAACTCTGTTTTATCTCTGACAGGTTCTTTCTTCATCTGTAGATTAGGTGCTGAGGAAATCTGTCTTTTTAGAAGGTTTCCGAGTTTCAGGAGCTTAGATGTAGATTTGCGGAGCCCTGCTCCTTCTCTGAAAAGTGGCATGGCCCCCAAGATATGGGCAGAGGAGAAACTGGAAATGCTTATCTCTTCACTTTGGCAAGGGAAGGTTTGCTTTCCAAATTGTTAGAAAGTATCACCTGCTTTCTTACTTCCAGTTCTTTAGCACGTGAGCAAGAAACTACTAAAATTGGTAGGCCGCATATAGCTGCTCATACTGGGACATAATGGCCTAGAAGCTTACTTTTGGCATTAAGGGATACACCCAGGGAGAAATCTAAAACCTGGTATGCAAGGTCAACTGCAGTTCAACTGGAGAACTTCTTGAGTCAGGCCTAGGACCAATGGTTCTGAGGAAATTGATGCATTTAACAACATGTGGTAGGGTACCTGATGAATAAGACAGAAACAATCAATAACTTGCGCTTTAATATTAGTTGGGGTTTTGACATGGGCTTGATTGATGTAATCTGTAGGAAGGATGTAGCCAGCAAGTCAAGGGAAATGATTCTTCCCCTCTACGTAGCCCTAGTAACATCACCTCTAGAGTACTGTGTCCAGGGTCATTCAAGAACAAGAGGCTGGGTGAAAAAAAGTCCTTACAAAGAGTAGTACAATGCAACATGAGTGGTAGATCTGCCTCTGAATCCAGCATTATTAAAAAACATCATTGGAAACTTGATCAGAGGAGCATGGATACACAGCACATGGATGTTGCGCTAGATGCAACTCTTGACATGTAAGTGCAGTTCCCAAGTCAGAGACAACTTTGCACTGGATGACATTGGGCTTGAATGAGAAGTTTATACACAAGTAAGTGGATAACTTAGTTCCTTGACTCTGGAAAGAAACAAGCCACTTGGGACTGTTGTGGTGAGGAGGGACAGAACTGACTCTAGGTAGCCCAAGACCATGGTACACACTCTGAAGTTTCCAGACTCCTGAGAGAAACTGTCATACTCTAACAGTGAAGCACACTTGGATTTCTCCCTCCTCCCTCCTCCCATTCTTCAGCACTCTCAGGTATGTGGGATGTGTGTACTTTTCTGCAGAGAGGTAATGATATGCACCTTATGGATTCCCGAAGACTGGTTTTCCTCAAGTTGAGTAAACTAGCAAAAAGCTTCTGAGCGGAACCAAGTTGTTGTATATACTGATTATTTTTTCATCACAGAGAACTTGATTTTCAGACAATTTCCTGCTCATAAGGCTGCACAAGCTGGGATCTAGCTATTAAAGGTGCATTTTGGAATAGTCAGAAGTCAAAACCATTTAATCTAATGAGTTCTGCTGAAGGATATGGAGTGTCTATAAATTATCAACCATGTACTGCATGGAAACACTTATTCACCTAAATATTTTGTCCCTGTTGCCATTGAAAAATCAGTCATTCACTGAACTCTAGATACATCTAGTATGTCAGATTAGGTAAAGCAGAACCAACATGTAGACTCAGTGGTTGCAGGCTTTTACTGGAAGTGCAGGTGGAAGGTAAATACCCATGAACAACTGTGGAAAAATACAGATGCACCTGCTCAGTCTCAGTCTATTGGCTGACCCCCAACAGTGGTAAGAAATAGATCATATCAGTTGTTCCAATAGTGGCTCACTTCCTTTCCCAGAGCTTGGCTATTTGAGAGTGCTGAGGAGCACTGAGTTGTGCTGTTGTAAGTTATGAAAATTTTATGTGACTGAAATAGGAGCAATACCACGCCTTTGTCTCCAGGTGTAGAAAATCTCCACTGGATAATGTCAGAAATGGTCAATATCTACAACTTTTCCAGACATGTTTTTAAGAACAAAAAATTTAAACCTTTGCAGCTCTTCTCTTCCACTGAAAAAAGCAACCCTAAAACACAGAATTGAAATTTTTTTTTCATGAGATACCAATACACAGAACAAGAATTGTTCTTTTACTGTAATAATTACTATTAATAACTAATTACTATTACCTAGGAAATAATATTTCAAATCCTCAAAAATCTTTTGAATGAATATTTTCTGTCTTGCCCTCGCAATTAAACCTATGGTTGTTTTTAGTGCATTAAAATGTCTATGAAATACTTCAGTTCCTTCTTATATACTACATATATCAGTTTTACTATACATATCTAGGCTATAACACTATAGCTAGCATTATATTTTATTTTGTTTTTAGATCCTTTCTTATTTATGCCTTCCTTCCCTCCCCCTTTTTTTTTCACCCCAGAATAATAGAAAGAAGGAAGTTGCACATGATGATTACCTTGTGCAGGTATCAGAAGTGGATGTAGAACTGATCCCAGCTCAATTCATTATAGCATCTTTTTACCCATTGCTTATGACTTTACTTAATGTTTCAGGCTGAAGTTAAACAGCCTGGGTGCCTGTTTCTGTCAGTATGTTTGGAACACAAATCAGAATTGCTCTTTACCTGTGAAGCATGAATTGAGAGGAGAAAAAATATAGGTGCTTTATAACACTGCAAAATTTTATGTAATTGTATCCAGACTTTGTGTCATTTTATGTCACCTCTACAATCCCCCCGAAACTGTCTAGCTCAGTGTGGCACAGCACTGCAGCCTGATTGGTACAGAGGATGAAGAAAACAAGCTGGGATTATATATCAGTGGGAAAAGTTGGATTCACTGTAATAAATTATGTACAACAATAAAATATAAAAATCCTTATAAGATTTCCTTATATAAATGGTATAAACTTCAGCTGAAATAAGGCATCATCATTTAGTATGTTCCTACTCTGCCACATAATGAGAATATCTATGCATGCAATGAATCCCAATATGTCTTCACAGATGAGTAAGATAATGAATGCACAGTAGAGTTTGCAGTCCATGGAATCAGTAATTTTCTTAAGTAACTCTTATAACAGAGTACCCATGCGTTTAGGCAGCTCAGAGAAATTATGTTTATGTGGACAGGCCATAAGCATTTTGTTTCTGGTCATGAAGCTCTCCCAAACAGGAGCCATGTGGAGTTACTTCTGTTGGAAACCCAGTCTGTAGCCCTGAGCGTAACATAATTCCTTCTGTCTTAAAGGGGGGAGGGCATAATTTAAAGCTGTTCAGAGTGCCTGAAAGAGGAGCATGAGTCAATATTAAAAAGATTCTTCTATTTTGCAGTGGAAATGAAGCTAGACACCATTGATAACCACTTCACAGAACCACTGAGGCACTCTAAATTGGGAGGTAATTTAAAGCTTTTCTATTAAGGAAATAATGCAGTAAGTAATTGCTTTAATTTTAAATCAAGAAATAAGCTTCTGAATGTTACATGTGTGAAAGGAAAAGAAATTAGTATTTTATTGGAAGAATTAGCAAAAGCCTTAAAAGAAAGAACTTATTCCTTTTAAATAAATTAAGAAAACAACAACATTTATAAAGATTGAAGGTCTGATAAACTGGGAGGAGTATTTGTCTTTTTTTTCCCTTTCTCCTATTTTGTTGCTGAAAGCAGTTAAGTGGATGTGATATTTCTTTACATGAGCCAACATTTTCAGACTTCAAAGTTTAAAGCTGGACATGTAAATCTGCATTTAAGCACCTGAAAAGAATCTCCAGATACTCAAATAACCTGGTTAGCACCCCTGAAAAAGCAATCTGCTCCTATAAGATGCCTAAACCCCTACATTTAAAAATGAAAAATATAGCAAATGTTCTAGCAAAGATGATAAGAAAACAGGTATCCTCTGCAAGTGCAATACGTTACCAAGGAAGAGGAAGGTCAAGCAAAGAGTCGATCTGGTTCTTAACAAGGAGAGATAGTTACCAATAGGTGATGCGAAGAAAAGCCAAAGCATTTACTGAATTTTTTGCTTCAGCCTTCACTGACAATAACAGTGTTCATCAGACAGCTCATTACGTCACTGTCAATGACGAGGGGTAAAATCTCAGGCCAGAAGAGCAGTTAGAAGAGCCAATTGAGAAGAAACAAGGTAAGTTAGATGCTTTGAACTGTCTGAGCTTGATGAAATTCACTTTATGGTACTGACTCAGTCTCAGGGTCAGCAACTTTCTGAACTCATAAGGACTAGTGCGGCTTCAGAAGCCCGGAAAAGGAAAATGTATTGTCTATTTTTAATGGGTATAAGGAGTAACCTAGCAGCTGACCTTCAGTTCCTGTGAAAATACTGGAATAAATAATTGAACTACTTGTATACAGCTGGTACATGCTTATAAGGAGACGAAGAACAGTCGAGAACAAATCATGTCATATCTATTCAGCTTCCTTCTGTGAGAAGTTAAGAGCTTTCCTGAAAAAAAAAAAGAGAAGAAACAGAGATCATGTGGCTAAACTTCAGCAGGTCTCTCTTAAACAAGCTAAGGAAATATGGCACTGCTGGAAGGGAAGAACATCATACTGGGGGAGTAGCTATTAAGGTTCATTGCCAAGTTGGAAAGATGCCCTAAGTGGAATTTCACAGGGTCTGTCTTCAGTCTGCCACCACTCGATATTTCCCTTAATTATTTCAAAAGCATGAAGTGTATACTTATTTAATTACTAATCAGCACCAAGCTAGGAGGAGCTGCAGTAAGATTTGAGGGAAGGACTAGAATGCGTAATGCATTTGATAAGTCAGCAAAAAATATTAAGAAAAAAAACAAAATTCAAGAGAGTTCTAGTAGGAGGGAAACAAAGTGTTTCTATCAAGGAGTAGCAGGAGCAGGACTGCACAAGGGAGGCCAAGCTGAGGACCAAGGGTGAACATAACACAGGTAGGAGGGTGGCCTAGCTGACCTGGGTGCAGTCCTGCAATGCACAAGCAGGGCCAGGTCTGGGCAGTAACAGTCTCACTGACAGTTTGTGAGCATCAGACAACTGAAAAATGTCTAACGTCAATCTGGGAAGCCAAGTGAACAAGTTAGGATGAGCAGGGGACATGGCAGGATGCACACCTGTCTACAACATGTCAAGCAAGAACTGGGTTCCACAATGATGTGGTCCTCCTAAGCTAACAGCTCAGAGGTCTCAAGAGGCTGCTCAGGGCAATAAAGCCCTACTAATGCACTTAAGTTCTGACCAGAAAATTTGACTTATTTAAGGCACTCAGGTTGTTTTCTTTAGAAAAAAAAAAATGAAAAGAAAGAAAGAAAGAGAGAAAGAGAGAAAGAGAGAGAGAAAGAGAGAAAGAGAGAAAGAGAGAGAGAAAGAGAGAAAGAAAGAAAGAGAGAAAGAAAGAAAGAAAAAGAAAGAAAGAGAGAAAGAGAGAAAGAGAGAAAGAGAGAAAGAGAGAAAGAGAGAAAGAGAGAAAGAGAGAAAGAGAGAAAGAAAGAAAGAAAGAAAGAAAGAAAGAAAGAAAGAAAGAAAGAAAGAAAGAAAGAAAGAAAGAAAGAAAGAAAGAAAGAAAGAAAGAAAGAAAGAAAGAAAGAAAGAAAGAAAGAAAGAAAGAAAGAAAGAAAGAAAGAAAGAAAGAAAGGATGGTAACTTTTCTTGTCTTCAACAACCTAAACAATGAATGGGTAGAGGAAAAGAGACAAACAAGGTTTCTTTATGTCCATTGTACAATAGCAGACAATGGATTTAAACTGAAGTAAAGGAGAATTAGTTTAAATATGAGACAAAACATTCTAATTATAAGAAACAAGCAATACTGAGAGAGATTTTGCAGAGAATAAAATTTCTCTCAACTCTCAGAGCTGTTTTAAGTGTAGCTGATCATGTTTTGAGACAAGAAAAATGGACTGAATGACCTCTCAGTCCCTTGTAATCCTATTTTCTCTGATTCAGTAGCACTGTTGATGAGTGTACTCAGTAGAATACGTAACTTCAAGTAATCAGTGGGGTGATTTGTAGAAGAACATCCTAATGTAAGACTATAACCCTTTAGTCCTAAGTGATTCAAGTAAACAGAAATAGAATTTATATTTTATACTATAATTAGAAGTCATCTAGAAGAGCTGCTATTTATTAAATTATAAGATGTAATTATTGATACTGAAATATCTACTCCTAGGTGACACATTTTGAAAATAAGCATTAGTGCTTTTCCAGTGTTTTCTATAAAAACCTTCAAGATCACAAGGAGCTCTAGCCAGAGTAGAAGACATCTTGTTTTGTCATGTGTAGTTAAATACTGTATAGATTGCAGATGTGGCTTTAAAGACAATGCAGGTCCCAACTGAAAAAAAAATAATTGTATTAATCATTTGTGGGTGGTTTTCAACTGAATTGCTCAGTCTTTTCAGCTTTGTTTACTTGACTGAGTTTAATACTGTTAACATTTCTACTCTCAGTCTTAAACTCTGCTTTTTTCTTGAACTTGTTCTTACTGTAATTTAATTAAAGAGCAGTGAGTGATAGCCATAACTTTGTATGAAAACTAGGATGACAGTTGCCTTATAAAATATGAAGCAGTGTACAAAGTGTACTCAGAGAATATATAACAGTGTCACAGGCTGGAAGACCCTGGTCAACCAAACTGCAGTTAGTTACTCATTTGTTTTCTAGCTCAGCCAATTATTGTGGCTTACATACACTTCTGGCTGCACATGGAAACTTATAATGCACATTAGCCATGGTGTGTAGCCAACATATTTTCCAGTTGAAAAAAAAAAAAAAACCTGCCAACATCATTCTCAATTAACTTTGCATGTCCAAAACTAGGCGTCAAAGCTAAGTTGGAAGCATTTCAGCTGACCATCCATGAGTGGACTTTGGAGCTGTCTGAATAATTCTGCAAACTCTGTTAAAAATGCCATCTAGGATTTGATTTGGTTACCTAAAGATAAGTGTCTAATACTGTGGAAGATGCCCAGGCCTCCTGTAACTACTGTGCCCTATCTACAAACCTCTTGTAGGTACTAGTCCTACATGGCATAAGATGTGTCACATGGCACTAAAGGCATGTGGTTTTGGAGGTGATACCAGTGACACCTTAAGTAGCTGTCATTTAGATACCAACACCTCAATAAGTTAATATGAGAGCATAATTCCTTGCTAAGAGATCAGTTCAGTTGTTTAAATATAAACTTTTAGTGCTATTTTTTACCCTCTATAATATCCAAGACATATACATAGGTTGGTAACAGGATTGAACCCATCTGGACTGGCAGCTGGAATGAGACTTTGCATAGCAAACATCTAAAGTTAGAAAAGATATATTCATGTAGAGAAAATGTTGGAAATACATGAAGAATTCCAGGTTGAGATCATGTTA
This sequence comes from Pedionomus torquatus, assembly GCA_013398155.1. NCBI lineage: Eukaryota > Metazoa > Chordata > Aves > Charadriiformes > Pedionomidae > Pedionomus > Pedionomus torquatus. Next base: position 445,341 of record VZRU01014268.1, read on the forward strand.
CATTAAACCCAACTCTGTTTTACAAAATCTCACCTATTGGATAATCCCAGTTGAAACAGTAGGCTCACAATCCTGTTTTTCATTCATGTTTTTACTCTTAGTCAAAATATATTTGGGACTTTTTGCTCATCTGGTCTCTCTAAAGGAATCATGGAGGATCCACAATTTGTGAGAAGACACAGCAGTTTAGAAAAGGCAAACTGCTTCCTCTGAATCTGTCTGCAGATGATATATATGTATTATATACAATATGATAACATTGCAGCAGGAGATGTGGTTATAGCCCATCTATATATATTTATAGGTGTATAGATATTTATCTATACACCTATTTAAAGACTGACAACAGTATGCTTGTGACAGCAGGTTTCATAAGCTGCCTTGTGTCCCTACCAGTTTACAATAAGCTTGGATACACTGGGAGAAATTTCAGTCACTCCTATTAATTATCTACTTTCATCTTCCTGTTATTGGGATACTACTTGCTAGTTATCACTCCCTCAACTATGCACAGAATGAACTTCATCTCCCTTAAATTTAGGTATCTGTAGGTGCTTACACGTGTATTAATCACCTTGGGCTCCCTCTGTGCTAATGAAGAGATATATCAGCCTCTCTTGGACAAGTTTCAGATGTCTGCTTTGAGAGGAGATAGATCTTTTGCAGAAGTGTGTATTTTTCTCACTTATTAAGAAAAGCCAGAGAACAAACTCATAAGCAGACACTTGCATTTAGTAATGAATCTAGTCCTCAAACTCCTTGGATGCAAAGCAGAAGAAATAATTTTAAAATGCTAAAAAAATAATGAAAGGTCACCTTGTTCCATTTTCAATGGAACTGGATGGATGGTACTTAAATAATCAAGTAACATGTTTCAGCTTGGGACTGGATAGTAACTTCTTGCAATTTTCAATCATTATTATAAATGAGACTGTATTGTAAATGCAAACCTGACTAAATCATCTGTCTGCCACCTATCTTCACTGTCCTCCATAGGAAGAAAAAATATATATCAAAGGCTTAGCTGACTCACATCTAGTATAATTAAAGCCAACTCATTTCTGTTCCTACCAACATATATCTACTCAGACATATAGCTGAAACATCCATGGCGAGCCTAAAGCATTTCACGTGGAAACATTTTATGTCCTGATCCAAAACACAAGTATACATATAACATACAGATTTCAGAGGAGCATTGTTCAGCCCTAGTCTAAATTGAGGTTCAAAATTACTCCTCTGACCCTGTAGCTAGATATTCTTATGGTGCTGCTATGTTCAAAGCACCATGACATACTGTCCTATTGTCCTGGGCATCCCTATGAATTACTGTGGAAAACTGTGTATCAACCTGGCCTCTGTGTATTATCTGTCTGATTTGAAATAAGTTAGAAATAAAGGAGGCAGAACCCCCTGTCCCTGCATGACAGAAGATGAAAATTTGCCTCCAACAATTACTATATTTAATTCTTCCTAAGGAGTATCAAAATAATCACGTAGGACGTAAAAGATTGGGTGAGTAAAAAATAATTACAGAACTTTGTGTTTGGCATTTATCTGAGTTTTTTTACCAACGTATGATAGACTGGGCTAACCCTTACAATAAGGATGAGTGGGTTTTTGGTTTTTTTAGAAATTAAAGGGAAAAAGAGTTAAATGCACTGTGCATGAATGTGACATTTTAATTTCTATTCAGCTTCTTTACAAAGCAGAGCTCCAGAGGTACTGTTCCAGTTCTTGCTCATTTCTAACCTTTTTTTTTTGAGACTCTGGAAAACCTTGTATAAACAATCTCAGTGGCAGATAAATGAATGCCATCTCTGTTAATCCTGAAATGCCACTAGTGTAGTTCACAAATATGGACATAGTCTCAGTGTTATTCATTGAAACATTGATTAACAAGAAACAAGGTAGAGGTTAAGACAGAACTGTAGTTTAGAGAGAATAACACTAACTATACTATCAGCAAAGACTGAAATGGATTCCCTCATGCTTAGTGTAGGAGGCTACTAATAGCACAGGAACTCCCTGGAGGTACCCACTAAAGCAGGGCCATGACCCATCTCTGTAGGAGATGATCCACCAACATCCTTCTTTTGTGGCTTTGCTGGAAGACAAACAGCTTTAAGTTACAGAGGAGTTCCACAGGTAGAGCTGAATCCACTTTGGTTTCGGACTGTCTTAGACACAGCAGGAAACCAATCCTTCCCCTTCCCACCCTATTAAGTAGATAATTTAAAGTGGCATCCTACAGCATCTCAAGTTAATTGAAAGTGTTAAATTAAAAATGATTGACAGGGCCAATTCTTGATTTTATATAATTTACAGAGGCTTTTGGGAAATGTTCTAATAATTTTCTTTTCCACTCCATGTTTAGGTATACATCTTGCTTATATATTGCAAATGCTTTTCATATACTCAAAAGACTTTATACTTTACTAGGTTTCATGCAGGAAAAAAAGTATCTAAGATATGTGCTGAGCTCTTTCAGTTATTTTGGAAATAACAATGCGACCATAAGTGCAAGATTGCTGAAATTATTAAATCGCTATAATTCACAGGCAGGATGTCTAGAGCCATCAGCTCTGCTTGAGGCCCTATAGTAAACTGTGTAAAGCATCTGAAAAATTGACCTTGATGTTCTGCAGCTAAAATACTTCAAACTGATAAACAAGCACAAAGAGATAAATATGCCACATAAACTATACCAGTGATACTGTGCTATAAGAAGCTACATTTTCAGTGGTGCAATCAGATCATCATCTCTTGCTCAAGAGTGAAGATGACATTGAACTATAATTACTCTAAGTTAAATAACTAAAGAAATATTTTTAATTTCATCAGGACTTCTGTGGATTTCATCATTTAATTTAGAGCCTGAACAGAGAATGCTCACAATTAAAAAGTTCTTTCATTTTGAAATGTACTTTGGTCTGGGAGATGTTCCATTTACACAGAATGGGAAATAGCTGTGGAACAAGAATAGTTACCTGTGGGAAGATACTTTTTTAAATACTACCACTGAATAGATTAAGGTGCCAGCATTTGAGCTATGACATTTGAGGAAGTGAATCTTAAAATATTACAGATGACTACATTGTAGCCTGGGTTAAAGAGTTATTTGAACAGACAAATAGGTATAATTAAATGATCTCAAAGTTACTACCTTAGTCTCTGTGTAGGCAGGTGAGAAAAAGTAAGAAAAATGCAAAGAAATGGTTCTTTTTCCTAAAAAGAAAAAAAAAAAACCAACCAAACAAAACAAAACAAAAAAAAAAAAAAAAAAAAAAAAAAAAAAACAAACAAACAAAAAACAAACAAAAAAACAAACAAAACAAAACAAAACAAAAAAAAAAACCAAAACCAAAACCCCAAACCATTATGTCCAGCTATACAGAGTCTCTAGGCTATGGGAAATACATGCTGCACAGTGGTGGATGGGGAGGAATATGCTGCAAGACCATCCTTTTAACCGAATGCCAGTTTACCATCTATTTCTTGTTTTTCAAGGGGGAAAAAAATAAAGACATGACATTTCTCTATACACATTTCTATATGAATGTATCCCCGGCTGCCTGTGGAGACTGGAATAATTATTAACAATAATTATTTAATTAGCTTTGGATATTCAGAAACAGAAATGATAATGATAGACCCTGCTTCTCTACCCATGGGCAAGGTGTATAAGATTCTGTAAAAAAGAAAGGAATACAGACTTCCCTGATTATTTAAAGTGTTTCAGAAGCTTTGGGGTCATCACATTACTGATTGAGATTCATCTCTCATTTTATAAAACTTCCTCAGTGCATTTTTGTCACAATCGTAATATTTTAAGGCAATTTTATACTGAAATCTTTCTAATCAGAATCTCTGGTGAGAATCCCAAATGGAAAAAGAAATCTCATCCAGTATATTTTTAAAGCATACAGCCATTCAGAATCTGATTACCTTTTCACATTTTCATACAAAATGGATTAATGTGTCCCTGTCTTTATTACATTTTCAACACTTGTCATTCGCGATTAAGCCAACACTATGAAGATGTATTACACAGCAGCATAAATGGCCACATTAAAATAGGGTATATATGTGCCTGAGAAGTTAAAGGCAGCTTTATTTGTGTTACTTTTACATTAGATGCAATGCATCTAAAAATATTTTGCACAACTCGAGAGTCAACAATCTGGGGGGAAATGTAAATAAATACAAGGAAGCTTACAAAAAGGGGAGAGAGCTGGAGAAAAGTGTTAATTTAATCAATCATGGAGACATGTGGTGATGTGATAGAGTGCTATGAAAAAAGCCAGATGCAATTTCTTATAGATAACAGCTCAGATCAGAAATTGCCACACAATTGGAAGCACCTGCTCAAGAGGCCCAGTGCTGGAATTGCAGAGGTTATTATGGAGCAGGACTGATGTGCACTGGGAAGGATTCTGGACAATTCTTACTTGGTGCCTGCTGTAAATTGTCCCTAGTTTTCTTGTGAAAATATTTTCCCCCATAAATTACAGCATTATCTCTACATGCAATTTGTCTTGCTCCTACTTACCCTGCTAGAGAGTCCAGAGCATGTGGCCTTTCAAGAAGTAAAGGGAGCTTATCAGAAAGACAGAGAGACATTTTATTGAGGCCTGTAGTGACAGGAAAAATGGGTCAGTGATTTAAAACTGAAAGAGAGTAGGTTTAGATTGGATATAAGAAAGAATTTTTTTATTATAACTGTTGAGAGACACTGGAACAGGTTGCCTGGTAAAGTTGTAGATGCTCCCTCCTTGGAAGGACAGGTTGGATGGGACTTGGGTAACCTGGTCCAGTGGAAGACAACCCCTGCCCATGGCAGGGGGAGTGGACTAGGTGAACTTTAAAAACTCTTCCAACCCAAATCATTCTGTGATTATATGATCCTATGTTGTATCACCTTCACACAGTATCTGACTCCACCACTATTATTTCAGCTCCACTCTAGATTCCCAGTGTTTTCATTCAACATTTAATTTGTGCCTATTTTGAGACCTTTGCTTGTCTTTCTAAAAGTAGACTCGCACTCAAATATCATAGAATCATAGACTGGTTAGAGTTGGAAGGGGTCACAGAATCATAAAATGGTTAGAATTGGAAGGGACCTGAAAGATCATCAAGCTCCAATCCCTCTGCCATGGGCAGGGACACCTCTCACTAGACCTGGTTGCTCAAAGCCACATACAGCCTGGCCTTGAACACAACTTCTGTAGGCAACCTGTCCCAGTGCCTCACCACCCTCACAGCAAAGAATTCCTTCCTAATATCCAATCTAAATCTCCCTTCTTCCAGTTTAAAACTATTACCCCTTGTCCTATCACTACACTCCCTGACAAAGAATCCCTCTCCTGCTCTCCTGTAGCTCCCTTCAGATACTGGAAGGCTTCTAGAAGGTCTTCCCAGAGCCTTCTCTTTTCCAGGCTGAACAGCCCCAGCTCTCTCAGCCTGTCTTCATAGCAGAGGTGCTCCATCCCTCTAATCATCTTTGTGGTCCTCTGCTGGACCCATTCCAACAGTTCTACGTCCTTCCTAAGTTGAGGACTCCAGAGCTGGACACAGTACTCCAGGTGGGCGTCTCACAAGCACAGAATAGAGGGGAAGTATCACCTCCTGCGACCTGCTGACCATGCTTCTTTTGATGCATCCCAGCATACAGTTGGCTTTCTGGGCTACCAGTGCACACTGCCAGCTCATGTTGATCTTCTCATCCATGAGCACTCCCAAGTCTTTCTCCTCAGGGCTGCTCTCCAGCCATTCTCTGCCCAGCCTGTATTTATGCCTGGGATTGCCACGTCCCAGGTGCAGAACTCTACACTTGGTTTGGTTGAACTTCATGCAATTTGCACTAGCCCACATCACAAGCCTGTTCAGGTCCCTCTGGATGGCTTCCCTTCCCTCCAGCTTGTCAACTGTGCCCCCGAGCTTGGTGTCATCAGCAAACTTGCTAAGGGTGCATTCTATCCCACTGTCCCATCCACAAAGATATTAAATAGCACTGGCCCCAGTACTGACCCTTGTGGAACACCACTCATCAATGACCACTTGGACAATGAGCCGTTGAATATGATTTGAAGTTTGTCATTAGGAATTTGAAATGGATGAGAGAGCAAGACTCTCTCTTGTATAGGATTTTTGTTCTTTTTTTTTTCTTTTTTCTTTATAACAAATTTACCCATTCAGATTTCTGTGTTTTGGATCTCACAAACTTTAAAAATCAATGAGGAAGAAAAAATTTGGTTTGTTTTCTAACTTGTTACTAACTCCTCTCATATAATACTACAAAAATCTGTCTAAATGTAACCTATTACCTGATAGGCTTTATATTGCTAGCAAGAAAGTTGTAAAGAAGGTCAGCATAGTTCCATTAAAGCCTGTGTAGTTCTTGCCATCTGTTTCTGGAGGCAAAGTTTCTATTCAAACATTAACTATATAATACAGCTGTCAACGAAAGGGTACAGCTGCCATCTTAAAAGCCAGCGTACTGACAGATCTACCAGACCATCATTATAAAATGACTGTACATCACCTCTAGCAAAACTTCAGCTTGGAAAGACTCTAAAAGATCTTTTTTGCTGTCTTTCCTGTAATCTTTTACAAGTACAAGGAGAGCAGTGTGGATTATATTGTGGACTTTGCTGGCTGGACTCTTGATTCTGGCTGAGCAATGTCCCTACACAAGAGTTATCCGGGTGGAGACCACAGTAAAGGAGCGATGCCAGCCTGAAAGCAGGAATTTCAGACCTGTTCAACCTTGGACTTTTAGGGCAGCTAGTGCTTCAGTTTATGGTGACCACTCATGGGATAGGTGGGTCAAGTGAGCAACTTCAAGTGAGTGAGTAAGAGGTGGACAACTCACCTTCTCTTTCCAGAGCTGCAGCCAGTGTGGTCTCATCTAATCAGCCAGCTGACTAGTGCTCTGTGCATATACGTATCATCTGAGCCAGCTACATGTTTTGTCTTGTACCCCTCTAATTTATCTCACTGGTACTGGATTATCATTGCTCTTGTGATTCTCAGCCATATCCCCGTTCTTCATTCATCACCTGTGCACTTATTGTCTGGCTCCTTGCTTCTGCTGATACCATCATCTGCAACCAGGCTCTGTGCTATGCACAGTAAAGATTATTCACATCTGAACTGCTTGCTCTGTGTACAGGCAATCTCTCCGCGTAAATGAGAATACCTTTACAGTCTTTTGATAAACACTGCCCGCCTCCCCTCACCCTCCTTTGTATGCTTTTTATCCATTTTTCTCTGAAATCATTCTTACTGTTTGCCAGTAACAGTGATCATTCCACAGACTTTAGTGGGAGACTTATTTCTCTGCTTTGGGATGATTTGGGATCATTTTTTTCCTCCTGGATAAATTTTGTCTCTGTTTCCCAGGGCAGTTTCCTGCTTAGGGAGAATTTGGAGGTGAGCACAGTTTCAGTTTGGGGTTTTTCTCCTGAAGAGGGGAACGCAGGGTTAGCTGTCTGTGGGGAATTATGAGAACATGATTCTAAATCTCACTGCTTTAAATTATTCTAAAAGCCATGGCCCGGAAGGTGTAATTGGCAGGGAAGTGTAGAGTTTGTCAGTGCAGCTCAATAATTATCTAGTCAGAACTCCTGAATGAACTCTTCCCAGTAATTTTTTTCAGCCTTAGACAGCTCTGCAGCTATTTTTTTTTTCAGCTTAACCATTGTGAAGTAGTCATGTTTTTGTGTAGCATTCTCAGTTTTCTAGATGAATAATACATTTTATTTTGCCCACTAATGTTACTAGGGCCCAGGTATTCCTTTATTATTATTATTATTATTATTATTTTGAAGAAACAAGAGTGATTGAGTGCTAAATCTGTTTTGTACAGTACAATATATGGCAGCCTGAAGTACCCCACTCCCTCATTTTTTTATTCATATGATACATGAAAAATGGCATAAATGTATTTCATTGTGTCACCTAGAATCTGTGTAGCCAGCAATAATGAATACGCTTTACTCTTCAGCTCAGTAGTGTTTCATTTCTTCCTGACAAGATTATTTGACAAGCAGACCCTGCATTGGCAATGTTGTTTATTTTCCTAGGCATGTAAATTATCTTGACAGCCTCATAAACATAAATTGGCAGGCATACCGTCCCACAGCAATACTTGTTAAAATAAACTAATGGAATATAATAAATAAATTATTCTAGTGTATTTATAATTTCCTAGCATACCACTACATCTTGCAAAAGTTATACGGTGAAGGGAAATTGCTCTATATTTCTTACACATTACAATCACTTTTTGATTAGTTGTTAAATGAAACTATGATGAAAAATGCATAGATTCATACTCAGGAGTATATTCAACCTNAAGTGTAGAGTTTGTCAGTGCAGCTCAATAATTATCTAGTCAGAACTCCTGAATGAACTCTTCCCAGTAATTTTTTTCAGCCTTAGACAGCTCTGCAGCTATTTTTTTTTCAGCTTACCCATTGTGAAGTAGTCATGTTTTTGTGTAGCATTCTCAGTTTTCTAGATGAATAATACATTTTATTTTGCCCACTAATGTTACTAGGGCCCAGGTATTCCTTTATTACAGCAATACTTGTTAAAATACACTAATGGAATATAATAAATAAATTATTCTAGTGTATTTATAATTTCCTAGCATACCACTACATCTTGCAAAAGTTATACGGTGAAGGGAAATTGCTCTATATTTCTTACACATTACAATCACTTTTTGATTAGTTGTTAAATGAAACTATGATGAAAAATGCATAGATTCATACTCAGGAGTATATTCAACCTCAGAAAAAAAAAAAAAAAAAAAAAAAAAAAAAAAAAAAAAAGAAAAAAAAGAAAAGAAGATCATTAACTTATCTGGCCTGCAAGTGTTGAAAAGTTTTTAACACTTCACACACATGAATTTCATGTGGCACAACTGTCTAGGAGGTAAGTGGAGAAAAAAGCACATCTATAGAATTACTGTAGTGGTTAGTTGATGGTTGGTGGGCTGGATACAAAAATACACATTGATGTGTGGAGAGTGCCTGGGAAATAGCCGTAGCTTTGGAAGTCCAGAAAGAACGGATGATAATTATTTACAGATGGTCTGGATCAATGGCACGTTGTTATTCCTTTTCCCATGTTGATTCAGCTATTTTTGCTCTTTGTTCAAGGCTCCCCATAGAGGCCATCAGCTATTTGATTTGCCCTGGGTACCAAAGAAAGAAGCTGCACTCCGGTCTTTGATGTCTTTGAAGCTGAAGCAAGTTAAGAACACAAACATCAGGCTGCGAGTCCACATCTGCATTGCAAGTATCAGACCTTGCTTAGGGTGGCCTTTAATCCTCAGATTTTCAGTCTTTTAAATGCCAGGCCTCTCTCTAGGGTACCTTCATTGGCACTGGAGGAAAGAGGAGCTTTTGAGGTCCAAGCCATTTAATCTAATTTGTAACAGGGTAAACCGTCATCTCACGGAGCCCATATATCTCTGTTAAGGAAGCCTAAATGGCTAGCTCAGATTTTGATAATAAATTTTTTTAGCGAGTTAAAGTTAGGGAGAATTAGTTCCACCTAGAGAGTTTGGAAATTGAAAAGATATTCCCCCGCAATGTTTGCTCTCATTATATAATCACCATTTTATGAATCAACTGTAAATAACAAGCAGCATCTAATCTTCTCCCTGGAGTAATTAATATTATGATAGGGGAAACAACTCCAGAGCACTTGGCTACCTGCTATCTCCTTGACACTTGTCAAGTTGGTGTCACTGGAAGTGTCTCGTAGAGACTGCATAGCTTGCTTTGTCAAACTCCATAAGAATTTGTCTTTCTATTTTTCTCTTAAATACCAAATTGTTCGGTACTGATATGGTTCAAAAGGGGGTTCAAAAAGGTATTAAATACCACCAAATTCTTGAGCCACTTTAGCACAGGTCTGAATCCTGAATGTGGTGTGAAGCTTCCTAATTAATATAATCTCCCAAATACTCCTGAGAAAAACTCCATTGGTCAGCGATGAGCCAGCCCAAAGGCATATTCTAGAAACGCCCTTTAGTTTCTGACTTATTCTTTTTCAAAGCAGGCCAGGGTGCTGGCAAGCAAAATTTAAACTGCTAAAATCTGGTTCTGAAAGCACAATACAGAATGCAAGAACTTTATTGATGCTGTTTCATATTGGGCGGGTTTGAATGGAAAATTCCTCTAAATAAAAATGACTCCACAATATGGCTCATAATTTCATTATTTTCTTACCCCTTCCTTTACTGAAATAAATATTTATTGAGCTCAACAGGGGGAATAAAAAAGTCCCTGGCATTCTCTGTGTGCCACTTTATGTATGAGCTTTCCTATGTCTCATTTCTCCATGACAACCTCATTTGACAGGCAGCCCCTGCTTTGGCAATGTTGTATCATATTTTCTTAGGCATGTAAATTCTGTTGACAGTCTCATAAACATAAATTGGCAGGCATACTGTCCCAAAGCAATGCTTATTAAAATACGCTAATGGAATAGGATAAATACATTATTTTCAAATGCAAGCAGAAAATACACACGGGTTCATATGATATTTTTGCTGCTGATTGATGGGAGCTACAGTCAGGGACAGCTAACAAAATTTCCAAGTTTGTGATTCAGTTTCTGTAGTAAGCACTGCAGGTCTATCAGCACCCCCAGTTGCTGTTGCAGCCTTTTGTTCCAGTCCCAGCGCTAACACAGAGACACAGCCAGCCCTTTTGCACGATGTTTCATGTGTTTCTAATCTGTGGTTGATACTCTCGTCTCCCCTGGCGTCTCTCTAATGCTTTTTCTAAGCCTCCAAAAGTCACAGATCCTGGTACCTCTGAGTTGCACAGCGGCTGACTGTCATTCTCCCTCGACACTGACTCATTTGCTTCTGTGTTGTTGCAATAGAGACGAGGTTGGTGGCGTACCCTGGGAGTAAGTTACTGCAGTGTAGGAGCAGGACAGAAAAAAAACAACCAAGAAGGAAATTTCCAATTTCCCCAACCTATAACTCCTCCTTTGCAGTACTTTTGGGATGGCAAAACCAGACTGCAGAAATTTTTTGTATGACAATGGTAACCTTCAGGCAAAAATAAAAAAGTTGTTATCAATTATGCAGCCGTGCAAGATTTTTTTTTTAAATTGGAAAGTGTTCTAGAAGATTTTTTTTCCTTATTTTATGTAACTATTGTAAGAAAATAAGCATAATTACTTTTAATAGTGAATAATTTTACTCCACTCCAGGTAATTCACTTTGAGAATCAGGATTGTAGAAAAACAATTATAAAATTCAGTTTATTTAAGATTTTACAAAACTTGAATGTCATTATCCTAAAATTGGAAAAAAAGAAAACCCTCAATACGCTTGTGACTTTTTATTTACCATATGTTATCCAACCTCAGAATGTCAATATAATTTTTTATTTTGAGAATACTTCAGAAAAATTTACAGTAATGCATATTTATTCCCTTTGACTACTTTTACAAATAAAAATGAATTAATATAATTTCACAGAATCACAGAATCATAGAATTGTTATAGTTGGAAAGGACCTCTGAGATCACCAAGTCCAACCACACACTAAACCACAACCCACTCCCTACAATCTCAGCCACTAGAGCATGCCCTGAAGTGCCACATCTACAGGTTAAATATCTCCAGCGATGGTGACTCCACCACCTCCCTGGGCAGGCCGTTCCAGTGCCTGATCACCCTCTCAGTAAAGTAATTCTTCCTAATATCCAGTCTAAACCTTCCCTGCTGCAACTTTAGACCATTTCCTCTGGTCCTGTCATTATTCACTAGGGAGAGGAGGCCAGCACGCACTTCTCTACAACCTCCTTTCAGGTAGTTGTAGAGAGCAGTGATGTCTCCCCTCAGCCTCCTCTTCTTCAAACTAAACATACCCAGTTCCCTCAGCCTCTCCTCATAGGACTCGTTCTCCAGTCCCCTCACCAGCTTGGTAGGTCTCCTCTGGACATGCTCTGGCACCTCAGTGTCCTTCTTTGTAGTGAGGAGCCCCGAACTGAACACAGTACTCGAGGTGAGGCTTCACCACTGCCAAGTACAGAGGCACAATCACTTCCCTTTCACTTGTAATAACGGTTTCAAAGCCTTTCTAAAGAAAGATCTTTGTACGAGTATGGCTTTCTTAAGAAAGAGAAGCAGAAAGAGTGCTGTTCAGCATACTGAGAATTAATTAGCCTCTAGTTTTTAGACTTCCCCATTTTTTTAGAAGGTAGATGAAGTAATTTTTATGAAAAAGATGTTGGAACACTTAGTAATTCATCTGTAAAAATGTTATATAAACATAAGTTGCAGAAGTAACATTTTCAGTAACAATTTAGGAATTTAGAAGCAATTTAGAATTGGACTTAAGAACCAAATTTTCAAAGGTGAGGAGAGACACCAGCAAAGACATTCAGAAGTGTTTAAGGAGGTTAGTTAGCTAAAACCAGAAAAAAAAAAAAAAAAACAGATCACTTATGAGCTTAAAATGTTATTAGGCAGAATTGAAGCATGACTTTCAGAACATTTCATGAAAATATCCTCTGACATGGTACATTTGAGATGTACCATCCATCCATACGTCTATCCGTATGGCTAGGTGGAAAACATCTACCTGCAAGCCAGTAAACTGGTCCACTATAGGCTGTGGTGAGAAATAGGCACATTTAGGATGCAATTCATCACATTCACTTTCAGATCCCACCTTTACTTAATATAAATTTCACCTCTGAAGTGTCCTCTTTGCTGGTCATAAAGAGTTTTTATAACTATGTCATAGCAGACACCTACATCTGAACAGAGGAATCCTACTTTTGGTCATTGCATATCATGGAGGAAAGATGAGGCTGAGGCACAGAAGCACGAAGGCTAACTCAGCCTATCATTAGTGCAGTTATGCTATGAGGGAGGGAAGCACAGTCTGCTCCCAGTGCAACTTGATGTCTTTCACTCTGTAGTTGACAGTGTATGTTGGGGCAGGGACACAACCCAGGGAGTCTTGGAGAACAGGTTGCAGGAAAGAAGAGTGCCTCAGTTCATCAATTCCTACCGAGCAGGGCTCCCGAAATGAGAACAGTCATGTGGCAATTGTTATTTAAACATTTTTTAGAAAAAAATGTGTAACTCCTGTGACGGAGATCAGACCACTGATCTCTCTCCTCTGCTCTTTCCCGTGCTACATTGAATTGTCTGATTTTTAAATGGTGCCATGTTCACTTTCCAGCTGTCCAAGATGATGCTTTATTCCCAGGCTGGGACTCTGGGTATTTTTACTTTTGGGCTAAAAAATTCTGAAACTCCAGAACTGCATATAATTATTTATATATGTGTACACAGGCATAATCTAAATGTAAAATTAGAATTAATTAAATTTTTCCCACATACTTGACTCATAATTATTCTCCAGCTATAAGAAATAAATATAATTAGGGCAAGTGAGAATTGTGGGACAGGAATAGTACAATGAGTCGGAGAGGAATAGCAGATCATAGGTTAAGAAGAGACGAAAAGTATTATGGGATTATTTTTACTTCAGAAAGAAATTAAGTCCATTTGCTCATGACATTTATCCCACTGGTAATTTTCAGGCTTTTTTTTTATGTGGTCCTCTAAAATACTTTTGATGGCAGCTTTAAAGGTACACTTTTGAAGTATGTCTAAATAAAAATAATGGAAATAAGTAAATGTGTGTGAAGTGCAACTACTGGTATTGTGTACAGGAACAAGTATTATTTAATTTGCAGAAATTGTTAAGAAAGATCCCACTGAGTTCACTAGACATGGCACCGCTGGTTTTAATCTGTATAAATAAGATGGAGGGATGATGTAATTAGCACTTCCACTTTGTAACAGCAGTAGAAGAGAAGGATAAAAGTAGGCATGAAGAGGATAAAGTACAAATGCAGAGGCTAAAGATATAAAGGAATGTAAAGTCAACATTTTTGTGTGTCTATATCACTTGCCAAAGTTAAAGCATTTTGCTGACTATTGCTTTGAAATAAAAATTTTGTGAAATGCTCATAGCAGGGCAGAACTCGCTTGCTTTAATGTGTCTTAAAATCTGAAAGACAAGGTTTGTAGGGAGAAGCAATATCTTTTATTAAACTAGCTGATACAGTTATAAAAAGAGATCAGTTTCCAGGGCACAAGAAAAAGGTTTGTATGCCTGAAGCATGTCTGGTTTTCAAAATATAAAATTGAGTTAATAAAAGATCCTTCCTCTCCCTAAACCTTGCCTCTCTATATCCTTGAATACCATCCTTAATGATCCTATTACTTGAAAATATGAAAAACTTCAGCCAGCTCAAGAAAAATCCCTCCTATCAGATTTCTGAGTTTTGTCATGATCGTTGTCCAAGTTGAACAGAAGGACAGAATGACAGACAGTTATAAGCCTGTACCTAACTCACAGAGAGCTCACGATTCTGCATTGTACCTAACTCACAGAGAGCTCACAATTCTGCATTTTCCTAATGCTGGTACAAAATTTTCTCTGAGTTTTGGATTGAGGGGATGATTTTCAAAGGCAGAAATAAGACTGGAGTGCCAGTCTTCAGTTTACAAAAAGAGCCCGAAAACTCTGCAACCTTTCAATAATCTCCTCCTCAAAGTTCACAGTAGAAACTCTGCTAATTCCTGTGTAAATATTAACCCTTTTATAGATCAGTGGAAGCAACTGAGGGACTTTTTTGGTTATTTTTTGATTAGTTGGATAAACAGTGGATTAAGTTAAAAATACTCCTGACCCACCCAGAAACAATTTTACACATCCTCCATTAAATATAGACTTAATTCACTTAGATCTATTATTTTATCTTTCAGATTGTGACTTTCTGTGAAATTGTTATTTATCTATTATTTCAGCCCAATTTCATAACAGAAGGAACTTTGAATTTGTAACTGCTGGTGTGATTTGTACTCCTTTTAGACTGAAGTGCATCATAAACATCAGGGTTTCTAACTGAATAATTCCTGCAGGTAGGAAGAAATATTTTCCACAGTTTGATACCTGGCTTAGATTGTAGGCAGTAGTACAGGTTTTTTTGCACCAACCCTTCTGAACCCTTTCACACAGACCACCTGAAAAATTCGCATTAAGTGGACTAGAGTGTTGCTCCTAATGTTGTTAATGTGTTAGGTGTCTGACTGATGTGCCTTCTTCTAATATATAAAGGTAAGGTGGTTGTTAGAGCTGGAATTAGAAGACATTTTTCCACTAAGTCATGTTGGCCAACTGCTAAAGCTTTATTTCCTTCCAAGTAGGCAAGTATTTAGTTTTCCCAACACCATTCAGAAATAGGAAACAAAACCACTGCTTTTGAAAGGAGGTGGGACATTGTCAATGCTCTCTGTACCTCTCTGTTGATTTCTGGTTGTGGCTTTTGATCTTTTCCAATCAGGACAAATCTGTTAGAAGATGCTAAGCAGCATTTTAAGATCTATTTTTAACAGATGTGTAAGATGGATGATCTCTAAATAATGTTAGCAGTTAATGATGATCACAAAGTCTGGATGGATATAGGAATGTGCAAGGTGTCTTCCAGGAGGCCAATATTTCTCCAGTTCCTCAATAATGTAAATGTAAATATGAATATACTCCCCATTTTTAAATTCAAACCAATTGCTGAATTTGCTGTGAATAGTTTCAGTCACTCTAAAAACAGTATTTTTGCATTTTTAGTGGATAAATGGTTCACCAAAACATTCACTAAAGCTCTACAAGGAGATTCAAAGAGTTAATAAAATAGCTTAATAAAGTATCACAGTAAAAAAAAAAAAAAAGCTAATATGCATTTAGCTAATCCTCCTACATTATAATTAACATGAAAAATGATAGACTCTTTTCCACTTCTCAGCAAAGATTAAATAGCTGAATGTCACTATTGAGAAAACATAACACTTGATTTCATTACTTAACGAAATATCCATACTATACACTGGCTAGAGAAATGTGAACCAGGGCAAATAATTAAAATTTTAGAAACTGTAATTGCCAAAATAAATTTTAAAAAACAAAAACAACCCCCTTTTTTTTTAAGGAATTCTCCTCTGTAATGTTTCTCTCTGAATATGGTAACTCAAAGTACAACCCCTTGGTTGTAAGTATGAACTGGAAAGAACTCACTGATAGTGCATAGGCTGATGCAAGAGATAAAACATAACCAAAGACCTCCTTCCTTATTTTTCTTTTGGGTGCCAGCTTTTAGAAATCAGGGGACTCATTAGAAGACTGAACATAACAACTGGAATACACACAGGCAGAGTTTGTCTTAACCCTCCTTACCAGAGTCAATGAACAGGTCTCTGCAGATGTGTGCAGGCTGTCACACACATGCTCCATCAGCGTCCCAAGCCAGGCAGGCACAAAGATGCTCCCACCCAGAGCACCCAGTCTTGTTAGGGTTCCTGCTGCACTATCAGGCCATTCCGTGAAGATGACAGATACCTTTTAGGTGGTTTAAGTGCTCCAGCCGGCTGGTATAAACCCTTTTTCTATGATTTATGATTAGATTTTTGTATATAAGGTCCTTTTATTGTATTGTACAGTTAAATCTGGAGTTGGTTGCTAGAGGACTGTGCCCAACGTGCAGCTGTGGTATAATGAATGGGGGACTCAGGTGTGACAACAGACTGAGAAAGAAGCTGGAGACCTCCCAGGCTTCATTCCTCTCTGCCACCCTGCTTTGTCCCTTTCCTGTTTGCACAGTGCCTCTCTTTGTGCTGGCCTTGGCTTAGAGCAAGGGCTCTATTGCAGGTGACTGTGTTTCCGGTGGTCTGAGGACTAACGTGTTTGAAAATAAAAGTTGCTTTCTGCCATTGCTTCTCTGGCCCTGCAGAAGGTCCCTTATCCTGTGCTCCTGGGAGTGGGAGCATCACAGTGCTAACACCTCTGGGTGTTTTTGGATCAAGACAATGTGAGTTCAGTTGTGCTATGAGATTGGACTCAGGGCCAGCACTGTAGGATCTGGCCACAGAAGGGGCAGTGGCCAGGGCAGGAGCAGAGAAAAGACAAAGTTACAATGCTTTTGGGCTAGAAAGAGCCAAAGTAGAGGGTCTGTGACTACTAATCTTCCTAAAGTAGAAGGATCACATGAAAGACTCCATGACAATTATTCCCTGCAGATAAGTATCCCTGAACTTCTCTTGCCAGCATGTTCTACGTTAGGTTTTTTTTTTTCCTTCTGTTATTGAAGTGCTCCAACCTAACACTAGCACTGTGGAGAAGCAATGTGATTCTCTGACACACTAAAAAATATATTACCATTTGAAAAGAAAGCCAGGAGAAAACTGACACCTTAAAAATGATACAGAATTATGGGGAGGGGAAGTTTCAATATAACAACATATCCAAATCTTATGCTCAGAATGCTCAGAGATGTGAGATGTAGGGAATGGCTTATCCCACATATTGAATAGCAGTGAAAGAGTTTGATTGTACCCCAAAAGGACAATTTAACCCTGTTTTCCTAAGAAGTGCAGCAGTTAAGCACTTAGGAACTGTGTTTCCATCTGTAGTCAAACTGTGTGATAAAAAATCACAGTGCCACAGACTAAGCAAAGTAAAGGGAAGGCAAAGCAGATTTTCTATCAGGAAGTGCAGTCCAGTCAAAAACATTCTGAGACATTTCAAGCTTCATAACATATTGCTGTCTCAGACATTGCAGTAAACAGTCCATTAACCGTTTTGCAAAATGAATGCTGACCTCCACGTATTTATTTACTTGTATTTCTCAATATTTCAAATAGAAACTCTGGTTCTGGACCTCTCTCAGCTCTGAGACAGCAAAGTTCTGAAGTTTGAAATTACTTGTTTTGCTGAGGTAGGGTTTTTTTTTTGCTGAAATATCATCTAATTTTATACTGTATAATGTTGACTCATTTTGTATCCTCTTAAGATAAATTCTCGATGAGCTGTGTTCCTAAGTTGTTCTTGTTTAATGCTCCAGTTTATTTCTCGTTTCTGTTCCAGTGAGAGTCAGAGTCATTTTTAATGAGTGTATAGAATTAGGATTTTTTGAATCATAAGTTTCGGTAAGGTGAAGAAGAGAGAAAAAAACCTAGTCTGTCCATCTGTCCATCTGTCTGTCTATCTATTTATCCATCCAATAATGAATTAACATAGCGACAATTTTCCAGGATGGAAATGGCCAACTGCCACCTCCAGCTGTAGCCAGGGGAAGGGGGAAAAAATCATAGTGATGTGACTATACTATACCTCCTGCAGAGCTGATGCTACACAAGATTGTTGAATTTATTGGCTTGATGTGGTGTGCAGCTGTACCAACCAGAGTTTTTGCTTAGCTGAGTAGAACCTTAAAAGGTCTAGACCTTAAAAGGAATTGATTTTTTTTCCTATTGATAACATGGCTAATGCCTGAATTAGTACATTAAATGTGTCTGGAATCATGCTCATGCTCTTGTCTGGCCATGCCCACACCATGAAGAAGGGGATTTTGGTGAGAAATTTGATGTGTATGTTCCTTTGGGCAGCTAAGAGGAATTCTTGAAAATTTGATTAGGCAGTAAACTGCTCTTATAGACATGTCGGTGGTGGTGGTGGTGGTTTTGGTTTGGTTTTTCTGGTTTGTTTTTTTTTGGTTTTTTTTTTTTTTTTTTACACTGAGAGGTTTTGCTCTTCATGTTGTAATTTAAAAAATCTTCTAAAAGCAGGAATTAATTTCTTCCCTTCTCCAGCAAAGGATGCCAGCAGACTGCATGCTCTTTGTGATGAGATTCCCCAGATGATATGAGAGACACACCAGCAGCTTGTGTAAATGCCAGTCATGTGCCCGACACAAGAAGAGTGACAACCATGAAAGGGGCAAGACTATGGCATAAGTGTAAGAGTGCCAGGAACTGGTGGCTGGCATTGATCCACCCCATGTACCTCAGACTGGGAGTGCTGACCCAGGAGATTTTCACAATTCAAAGCTAGAGCAATGCCAGTGCTGCTGCTCTGCCAGTGAAATTTCAAGCTTTGTATTACTCTGACTCTAGGACTTAAGTCCAATACAAATATATTTCCTGATTTCTCATATTTTAGTTCAGTTTTTAATCCTCTTTTTTATTTTTTTTTTTAATTTTTATTTTTAATTTCCAAATCTGGGTGATTTCCACTTTCAGGAAAGGCAAACAGCCTCGTCAGTCCATCCAGAAAGCCAGAGTGGACTATTTGACATTTGATTAAGTCATTCAATTTTCTACAGACAAAAGTGCATAAGGAGATAATAGAGAGTGTGTAACACTCCTCAGGCTTGGATAACTCAGCCAGACCATGTATCTATTTGTAAATAGGCTAACTGGGAGATGTTGGGATAAATCCGAAGACTGGCTGATGCCTCAGGAATTGCAGCAAAATTCTTTCACTCTTCTGCCACTACTCCATGCTTTCAACTTATCTGGCTGTACTTTGAAGGCCAAACCAAGTAATTTTAAAAAACTGTGTCCCTTCTTTCCTATTTACCAACAAACCAATATATGTCTTATAAGTTATGGAGACTCGTTGCTTAGAAATCAGAAAAGTTTTGTCCTCATAATGTTGGTATGAGAAACCTTTTTTCTTCTCTGCTCACCCTACACACTTCTTTTTGTGTACTCATTGAGTAAGGTCAGACATCTTACAATCAATTATGAGTTTCCTTTATCATATTTTCACCGTACTTTGTACTTGTTTGCTGTTTTTCCAAATTGATCAAGTGATAATTTAAATTAGATAGAAAGAAGACTGATTCATTGTTAAACTACTTCAGGTTCAAGTCCAGATTCAGAAAACAGTCCCTATTCCGGGAAGAATTTTCCCAAGTGTTTAACCATAAATATAAGTGCAGGCTGTCCTCCATTGGGATGTTTGCTAATGAAGTCACAGTGATAAATAATAGTCTCCAAAAAAAAAACATTTTGTGTCAGAAAACATCCAAGGGAAAAAACAAATTCTTAAGTTAAAATGACATTTATGATACCTATGCAAGGTCACTTACTTGTTCAACTGAAGAAAAAGAAACCCAAAAGACTATGAAAAGAAGGCAGTGGCAGAGTTGAGTGTCCTTCCATAGCTGGTTTGATGAACACATATTTTCTCCCTCAAAACTTAGAACATTATTCAAAGGGCGGAGGGGAGAAAACATTCAAAAAGTACAAACTCTATAAACAATGAAACCCTTCTGAAGATCCAAACGTCTTACTGTATTGCTTGTTAAAAACTAAGATTTCTTCAAATATAGCCTTAAACAAAGTCTATCCAAAGACAGGGTGATAAATATATGGTTTGCCAAAAAAGAGGAATGATCATGGAGTATAAAAGTCTCTAATATTGTCAGCATAATGGAAGGAAAAACCCCAAGCTGGCTGAGAGTGCAGTTTTAGACGCATGCCTTTCACAAACTGACTGATGGGGCTCTTTCAAAGAAATCAATCTGAGGCTTTGCAGATCACTCTGGGCCAGATTCTGCTATTCAGTCCTTGTCCTATTCCCATTGCAGACAAAAACTGCATTTCTCTGCAGATAAACTAATTCACTGTGATAATTATGCCCTAAAATTACAGTGTGAGTCAGCACGAAAAGTCTGGCAGAATGTCTCCTCCTAAACTCTCCTAAAACTGAGCAATCCCAACTTCAGGGGCTCATAACATGCAAAGTTAAACTACAAATGTTATGACGTTTCTTGTTTGTTTGTTTGTATGTTTGTTTTGGGGTTTTTTTTCTTTTCTTTTTAGTATTTTCTCCTGAAATATTAAAGTACCAATTCTTTCAAATTCCTGCAGTGATTTGTTGCTGTCATTCACAACATCAAACCATAACCTTAATGGTTATTTACATCATTTGCTGCGTGCTGTGTTTTTATAGTTCCATTTGGCTCACGGCAAAGTGATGTAAGGCATTCACAGGCATAAAGGAGTGTAAAAGAGAGAAAGTTTGATCAATAGGACACCTTTGTTGTTGGTAAACATTGTCAGAAAATGATCAGTGTCAGTGCTCTAAGCCAGAGAAAACTAATAACATGAGTGGCAAGCTTCCTGAGAGCGTTTGGAGTATTTATGTGGCGTTCCAAAGGAAGATCTGTAAACAAGACTACAACAAAAATACAATTTTATTGATATCCTCCTGATTTATGTTTACAGCATGTGTTGATAATAACCCTATTTGTCAGAGAGTCCATCATGAATACTAATTTACCATTACTGAGTCAAAACCAAACAAGTGAGCTTTATGTGATGGTGTACTCTATGCATTTTCATGTAATTGTATTTACAGTGACCTGAGTCTCAAGTAAAGAAACCAGAAGACTTTCACCAAGCACGGAATGTTTTCTAATGAGTTTATAAGTGCATCCTGTCCATAAATGGAGCTCAGGGACTACGAAGAGAGCCTTAGTGTCTGTTTCATGAAACATCAGTAAAAGTTATTTTTAATATCTTATGCCATGCTTTTATTTCACAAACTTACCTTTCAAAGGAGAACATCTCAAAGTCCCAGAAGACGGTCTGCAAAAAGTTGTTACATTTTGAACTTTCTTTCATCCTAAGTTGAAACAGAGAAGATTTTAACGTGTTTCCTGTGATTAGGTTACAGGGAAATAAATAGTAACTTGGTAAACGTTAGAATGGCCTGATCAGAAGAGTTTTCCATAACACACACATACAAAGGAATAAATTAAAGTTTATCACTCAATGTATAACAACAGTAGTGAAATAAAATGTTTCAGCATAGGTGAAATGGATCTATAATTTGGCATGTATAATTTTGGTAAAAGTAATATGATCCTCTTAAAAATCATACAATTTTCACTAATCAGATCATTTCAAAGAAGAATAAATCTACTAGCTCTGTTCCAGGAGTGGATGCATGTTATTGAACTGGGTGAGAGAAAACTGAATAAAGAGATAAGGTGATGTGCCTAAGGAGTAAATGCCAAAATCTCAGCTGGCACAAATCTGTTCACCGAAGTCTGAACAATCTGTTTCAGCTCAGATCTAGGAAACCTGGTTCTTTGTTCTGGCCATGGAATAAACTCACTTTGATTTAAAACAAACAAGCAAACAAACAAAAAACAACAACAAAACAAAACAAAAAACAACAACAAAACAAAAAAGCCCCCCAAACCATTAAAAAATCAACAGAATTCATGCAAAGTGAACAGTGTCAATAAAAACCAGAATGCAAAACTGACAATGACTTTACCACTTGTGCAAGCCTTTCATAATGGTATAGATCCTGACTTTGTTCTGCCCATTTGAGTGACAGCTATGCCTAAGCCTAGTAAAATAAGAGTGGTTAGAGGTATCCAAGGAACCCTCAAATGGCATAACACTGGGAATGCCATTCCTGTTGCTATGTACATTACGGCAGGATTATTAACTCTTGTTCTTTACTGCTCCTACCCATTGCAAAATACTATGGATGGTGTCAGCCTCTCTCAGTAAGATTGGATGTGAGACCACTATCCTAAGGTTGTCTCATAAAACGTTGTACAAATTGAGCTGATCAAGAGGTCACTTTACTGTCAGAACAATGTTATTTCTGAAATTTTCTTCCCTTGGATTCTGATTTTGGTCTGTTCCTGTGTTAAAAAAATCAGTGGGAAAAGTTCTCTCTGATTTCAGTGAGCTTTTGCAGCTCTACAAGGACTTTTGTCCAGCACCACTTACAAAGTTTCTATTCATTCCAAAAGGCAGAAAGCAGAAGGTTTGCTGCTGTATGTCTTGTGCAATACCCATTTATTTATCAGTCACTGCTGGAACTGCAGCAACTAACCACCCCAATCGCAGAGATCCACTTCTCCCATAAAACCCAGCCAGGTTATATTATATATATACATATATATATATATATATGTATATTTCTTGCTTTTCAGAATGAATTCTTATGAGTTGTCAAAGTCCAATAAATAAACAAAACAAAAATAAAATAGCCAAATAGCCACTCTAAGGAGAAATGCAGGAACACAGGTAAAGTGCAGACTGAAGATGTCATAGCAAATAATATTCCTAATTTGTAGGAAGGCATTTTGTTTTTAATTTAGTTTTTCGCTCATTTCTGTATGTCTTGTTTTCCTGAAAGCTCTAAACTGTATTGAATTTGATTCCCCTGAAACTACAAGGTCAGAATTCAAGGCTTTGCTAAATATCTGCAGTTCCCACTGCCTTCATCTGGAGCTTGTAGCACTCAAAGGTTTTGAAAAATAGACTCCTGGTCTAAACAGGCCAGGGAAACAATGGAAAATGATAAATCTCTCTCTGGCTGAGCCAAACACCATGCTGGAGTGTGGTGGGTCTGATGACGAATCAGGAACTAAACTCCATTTTTTACCATGGGAATCCTAAGCTCAAGCCTCCAGGCAAATCGATCAGCTGATAGTTGACAATTAGCACAGTATTTATGCAAGAGGCAAGTGCCTAATGTATTCATTGCTAAATTTCAGCATCATTTAAGGTTTTGTTTGTTGTCATAAGTGCAAATAAAAGCAGCAGTCGTGTATGGAAGATTTGGTTTTGGATTTCAAAGACAAAGGCCAAAAAGTCTCTGCTTGTGATTGCACTGGGTTTCTAATGTGAGCTGCATCACTATTAGCAAAAAGCACTTCTCCAAAGAAAATAACCCTCTTTAATCCAAGTGAAAACCTAAAACTACCAATAGTGACATCTGGTGGCACCTAAAAATGTCACATTTGAAAGTAAATCCCTTCTTGGTGCAAAATGAAGATTGGCAGATTGTCAGTCTTATGGCCTGACACTTTTCCAGCTGGAGTTAATGGAAGTCTTATTCAGTGATATGAAACTGGCATATCAATGAATTCCCCTTTCCTCACCTCAGCCAGTGATGCCTACGAAACCTCGATCCATGTGCAGTTATGGCATGGTCTCCACTCTGTCTGTATGTTGAGGGAATGAACTGTACACCCAGATGCTTCCCAGGGAGTCTTTATATTCCCTATGGGCACTGCACAAAATATATCATGTAAATGTGACTTATACATATGGTGATTCAAATGAGAGATGCTACCATCTATGAAGAAATAAATGTGGATACAAATGGACTTTGGCACTATGATATATGACACCTCTCCAGCCTGGAGAAATATATCAGGTGTCTTCAATTAAAATAAAAATAATAATCCTCTCAGCCCTGTTCATTGCAAGCCAACCATTTAATTCAGTTTTCTCTCAGCTGATCCTAATAACTCTGCTATAGTTCCTAGAACTCCCTCTGAATAGCCTCTGCTCTGCCCACTGTTGCAGAAACATTTGCCTGGTCTCACATTCTCTACTCCCTTCTTTTCTTCAGCTGGTTATCTGGCATCTTGGTTATTTTCCCTGCAGGTTCTGATGCAGTCTCTCTGATTAGTGCCATAACATAAAAACAAACTGAAACACATGTGCCTGCACATGGGTATGCAAACACATCAGCAAAGGCAGGTCCATGCCTCTATGTAAATCAATAGTAATGCCTGAAACTTAGGTAGAATAATTCCCCTATCAATTGTTAACTGCTCTCATAGAAAACCAGGTTGTTTACTGAACACAAAAATATAAAAATGAATAAACTTTAGGTTTATACATTTAATATTAGTATTAACTTGCAAATAAAAGAGATACATATGCAGTCTTCTCCCTTCTCTTGCTGCTAAACCTCTTCAAGTACAACTTTTGGACATTTTTCAGCTTGCTATCCTTCCCCTCACTTATCTATCTCCCTCACCTCTGATCTTCTTTCAGAGAGGGTTTCTCGGTCTCTGAGGGGTAACCATGATACGCAGTATGCATCTCCTGGAACTGGCAGAGCTTGAGTAGAATGGCAGCTTCTCAGTCCTTTTATAAACACTTCACAACCTTGTCAGTGAGCAAACAGCGAAGAGCCTTCACAGCAAGCAGCAGAGCAGGTTTTGAGTTAATAGCTGACTGATCCTCAGATTTAGGTGAAAGCAACAATGTGTGGGTTTGTGCCCAAATGGCACCAACAGCAGGACAGGAAACTAATATTTTAGTCTCACTTCAGGAAAGCTACTGAATCGTTTGAGTGATACTTAGTGCCTATATTTATAATTTCCTAATTCATTTATGCTCTGATTGACTTACTTCTTGGAGGTGTGTATCCACCAGGCAAAATGCCCAAGGTGAAAATTTCCATTGGAGACTCAGAAACATGAACTGTCACAGCTGAATTCTGGCTATTTCTGGGCCCTTGTGGCTTTGTTTTTTTGTAGAATTGTTTTTGTCTATTCTCAGTTTACGGGAGGACAGTGAGCACTCCAGCCTAAACCCATTATTTTTTTTCTCTGTCACTACTCTTCTTTTGAATGGCTTATGAGGCAAATACTACAATATTAAGCATGTGGATTATACTAACAAAATGTTTTCTGCCTCAATGAAACCTCCTTGTAGAAGACAGAATACTGCTGGACAAATGAAAGGCTTTGACCAATAAATGCAGACCCTCCAGGTTGCCTAAAAATGTTAAAGATTTTTTTCCCAATCAAAAATTTTAAGACAGAAATGGGTTTTAGGAGAGTTCCTGTGGATAATTTATCTTGAGATTTCCCCAAAATGGCATCACTGCTTTAACTGAACGTATTTTCAAAGAATCATATTTTGCCTCAGATAATCTTGTATTTTGAACTTTACCTGTGCGTTCATAAGTTTAGCGAATACAGTAAGTAGGTTACTAATTTGGGGTATATCTACAATACCCTCTTGTGTATTATCTAACATATAAAAACTTTCCTTTGGAAGTAAAAATACAACACCACTGTTGGCTTTTGATCACAGATGAAGATTTCTGGCAAAAGAAATGAATACAGATGGCAATTAGCAAAAAAAAAAAAAAGCCCTTTTTTTCCCCTGCTGACAAGAAAACCGAAGTTCATTGTTATATAAAAAGGATTACAATAGCAATTCCTGAGTTCCTGCCTGGAACAGACAACAAGGGGAGCTGTGTCAGCAAAAAGTAGCTCTTGGATAAGCTGTTCAGTGATTTTCAGTTTTGCCTTCAGGCACGAGAGATTGAAGAGTTTACCTTCTTGAAATTGGAAGCAGACACCTGCCAGTGGAATATTAGGGGCTTGTACAATAATGGCAACAAAGAGGAGACAGAAGAGGTAAAATAAATTCACAAAGTCATTGGAGTTGTGTGACTGCTATAAAAAACAAAACAAAACAAAACACAACTGTAAAGCTTTCTTTGGATATTTTTGATTTTCAAGGAGGGAAAAATGCCTTTGCTAATGACTCTCGACTGAGATTCAGAAGGCTTGTTATATACTTCCCAAATTAGTTACAGATTTCTTCTGTCAGTTCTATTGTAGGACTGAAGATGAGATACAAAAGAGCACATAGGAGCTTAAAATGCAAATTAAACAGAAATTAGACACATACAGGAAAAGAAGACATTCAAAATCTCTTCATGTGTCTGCTAGGATGCTGATGAATTCAATGATCTTTGAGTCCAGGAGAGATGTACTATATATATCTAACTTACACCTTACATCCAAAAGGTATCGATCTTTTCATCAGAAAAAACAGCTAGCTGCATGAAGCTCAGCCATCGGACATGCCTGGAGATGCTATCACTTGCCTCAAGCTGTTTGGAATTCACTGACTACATGTTTTTAATTCCCACAAAGAACGTGAGGCAGAATCTCTCAAACTGAGAGAAAGCATGGATTGTGTGGGACAATAATCTCCTTTGTAGTAAGAAAGACTTGATGCCAAGTGTCATAAATGAACTCGGCAAACATGCTAAAATAGGCTTGATAAATCTCAGAAGAAAAGTATGGGTTTAAAATTTCTCACCCCATGTGGCAAAAGGTATATATCTCTCTTTTCCTTGTTCCTAATTTACCATCTGGATACATCAGTTTTATGAAAACAGTGAGTGCCGAGGCAGTCATGCTCAATGAACTGTGACTTGGGTGGGACTTTGGAGAAAAGACCAGACTAAAAGAAGCTCAAAGATCTGGGGGTGGACTGGGCAGGCAGAGACAACAGACAGGGAATGCATGCAGGGAACAGCAGGAGCAGAGAACTAGCTTTTGGTAAATGCAAATCAACGAATAAACCCTCAAAAGCAGAGATGATGGCACAGAATTTGTACAGCTTTAGAAACATTGAATGCTGTTGGTCTGAGAACAAGGCAAAGACTCATCCTTGAAGGCCACAGTGGGCAAAATGATGGATTATTTTTTTAAACCATCTTCTTAAATCTCACCAACAGTTATCTGTCTATTCAAATAATTAAATAAATAAAAATCATCACAATAAATGACGTGTTTTGTGTTCAAACACAACAGTATTAACATAATCATGGTTTGCATGTCGAGAGTCCTGTTTTTCTTTGCCCTATGTGCTTTAAAGTGGGGCAGTCTTACAACCCCAGGAGGGTTGCATCATGATAACTTAATGTTTATTTTTATTTGAAAGTTGAATGTGAGGAAGGGCCGGGGGTGGGGGGAGCGAGGAGAGAGAAGACAGGAAACAGTCCAAAGCCAGGGGTGTAAACTAATGCAAGAGTTTCATAATAAAGAGTGAGGAGGTGGCTGTAGGTAGTGATTCTGCTATTGTATGTTCTTGTTCCCAGGCAGAGCAAACAGGATCCATTTCTTATGATGGACAGGTAAATTCAAAGTGAGATAATTCAAGCTTGAGCTGAGAAAGGAGTAGTTTCCTGAAGACACCTTAAACAAACAAAAAACGTGGACTTAAGGAAATTTCTAAAAGGAGTTCAAATGGTAAAGGCAGTTGAGAAAGTAGCAATTAAGGCAACCGGTAGGTATAACCTGTAATTGAGTTTTCATCTCTTCTTTTGCAAACCACAATTTCATCCTGATTTGATAGGCTAAAGATTTTTATTTTTTTTTTAAATCTTGACTGTTACCAAAATGATTTTAGTATATTCTGACAGACTTGTTTTATTTTCAGATTGACAAATATGACAGACTGAAGTGGAATGCCTCTTTAAGTACTGGGAGTATCCCAAGAGTTTGGAAACATAATCTGAACACCACTCCCAGATACTAACAGCTACAATACAGTAAACCAACCTCCTGCTACAAACTTCCCCATCTTTGGGTAAGAGATAAAGAAAATCATGGTACTGGAGAACATAACACTATTGTCATTACAGAGACTTCATTCAGGACTGACTCTGGAACTCGAGTCAGAAGAGGAACATTCATGGCATTGGACCTTACCTAACAAGTATCTGGCACTGTGGCACTGCTTCCAGGTCCTGAACTAATCTGCTCTTTGACACCATATTTTGTAGATCCATAGGATCAACTGTTGCTAGATCAGGCTCCTCACAGTGCAGTCTCACCATTTAGGTCCTAAGTCACCTTGTAAATTGTATCCAAAATTGAAATTACATTTTCTCTATAGGATCCAGGCATTTCTGATAAGCAGGACATTTCCAGACTTCAGACAATTGGGCAAGCTTGAACTTTATTTTCTCAGAATAAGAAATTAATATTTGTCACTCAGTGGATAGCACTTATTTCATAGAATAGACATTTTAGAACTAGTTCATTATGGTTACCACCATGTTAAAAGGAAATCTTCATATGGCACAATCCTTCTAGAAAACTCCGGGAGAGTCACCAGCTTCAGTAAGCATTACAGAACAGTACAGATATAGTGATTGAGACTTTCTAAAAAACTTTATCTGAAAATCTCTCTAGTGATATCATTCCACAGTCTTAAATTTTTGGTCACTTAAGAGTATGACTTCAGTATGCAAGCCCGTAAATGTGTGATACATTAATTTTTTTGAGAACTACTTATGGCTAGATGGAATTTCTGAGTTGGTGCTTTCCACAGTGACTCAAAATCTTATATTGTACTGGAGACCTTCAGTGCAGATGTTGCATATGAAAAATTTTTTGTTCAATATCTACAGGGAATTTTCTGTTCACTATTTACTGTTTTATGTGATCTAGAAAAAAAAAAATCAAAACAAAACAGAAAAACCAACACCAAAGTAAAAAAGTAACAAATCCTAATTTAGCAAGCTTTTGCAAATAATAATCAATCCAACCAAATAAAATTATTTAACGAAGATAGAATGAGTGCTTTCTGTGGAACAATATATCACTAATGATTGGAACAGGTGCACAAAGTGTCTTAATAAATCAGTAACCTGGAAAACACATCAATTATTTTGAAGGTTAATGGATTTTTTTGTTTGTTCTCCAAAAATCATGAAGATGTTTTCCTGAATACTTCAAGCTATTCAAAAATAAAGCAAACCAAGCCAACAACCTTGAGAAAAAACTTAAGATGGTTTATAAAGCAGACTAAAGTATTAGTGACATAAAACTAAGCAGAATATATTTATGACTGGGAGCAAGTGGAACTATTGTAGCATGATAATATTGAACTGCAGATATAGGATACTAAAAAGAAGCAATTGCAGTGATATCCCCCATCTCACTTGAAACTAATTCAGGATTCAGGTAACCTTTAGAGAAACCTTTTTTTTTTTTTAAAAAAGTCTCTCTAGATTTCTAAAGACCAGAACAGGAGTCTTGTCAAAATATGATGTAGTGACTAATCTGATACTTGAAATACTTGTCTGCAATCTAGCAGAGACTGTAATTTTGATATTAGTTTCCTAATCAATAAAGTGAGGGCTTATAAGTTTTTGAGGAGTCTTCATTTATTTTCAAAAGTTTAAAAACTTGGATCTTTTCTTGAACAATCTGAATACCCGTTTCCACGTCTATACATCATATTTTTTGTCATAAAAATCTCCAAAGAATACATGAAAGAGGAAAATAATGCAATAGCACGAGTTAGATAAGGGTGAAATATGTATGATTACAACAATAATTTTTTAGATGTTTCTTAAAATCCTAAAACAGGGACATGAAACTTAAATAAATGCACAGATATACAAAACAAAGTCAATATAGATGCTCTGCAGTTTTGATAAACAGATTTCTTGAAAGTTTATGGCTGTAATTTCTATCATCCGTTTCCATTACAAGTTGAATTCAAAGATTTTAACAAACATTGGAAAAGCAATTAATATGCAACAGATTTTATATGAGAGAATAGATTTTTAAAAGAACAAAAATGTAGTTAAAATCACCAGCAATGAAGCAAAGAGAGAAAAAAAAAAATGAAAGGAAATATTCCGAACTTTAAAGTATTTTATTAAAAAGGGAACTCTTCTTTTGCCTTGTCTTCCAGAACTTGTCTTGAACTTCTAGAAAGACTGAAGAACAGTAAGATTTAACCTGACCACTTAGAAACTTAGACAACAGAAAAATTTACCCACAGAAAAGATTTTGTAAATGAAAATTAAGATTGTGCGTAAGCAAATTTCATAACATAAACTGATTTGCAAAGGTAGCATTATTGCTAAAAGTAATTTGTTTTCTTTTCTCTCTGAAAAAGAAAAATTACCTATGTACATTTTTAACATGCACTGTATGGTTGCCTATTTTGACTAATTTATGTACAGCACACATCTGAGTTTGTTTTCACAATTATTCCACCTTTAAATATTTTGATGCTAACTATACTCAGATGTAAATCCCTTAGATTCAATGAAGGATTCCAAGTATATAGAGGAAGAAGCAAATACATTAACATCACAGATTCACCTACAAGTTCTTAAGAAAAGAAGGGCTGGAGATGGGTATGGGAACAGGAATATCTACATCTGTTGAATTTTTTCATCCTATCACCTTGTGGATTCTTGCTGTCTAGAAAGCTGTTAATTTTTCTCTTCTTTGAATATATCAGAAATACTTTTATCTTTCACATAGTTCATGAATTATTTTTTTCTAGGGAGTTTTAGCTCACCTAGTGATGAAAAAGGTCTGTTTTAATCCCCTGCAGTCCAGACTGGACTCTTTGAAGTGCACCATTGAGCTCCTCCGGGCATCCTAGAGATGGCAGCAGCAATTGTGCCATATGTTCCCTGTGGCAATTCACAACAATAGTATGACAAATTAAAAATAGTTTGTCATTTTGAAAGAGATATTTAGTACAAAGTATTTTTCAAGCAAAAGAGCAGGGATGACGTGCATCTGGAAGCAGAAGATTAGACAACTTTACAGCAGGAGTGGCAGAGATATATGGAGCTTCCTTATAATACAGCCTAATTTAGAGAAAAGAAATTGACCTGTTAGACAGAGCCTGAATATGTGACTATGATTCATACAGGGACAGCTATGGATCAAAGAGATAGACAGAACAAAAATCCCTCAGTTTCTTCCTATCTCATCTGAAGTCAATTCAATTATTTCCTGTCTCATAAAATCAACATTTCATAATAAACAAGCCCAAACCTAAAAGTTAACTAGACTCTGTTGCATAACACAGCAAATTGATTAAGAACTGTCATATAAAGTGTCATATTTCAAATAATGGCTAAGTTAAGAGTTAGCTTTCTTACAGAAACCCTGCAGCCCATAGTCCAGTTGCAAAGTCTGAGCACGATGCACAGAGAAATAACCTTCGGACTCCATTGCATTTGATCTTGCAGGAGCCCAACAGCCTTCTTTTCCCTATTACCCTGTAGTTAGTATTCATGTAATCTTGTTTTCTTCCTCTCAAGATAAACAAGCAATTGACAGCTCCTTCATTTTCAGCCAACCTTACAATTAAAAAAGCTGCATCCACTTTCACAGACATAATTAGCAGCATGTGGGAATTCTGGATCCAGCCCTCTACCATGTCTGTCACCACTGAAATAGAAGATGTGTCTAGACTGCAGACAGAGGTGATGGAAAGTCCTACCTGAGCTGTCTCTACCTAATTTGGGTTTCAGTAATAGAGAAGATGCATGAAAGGGACCTCTGTGTTGTGGCACCTACCAAAAAAACCACTGTCATGACCTTGCTATATCAGTTTTATTATCATTTGTAGTCAAACACTCAAAGAGCTTCTCCTGTTCTCAAATTCAGACCTATTGCTAATGCCAGCCGTATCTCTGTTGAGTCACTATTACTCTTTGAAAGCTGATGCTATACATGCTATGGTCCAGCAACCAAAGTCAGCAGGTGTTTGCAACACCTAGACTATCCACCTCTTCAGCACAGGTTTTAATACCTGCACAGAGTCTGTTCAGTGCCAGAAGAGTGCCATTCCTCATATATAGACTTTTAAAGACATAAAATCCAATTACCCCATTGCATGTTTCTTTTATTCACACTGAGTTAAAAATATGAACTTAAACTCTAAATTGAAAATTTAAATTTGATGCTCATTTGCTGATGCTCATCATGCCTTTCTCTGACTGATTAAGGAAGCCAGTGTTTTCTCTTTGTGGGGATATCAGATCACAGTGATCATCTTTTGATGAATTAACACATTGACATCTTTAAAACTGCAATTTTAATGGATTTTTCTTAGTCTGAAACACTTTCCTGACATTTTTTCTCTTCCTTTTGCCAACTTTATGCTATATTAAAAGAATAATGTTACCAGACTTGTATGGAATATTAAAGTTTCTGTTTAAGCAATGCCACACACAGGAAGAAAATATAGTAATTTCCTTATTCACTTCTTCTGATAACTAGAACCAATGAATCTTCTTGCTACAGCATTTTAACTCTGGAAAATTAAAATTTGTCTACTGTGACCTCAAAATCCTTTCAAGAATCACGGCCTGCTACAATAAAGATCCCATTTGAGAGGACAACTCTGCATTTTTGGGTGTGCATGTATAAACAAGCAGTGCAATACGTTAGAGGAAAAATAAGTGAGCGTTTGTATTTTTTTCAGGAAAGATACTACGTTACAAAAAATACATTCCTCTCTGAACAAATTAGTAACTTGCCATACACAGGGAATATCAGAAAAACTAAAGGTGACTGGATGACAGAGGACAATAATTGAGAAAGAAGAAATTATACAAAATGTTAGAAATGTATCAATTATAAATATCTGTTAAAAGTATTTTCAGTGAAGATAGAGATTTAACTAGTAACATGAAAATATGAAAATGAAAGTGGCAAAATTGAAATTGAACATCTGAAAATGTTTTTTCTGTCAATGTGTGATGCTGTAGAACATTTTATAAAGGAAGATTTGTCTCCTGGGACATTTTAAGCCTAGGCCAGAAAAAATATTTGGATGGAAATAATCTTGCCTGGGTAGAGATCTGGACCAGATGGTCTCATTATTTCAGTAAATAAATAATGTAATGAGTCTATAATACCATGATCTATTGAGTAAGCAAATGCCATTTTTCATTACCAATTTTCTAAAGATACTTTTTGGAAGCAAATGGTCACTCTGGATGCAAAACATAACTCAGCTCAGACTTTAAAAGAACTTTAATAAGAAAATAATGCCATTTTCCAGGAAGTCTGAGTAGATATGAAATTAAAATATGCTTCTACTTCTTAGTCTTAGAGCAGAGATGCATCTTGGGACATTCTGATATAGGATAGCCTACAGTAAAACAGTTTTGGTGAAAAACATACAAAGTTAATTTTCAAGGACTTTATCTGCTACCTTCTATGAAATATTGCAAGAACAGATTGATTTCATCGGTATTTGAATCAAGCCCTAAATTCACTTTTAGAAAATAAAATAAACTGCAGACTCTAAATGCAATGAAACTTTTTTTTAAAAAAAAAAAAAAAAAGTTTATTCATCCAGTAGTAAAGCACATTAAAATAACACTGAAGTTGTGATGCAAACCAGAAGATGTAAAGTAAGATTTACCATATGGTGTACAACACAGTGACACAACGGAGTACATTTAAAGAAGTAGTTAAGGGACACCCTGTAGTGTCTAGGTGTAGGATGACATCTGGTAACTCTTCTTTCCTGACTCAGAGTTTAATTTAATTTGATTGTGTGTCACAATCCTCCTTCTAGTGTACTGAACTAACTTCATTTTTCAGTACTTGGACTGACATGCACCAAATGGACTCTGCTTAGAGTCTGTTTAAAAAGAGGTAGATATGTATGCACAGAGTTTCAGGTAAACTAAGATTTGTTTTTCCCCTCCTTGGTTGAGAGGGCACATCTGCTGCATGGCAATAGGTTTATTGGCATCCAGTCTTTTACAAAATATACAAACATTTATTTGGAATTAAAGCCTACTTCCTAATTTCATCTCAGCCATCTCAACCTAACACCCAAGTACTAGATTACTTTGCATCTTTTCACCAGGTACTGTTGCTGAGATGTCTTCCCTTTGTGGAAGCCATGCGGTTGTCTGTTTAACCACACAATGCATCACCACAGGTTATGTTTGCATACTCGCACATCACACAAATGGTACCTTGATCTTTCTTATGTTAGTTGGCCAAAGCGCACCTGAACAGTTTCTTAAACAAGTTGAATTATGGTTAGAGTTCAATTGTCAGATGACCGTTCCCTCTAAGTGCAAATGAACTGCACTTTTGAAGTTAAACCTCAAACTCACTATTCTGAAACAGATGCTTTAAGCCCCCTTGATTGCCTCAAATGGCACTAGAAGCCTTTGCAACCCCCTACGCAACATTTTAGGCTTCCTACTACCTCTCCTGTTGAGTACGGTTCTCCTGTAAGTCACCATAATACACCTCAATAGACTATTTTGAATATACCATTTGGGAGACCAGAGATCTAGGGCACCTCATATGACTTTAGGCACCTCTATGCAGCCAACTGTACTGTTGGAGGACTACAATGAGAATTTTGCCATGCAGCACAGCAATACCTCAGCAGAGGCCTTTTACCCCAAGCAGTATACCAACTTGTTTGTCCTCATCTTCATGGCACAAAAAGGGAAACAGAGGGCAAGAAGCAGAAAGAAACAACTTCACTCCTTTAAAATTTACTCCTCTCCTAGTGCAATAAATGTTTCTATCAGTTGTCTATGAAGAACAGAACTAGCAGCAGATGTACAAGCTCTAACAATGGCATCACTGTACATATATTAACAAATGAATGGCACAACTTCTGGTGGCACAACTTTGCTAGTTCCCATAACAGTAGTTTGCACATAGCCTGGGATATTTAGCAATTTTATAGACATTTGCAAGCATAGTTCAGAGTTTGTGGTGGTTCAGAGGCCTTTTTTGGGGAGCAAAGAGAAGCCAGGTTAGCCAATTAACCTCAAGACCAGTAAAGCATTAAAAAAATTAGGTTCCTGTCATTGGCAGACACAGCTCCTAAACAAAATCCTCATCACCTTGGAGTCTATGAAACAGTTATATTCAATAGATAGCTTTACTTCTGAAGGCAACCGGTAGCTAATATGTTGACAAGAGTCAGAAGTGTAACATGTCCTGGAGAGAATTTGTTCAAAAATGCTCACATAATTATTGTATAACCTTGAAATTTTGCTGGTACTATTAATACAGTCCTCAGACAATGTTCCACAAACATGACCCTTTAGCATCATTCCTTCAATGACCAAATTTCTATAGCTTGAGTACAAACATAGTGGCTTTGTATCTGAACTGGTCTCTGGCTTTTCCATGCCCTGCTTTAGTTTGGTACATTGTATAGGAACTTCCTCCCGAGCCTAACTGAGCTTAGATTTCCACACAGTCCCCATCAATCTTCCTCTTCGGTCTTTAATTCAGTCCCTGCCATGTCTCATCTCCAATATCTAAGGGCTAATACTGACTCCCAGCCAAACCTTATCTAAACTAATCTAACCTATTTATCTACAGTATCTTTTCTCCTTCTGCGTCTTACTTTATATTCTCTGGCAGAAGGGGAGATTTCTACTGATGGAAGGTGTCCATCAATGGGGCTACATCTTCCAAACATTTCATGTTATCGACAGTGTCATTTTCAATTTACCAAACTTCAGTTTAGAAGCTGTCATTCAACTTTACTTTAATTATATTTATTATTATATTACATTCAACACGTATTTCCCTAATAAAACAAGATAGATCAGAATGATAATATCTATTTTAAATAATATAAAATGAACCTTTCTGAGTTAGAACAAATATCCATCTAGCCCACTTTTCCATCTTTGAGAATGGCTCAATAACAGAGACTAACTGAACAATATAAAGGAACCACATATATTTAAGACAGATCCTTTTCACATACTGCTTACCTGCTTCTTGTATTCAGTCATTTGGGACAGAGATTACATCTGAACCATATTTTACCACCACCACCAGATCTATTCCCAATGAAACTGACCTTTTAAAACTCTTTTGTGCTTTTGTTCCTAAAGCAATCTATGGCAACAGATCCCACAGATGAATGATGCACTGTGTGAAATGCACTTATTTTTATTTGCTTTAAACTCTGCCCAATAATACATTGGGTTGTCCTTTGTTCTTGTATTGTGTCAAATAGTGAATAATTGTTCTTATTGCTATGCAGCACATCACTGTGATTAATGTCTTCTTCATATTGCTAGCGAACTAAGTTCTAGTCTATTAACTGTCTCCTTTTATGAAAGCTCTTATATATTTCTGATCATCTTTCTTTCACTTCTCTTCAATTTTTTTATTATATCTTATTTCAGATGGGTGTACCAGAACAGTACATATTATCAAAGACATAGGTGCACCATAGATTTATAGAGACTACAGAGATGTTCTGTGCTCTGCTGAGTGTTTTTCTTATCACCAATATCGGTGGCATTGTGAAGTCTTCTGCTACTGTGATTTAACAGAAATGAGAATGAGGATACAGAAGAGAATACAAAATAAATATTGTTGTCACAGACATGATACTTATAAGCATTTAGTATAGTATTCTCATTTAACCTAGGCTGTCTCATATATATCTCCATGTATAAGGCTATTTTATCAGCCTAAGCTTTTTCCTTTACAATTTTCTGTTTACTTTAAGAAAGTTGTTTAAGCAGCCCAGCTTGGGGAATTCGGTGAGTTTGAAAGAACATGAGAGAGAAAGAAAGAAAAAAAAAAAAAGAGAAAGAAAGAAAAGCAGCCTAAAACACAGCCAAAGAAGGCAAAAGTNAGAAATAGAATGGTGAACTTGATCAGAAGTTTGCTGTGACCTTTTCCCAAACTTCTCCCAAATTCTCAGCAGTGTGGTAGGGGGTGGCTGTTTCTGTGATAAGGACATAAATCAGGACAAAGAATATCAGGGACTGTTTTTCTCTTGTAGCAGAATGAGCAGATGACCAGAAGGGTTTTGACTGTGTTGATCTTGTATCCATTGCCTAACTGCAAACGATCTATCAGGATAAAATGCAGACATGAAAAAATAATGTCTGACTTTGTCATAATCTTCCTGTTTTTCACTTATATAGAAAACAAAAATGAGATTAATTAATCTGTAGGAGAACATTAAATTATAAATGTACCACTAGAATAATGTTCTAACTCCAGACTTGCCTGTGATACCTTGAACAAGGTTTCAGATATTATGGTATTATGCTGCTCACAGGCAGCAAAATTACAGTGGATCTGATTTTTGGAAAATTAGTCATTCTCCTCATTTAGTGAACTGATAGGATCTGTTTCTTTAAGAATATGTTTCAGTTTGACAGGAAATAACAATTGGTGGATGGATCATAAGGAGGAATTCAAGGATAGCAAAAAATAAAAGAAGTTAAAAACACCCTACAAAATAAATCAACCTAATATTTCTTTGCTAATATCTGAAATCTGAAAAAATTGATCATGGCTTAATAACTGTTTATCAACAGCACTACTCTCAAAAAATTGCACACCAATTTAAATTCTAACCAAAATGCTTAGTTGCAGCATACATTTTTAGGTCTACAACCTATTCCATCATTGATTTTCACAAGGAACTTAGAGGCAAAAGCTTAATTTTTCTATTTCTAAAATGGGAATTGCTCTGTATATTTAGGAGGTATCTTCTACCAGCTGCTTTTTACATGCATGATTGGTGGTTTATTTTTTTGTAACAAGAATGGTCAAAAATCTTTACAGGGTCACACAAGCCCTCAGGTCTTGGCACACCATGCTTGCTCTGTACATCCCTATTAAGTACCAAAACCTATACCCAAGAGGTAACCTGCAAAACTACAACAGGATGCTCATTTAAGGCAGAAAGTACTGCAGCCAAAATGGGCTGGTCTCCCATTCGACCTGAGCAGTTCTGTGCATTTTTACATTATGTACTCAGTCAGCTCTTTAGCTATGTTTACCGAGTTGAACCTGAGAATGGTGTTCTAGGCAGTACATCCTGATATTAAGTCTAATGAAACTGACCCACTTAGTTAAATTGCATTTGTACTGTGACTTAACACTTTGGTGCCACGTTCACAGTCAGACAACTCTCACCACCAAACCTACTTATTTGATAAGCCTCTTGCTTACTAGTCACTTAGGCAATACACTGGCACTTAGCACCCTTGCAGTTTTCAGAAAACTACTGTGGGTCTTCAATGCACTTGAAATTCAGGGTATTTTCTACTGAGATAACTACATATGAATGTAAGGATAGACTTTTAGCCTTGTTCACCTGTAATTTTGAAAAGATTAAATTAATTGGGTGCATACTTTAAACAGAACATAAATTAGAATTGCAAAAATAACTTCTTGGCTTGTGAATCCTTTCTGGGATTGTTTTTTGGTTTTTTTCTTCTTTGTATGAAGCATATTGTCAGAACTTAACTTACAATAAATAACAGATAATTAAAGTATGCTCACTCACAGCAAGGCTAAATTTGACCCTGTATTTATGAACTGACAAGCCATCTAGGCAGCTACAGTGCCTCAGGTGGTGCTATTGTATTCCTAATCATACTTACTGTCAATTAAAAAAAAGAAAAAGTAGAAGTCACAAACATAATTATTACAATGAAATGAAAAAGTCATTCCCACAATAGCAGTGAAACACCTAAAAGGTCACAGACTGTCTTTCATTAAGAATCTTTTAAAATATAATTTTTAAAGCACAATTGAACATAAATATCCATTTTGTTCTTGAGTAAACCCCCAGATCCCTGCAAAGGTGTTGTAAAGAGCTCCTGTTTCAGTGTAATTTTTCTTCAAAGCAACAGACAGTAGTAAGTTCCATATGTCCCTATACAGAGGTTGTTTCATGAGTATTACTTCTGCATTTTTTTTTACAGAAAAGGTCGATTTTTAGCAGAAGTTGAGGAGTCAATAATGACATACCCAAATCCTTCCCCTTGTCCTTAGTTGTACATTTTACTGAAAAGGAAATGACTATTTTAGTATTTCAAACACTCCATAATTTCCAAATTATTATTTTTTTAAAACCCTGAAAGCCATTACATTTGTCTTTACTTATTTGCACGGTCGAACACAAAAAGGAAGCACACAGAGGGTGGAAGCAAGGGTAGGTAACCTGGGAGGAATACAAAAAGATTGTTCAAGCACCCAGAGTTGAAGTTCAGAAAGCTAATGGCCAAACAGAACTGAATCTGGCCAGGGATGCCAAAGTCATCCAGTAGGGCTTCTGTGAATACACAGGTGACAACAGGAAGACTGGGAAAAACATTGGCCCAGCTGCTTAATGAGATGGGGGATCTGATTATGCAGGACATGAAAAAGGCTGAGGTACTGAATGCCATCTTTACCTCAGCCTTTACTATCAAGACTGGCCTTCAGGAATCCCAGGTCCCAGAGACCAGCTGGAATGGCTGGAGCTGGAATGGCTGGAGCAAGGAATGGACATGATGGGAAACAGTACCCTCAGCAAGTTTGCTGATGACACAGAACTGGGAGGAGTGGCTGACTTTATTACTGATCTCTCAGGCTACAGCTCAGTCAATTTTATTTAACTTAAAATTGGAAATCCAGACCAAGCAAGAACCAGTCCAGGCAAAATCTAATCTTATCTTGCACCTGAAGCATATGATTTTGATCTTTTATATGGAAAATGGAGCATGGCTTTCCAGCAGGACTTTTATTGCACCTATATAGAGAGATGAAGTTTTGTCCTGAACAGACATAAACAGCCCAAACGAAATAATAAAAAAAAATAATTGTACTAGATAGTGCTTACTTCAATACTTTTGGAACTGGCAATATTTAAAAGCAGGACTGAGGCCAAATCCTCCTGCTTTCTTCAATCGTAGGGCACCTTTGGCATTCAAACTGGAAGACTATCTGAAAGGCATTTAATGTTTAATCCAGAAGACTTCAGGGACTGTGATGAGGAATGTAGAATCACAACTTGCAAAGGACAGATCACCAAACCTCAGAAAAAGTTGTGGCACAAGGCTGATATGTAGGCACAACTCAAAGGCACACCCATCCTGCCTGAGAAACAGTGCTCCGTGGGTTGCTTTGGAACTGTCCTGAAACCCAGACAATTTTCACGGCGGTTCAGCAGACAGACTTTCCTGAGAGCAGTGAAGTGAAATGATGCTCATCTTTCCAACAACTAAAGTAATGGGTAATTTAATGGAACATCAGAAAAAGAGAGGATGTGAGTGGGCAGCCTTGTTATACAGGTATAGAGCAAGTATTTAGTGTTCTCTCCCCAAATGTTTGTCTAATTACGTATTTTCTGCTCTGCAAGTGGAACACACTAACAGTTTCCATCTATGTATGTCCTATTGTAGTCAATGCATATTTCAAAGAAGAAGAGCCAAGTTCACCTGTGTTTCAGGTCCAGTGTTTTCAGAAGAAACACAACATGGACACATTAGATCTTTTCTCAAGCATTCCCGTAACTGCCCCTTTCTGTGCCGAATTCAATGCGGGTATCCACAGGAAGCGCTTCTATTTACAACTATGCTGTTACTCATGCAGAAGCTGTAACATTCAAGGTCGTGACTCATAACAGGGAAGATCAAATTTTCCTGCAGTTCCTTTACCACTGTCTGCCAGTAAGTCCCATTAGTTGTTTTAGTGTTTCAGAAGCTCTCTCCCTTTCTGAGCACGAAGAAAAAATACCTCAGTCCTTTACAGGCCTTTCTTCTTTCTGCTTCCTCTGAGATCTCTCAGACTTCACACAGCTGATGATATCTTTCTCAGACTAGCAGACAGATATCTCTAAGTAAAACTGCCAGCAGCAAATGTCAACTATTTTCTTTTATCAATACTAAGATGGTCCCTAACAGCTTGGTTTAGTTTCTTGGTTCTTAGCTGTAGTTGAGAGCTGTAGCAGTTAATGATAATGACTTACGTTTGTCTAGTACCTTTCATCTAGCAGCATCTAGCAGGATCCGAAAGTGCTTTATCTGATTGACAAAACGTGTAGAGGGAGCTCTGTGCCTACCACTGAAATGCAACCGGAAAGGAAAAAACACTGCAACTAAATGAAAGCTCAGAAGCAATTCACATAAGCACCCTGTACCTTCCTCTGCTGTGATAGCTGGGAAATAATATTGTGGATCAGCGTTATCATGGGCTCCCAAGAGGTGGTTCATGCAGTAATTTTGTCCTATTATAGCATCTCTTCATCATTGCTGAAGGAACAAAAGCAGCTAGGGGCAGAAGATGTGAGGTTGAAAGGGAGGGGAGAAAGCAAAAAACTAATATCAAGGAAAACTTCCAGAAAAAGAACAGCGAGGATCTTGCTTCTTTTTACAGCTTTGGCAAGCCTGCCACTGGAATTCCACACCTAGCTCTGGAGTCTAAAATTCAAAGAGATGAAAATACCAAACACCATTCTAATGATGATCACAAAAAATGGTCAGACAATATTTTTTTTTTATTATTATCATTATTTGCATTTGTGATTTTGGCACAAAAGGAGAAGCCCATTAGTAATGACTATGACTGTCAGCAGGTCAAAAGGCAATGCAGAGGAGATGTACTGGATACCCAAAATACCACTTAAAAGGAGTAGGAAGCTATGACAAATGCAGCAGTAGAACCAGGAGAGTAAAACTACAAACTCCAATGTCTTTTGGGTATCTAAAGGAAAAAATAATCCCTGTTACTCTTTAGGAAATCACCTATTCGAAGTGTGAGAGGAGAAGAAAGGCTCTTGGGTGGATACGGTGCTTCTGGGTCATTAATGTCATGTATCCTTGGAAAGTTCAAATATTCTCTGGGGCTACACATGGGGAAGTATTTCCAGCAGTATTGTGATTGTATGAGGTACTGCTGAGACCATACCTTTAAAGACTTACAAGTACATGCACAGGAATAAAGAAATAGTCCTGAAAGTCTGCACTGATGGTCCAATAGGACTTTAAAGAGATCACAGAGGCTCCTTTCTGAGAAAAAAATGAAAGAACTTGTTTTGCCTAGCTTATTGAGGTGGAGTCTAAGAAAAGACGTCCTTTGTTTAAAAATTGGAGAAAGTAGGAAATAGCTAGAATAAAAAATATTTAGGTAAAATAGCTGAAAATTGGAAATGAAAAGATGCAGGCTCAGAATCAGAAAAAAAAAAATTGTTTCTAAATCATAGTAACAGACCAAAAAAAAATTTAAGAACAAGCAAAAACATTTCTGAAAGGATAATACCATG
The DNA here is from genome assembly GCA_013398155.1 of Pedionomus torquatus. Classification (NCBI taxonomy): domain Eukaryota; kingdom Metazoa; phylum Chordata; class Aves; order Charadriiformes; family Pedionomidae; genus Pedionomus; species Pedionomus torquatus. The sequence continues at coordinate 487,663 of VZRU01014268.1, forward strand.
TAGTCATTGACCTTAACAAAGCCTGAACTCAGTAGTTCAGGATGTCACTCCCAATAGTCATTACCAGTACTGCTGTTACGGAAATATGAGCTGATCACCAGGAGACACACAGGGCAAACATAAGGAAATTATCAGAGTTACATGTAGCCACATGTCAACTGGTAACTAGTGATTCTCTGTGTCCCTGACCTTTGCCCACAGCAGAAGCAAAGGTCCTTGGTAAGTGAAGCCTTGTTTTGCTGTCCTACTAACCACGAGCCAACTACTTGATTAGATATGACCACACATCTCAAAAGTAGTGATGGTCACAGACCCACAGCAGTTTTATAAAACGCAAGAACAGAGAAGTTGCAGCTGGGTGGAACTATAACATATCAAAACTAAAATAATTTACAGGTAAGTGTTGGTGTTAACAACTCTCTTATTTAAAAAACAAAAAGTTCAAAGCACTCATTTTGGAACTGCCAGCCTTTTCCTGCTGAGATTTTGATGTGGAAGGCTTTTTTATTTAATTTTTGAGTTTTATTTAGCATACAACAGGTTGAGTCTTTCAAAAAGCTAAAATTATATACATACACAGTCAAAATGAAGTCTCTTATGATAGCAATACGATCAATAATAATAATTCTCTTCAGTTAGTTGAGATTTGCTGGATTTTCTAGGACCTTTGCAATATGAATCAGTATTGGAAAAAGATGTTGACTCCAAAAATCCTGTCACGGGACTACATGCATTTCATGACCTTCTTTAATTTACCTTGATCTGAAGTGACTATTAAACTACTTAATTGAAATACTAACATTTAACATCCTGTTTGCCATGACATACAACAATACAGAAATCCCAGTGTAAGTTTAAACAAGCTATACATTTACAGCCATTTCTCTCAGCACCAAAAGCCTCCATAAAAACAACAACATGAAGCTGTTTTTTAACCTGAATTAGCTTCTTTGTTGTTCACAGTGTGACACCAAACAATGATCTCACTGGTTTGTCTGAGAGAGTGAAATGAGACAGTGATAATCAGTGAGGCTCAGGGGATGTACAAGCAAACATTGATGCCAAAATAAATACTTGTGAAACTAGAACCTCAGACTGAATTCTTAAATTATTGCTTCCTCCCACTGCTGCTTACCTATCCCTCTAGCCTTTTTGCCTGTTTCTGTCTTATTTGCTTGAAAGTGTTCCTTAGCAGAACTGAGTCATATGCAATATTTATAAGTACTTCTTCTCTTTCAAGACAAAGTTTTTTTTCCATTAGGGGGGGGAAAATATGAGCTGGGAATACACGTGACCATGAATAGTTGTTATTTCTGAAAAGGACTTCTTTCACTGAATAAGACAATCAATTATTATAAAACAAAACATCTATCTACAATTTATTTTGTTATCAGGTTAAATGAAGGAAAGTATTTGCCCAGCTAGTATTTTTACGGGATGTAAACACACATGGGTCACTTGCAATTGTTCTTGGGACTTTAGAACCTTACAATCAATACTTTTTTTCCCAGTACATGGATTTTATTTAATCAATTGAAATTGTTTTAGACATGGTAATGTTAGACTCAAGACAGATAACTCTTCTACTTTAACCAGCCTGGGAAAAAAGAGCAAACAACCCAGCAAACATTTTAGCTCTCAAATCCATCTCCATTTTGCAGACTTCAAAATGAAGGTAGATTGGTTTTCTTGATATTTCTGCTAATTTGAAGATCAAATGTGAAACATGAGTTCTCTGTAGGTATACAGTTGTTTCCTTGCAATATACTCCTGTTTATTGCTAAGGCTGAGTATAAAGTAATTTCAGAATAGCAAAGGACTGTTGATTTACAAGCTAAACAATTATTTTATTCACCCCTGTGTTAAACAAAATACAAACTTGAGTGATTACATTCAGCCTACCTAATTTTCCCCTATACTTATAAAGAGTTTGAAGCTGATCTTCCTTATTCAAATGTACATTAGTATATCAGTGACTCCACCTGCCCATGCAGTTAGGCAAAAGAATAAATGTATTGTAAAGGATATATTAAAAAAGAGGTCAGATTTTTTTTCCACTCTTTTTTGAACATTTGCATGAACAATGGTTGCATTTCAATGAAGGTGATTCATTGCTTCCTTTTCTAATTGTGCTGGGGAGTATAAATGCACACCTTCATTACTGCTACCACCACTATGCTTTCAGGTACAGCAAATGGATAAGTACATGAAAATTAAAGTATCTTTGATGTGTACTCTCAAAATTAAATACTGGTAGCTACAAGGGGGAAGTTTTCCTAAAGCCATTGGCCTGTGATTCTGAGCATAGCTATGTGAAATGCTTTACCTTCTACCTCCTTAAATAACTCAGAGATGCAGTTGCATCTACTGTTGTGCTATGTATCCGCGGGCAGTTAACAGTTGCCACAACCTCCCTTAAAGCTATTGAGATCATTTCCAAAGACATGAGGTGAAGCACAGTTCAAAGAAAGCTACCCTGACTGATTCCCTTTCCCTTTAACTTTAGCTTGGCTCTAAGTAAAAATGCTGTGAGTTAGACAGGAGGGGACAAACTGTCTGATGGTCCTTCCTGTGGGGGACACAGACACCAGTCTGTGAGAGTTTGGATCATGCAGTTTTTTTAGATCTTAAAACAATGCAGTCTTGTTTCACTCATCTGGTTACGCACAGCACACTGACAATCCTTTTTCTTCTTATAATAGAGCTAATGGCAACTGGAAATGACAGCTTCAAAGTTAAGCTAGTGTAACATTGTGTCACTTTTTGTGAGAACAATGTTAATTAACACATCACTTTGCACCATGCTGGAAAAATACTGTTATTAATTTCATTAAAACCTCAATCCATGATGCTAGCCTAATACAAAAGGTGTGTCCTTTCTGGTACTGATTATTTGACAAAAGATTAAATGGAAAAGAGGAGTTCTCTATATTTTTATTAAAATTCTAGGAAACTGACCTGGATTTTGACTGGAAGATTCATTAATATTCATTTGTATATAATTGCCTTAATTTTAGTGATAATGACTTCAGTTACCAACTGTGTGATTGATGGGACTTGTGTCTTCTCTCTGAAGGAGATGAGCTAAATAAAAAAGTAGAAACTTGCCATTCATGCATGATATTCTTAGCTGCCTTTAATTACAAGCTAGCTAAATAAGCATGCAAACCTTGCTATGATTGATAGGATCTCTATGCTGTAGTGATTGTTTTTCTTGAAGTTAGAAGGTGCTTGAATCAACTGAGTTCTAAAATTAACTGGAAGCTGCATCCCAAAGAAGTCTCAATTCTTTCTTAAATTAGCAATGAAGAAGAAACACTTAAATACTTTGGCTGTTCTAAATGCACACACACACAATCGTCTTCATAGTAATCTGCAAGGACGCCACCTAGATGGATGATATGAATCCCAACTAGATGAAAAAAAATTATCCTTTTCTGCGAAAAAATCTCTGTGGTTTCAAAACAATATCAATCTACCCTGGGATGAAACATGGCCTTTATAGCAAAGCATGCAAGCCACACTTAAAATTATTTTCATCATTGTGCCAAGCAGTCAACATCCCCACGTCAGCTTTGTTGCATGTTACAGAGCAATGCTCAAGGAGACAGAATAGTCTAAAGTGTGTAACCCTCCTCTTGTGGCTCTTCCATCTTCTGTTAATCTGTTACATCTTCCCAAGGGCAAGTGCTCAGCAGAACCAAATCAGCTGAGCCTTCTACTGCTTATTTTATTGCCCAGGACACAAGCTATTGGTCATAAAGTGAAAAAAATACAGCTTTTCTCTTATACTCTCACCAGAAACTCTACCACGTTTCTGAGGGAAGTGGCAAAATTAATGAATACCCTTTCATTATATTATACACATATGGAGTGAATGCATGATACTCTTATTATCATTTGTTAGGCTCAGTCATTGTACAGAAGGTGACTTACAAAAGCACACTGAAACCTACAGAGTTGTAGAAAGCTGAAATAATCTGTAGTGGTAATGGATATGATTTGCTGAAACTATTTTCTTGGTGATCAGGATCATTTCTCATTATTCATTCATCAGTTAGAAGCACATTATACTGCTCATAAAGTCCAAACTAAATTTATGTTGAGAGTAGTCCTGGAGAGGGGATTAGAACTTCAAAAAGAGTGATTTCTTAATCCAGGATGACCTACATTTTCCTTCACTTGCTTTAAGGAGAATATCCCCAAATAATGTTATTTAATAACATTTTGAAAATTATATTTCTTTGTGGTTCTGTGACTAGTCCCTCTCTGAGAGTTCTTTGACTGATGTTGTGGGTTTTGGAATGTATATTTGGCAAATCCCCTTGTGTATACATTGTGGGGTGTAATTGCCTCATAGGAAATTTCTGGTGGTGTGCTGTAGTTCTCCTTTCTCTGGATGTGTTAGGTGTCAGACTAAGGAGGATGACTATAAGAGCAGCCCTGATTTGGTCACAGTATGGTTTTACCCCAGAACCTTTGAAATTACAAGCAACTAGCTAGAGACTGGAGTAAACCCATTCAATCCTGTTCTAGATGAGTGGTACGGTGCCAGGGAGCATTGCAGCATGAACGTTATATTTTCTGACCAGCAAGGACCATATGTTGATGAAAACACTCTGGAAGCATTGCACAACAGGGAAGAGATGAAATAGCCGTGTTTACCTGCTCTGAATGGATGAGCTGACTATGTTTTATCATAGTGGTGAAAGATGATTGATGTATACAGCAGCCAGTTCACAGACAACACAGGCTGTACTGTGCAGGTTCCTTGATGCCTCTTGCTTTGTACTGATTGCCATGTATTAGCTGTTATTATTAGTATTATTATGTAGTGATGAGCTTTCATATTATTTCATTTAAATAAAACCAAAATGAATGATTTTAAGCAGTTTGTAGGCTATTAGTGTTTTTTAAAAGCTTAGTTTATTCTTAAAACATTTATTTATTAAAATTTTAATTTATTAAACAATTAAATAAAATATTACATTACTAATAGCTTCAAAGACAAGAGCAATTAGCAATGAGGATTGTTTACAAGTTGATTTATTGCAGTAAATATCAGCTTGATACTCAGCTACAAGTGCAATAATGGCATTTTCGTATCTCTTCATTACTTCCTTGCCTATCACTTTCCCGTACAATTTCAGGTGTATTCAATAGCTGTCAATGGAACTCTGCCAATTTATATCAGCTGAAAATCTGGCCCTAAGTATCTAATGTTGACTCACACATATGTCTCAGTCCTCTGCAAGACAGAGAATTGTCTGTCAATGAAACTTCAAGCCAAGTGTTACAAACATTTTACACTTCTTGGGTAGCAGCCATCAGTGTGGAAATGTCAAGTTTCGAGCAGGTACACAAAAGAAGGTTTCTGAGGATGCCCAGACAGCTTCTGAGCAGTTCCAAATTCTCCTGAGGCTATCAGCTTTAGAACCTTCTGTCATACTTTTGTTAACATTTGTTTTAATTGGGAAAAATGAGACAGAATGTGTGGTCTACTAAGATTTAGGAATGGAATTCTATAAATATAAGACTAAAAAGGTTTCAAAAGTATGCCTGAATCTCCTCAATTAATTTAATCTCCTCTCTGGTTTATTTTTAACCCAGTCATCATAAGAACACATCTAAGAATGAATATTTACTAGCAGATTTAGATGGCTGAATTGAACCCAGTTTAAAGGAACCCCACCAGAACAAATTCTGAGATAATTTCACAATAACATTGACATCAATTGTGTGATTTTTTCCAATATGAAAATTACCATGTGTTTTCTCACAAGGCCGAGAAGTGAGGCCTTAGCTGACATTTATATTTGTTGACTCCCCTTAATTATGACACATGAACCTTATAAATAGTTATGTCTGTATTAACAAGTCTGCTGAATAAATGTCCTTTAGCCTGAAGGTGGCCACAATAAATATCTGTAACTTCAGGTAACTTCAGAAATTGTTTTAACAAAGGGTTCATTGACTTCATTGAGATGACAGCTACTGAAGATAAGATGGTGCTGGGTGGAATAGCCCCAAAGGGAAAGTTGAGTTTCCTTCACATTAAGAAGGAAAAAATATTGTGCATCTGTGGTTTTTCAAGCTTCACAATGTGTCTGGTCTACCTTTCCTACAGCACAACTGTGAGGTGTGAAATCATGGAAGCATGAATAAGTAATGCATTTTCATAATCTGGCAGATCTTTCTCATTTTGTATGCACATAAGCACACCACACCATCTACCACTGACAACAAGAAGACAAAAACTTCTGTAGTGAATCGTGAAACCAAGAAGAAGAAAATACCAGAAAGCAGGTTGTGCTTGAAGCTACACTGACTTTTTCACACATATATCTGACAAACATTTTCACAGTCTCACAGACGTGGGAAGGGATCTCTGGAGATCAGGTAGTCTAGCTGGGTTTTGAATATCTGTAAGAATGGAGACTCCACAGACTCTCTGGGCCATTTATTCCAATATCAACCGTTCTTACAGTAGAATGTGTGTGTGCACATGCACAGGCTGCTACACAAAGAAATTTCCTAAATTTGCTTTGTCATCTCCTACAGCTTCATTTGATGAATGCTAGTCCTCATCTGGAAAAGACAGTAGTTATTTTCTACCATCTTCTCACAGTATCAATCTTTTATAAACTCCCTTGCCATATTCCCCCAAGTCATCTCATAGCATTTCTCTGTCATTATATTTATCTTTTTCTCTCTGTCCTCATAAGAAAACAGAACAGATGATAAAGAGCAATTCCTAAGTTATTTGGTTCCTGTAGTCAATATAGTGCCTGTAAAAGATGCTCTGCTGACTGAAGATTGTGTTTATTCATGAAACAGTTAAAACCCCTCATCCCATTACTGTCTCAGCATTTCTACTGCTAAGGGGCAGACGAACTCCCACGGGGCTCACATTTTATGTTTGCCTTTAGACATGACAATGGGTCATCTAAGAAACTTATTTGATATCTTCTTACCCTCTGATCTTTGATCTTTTTCTCTGTAAAGTGTGATGCAAATGATTAAGATCTAAGAGAAAAAGAAGCAATTAGATAGAAACCAAGTATCAGTCAAAGTGAAAAGGGAATATATTCATATATTTTTTAGCTAAGGAAAACAGCCTTGATGCCTCACAGAACATTATGTTTCTGGGGATCTCTTCTTCTCAGGGCAAGCATGCCTGAGGTGCTTGGTTAATTATTCTGCTGGTTCAGAAAGCCCGAGGTGAGCATGGGTACTCGTGTACACATTCATCTCTAATTATTAGATTCAGAGTTGGATGCTAACTAATTCTGCTTGTGTACAGATTCCTCCAAACAGATTTGAGCCCTAACACTATATACAAAACCACAAGGAACACATAAATAAACTGTCAACCATATGCAAATCATCAGCCCAGGGGACTATGAAGGCTGAAACTGGTAACACCACAACATGAAGAACACGTTTTAACTGAGCAGCCAGACTGGAATCCTGCAACTAAATTGATGAATGCCCTAGGAAAGAAAAGCAGACTGCAGTGGGCTGCATAATGCTGCACGTACCATTAAACTTTGAGATCTAGTTGCTAAAGCTACATTCAACAACAAAATAAAAAGAACTTACACAACACAAAGGGGATAGCTTGCTGTGGGGAGATACTCCACATCGCAATGAAGAACAGTTTTACAAGTTACCATTGTAAGTAAAGCAGCAGGGTCACCTAGTCATTAGAGATGAAGATGGATCTATGAAGTTCCATACGCATTTGTAATCAGTACTAGCTTAGTAGGCACACTCCCTCTCCTAGAGACTAAATATCTGTTAAAATAAAAAAACACAAAACAAAACAGAATAGAAACGTAGATCCTGGTTTATTCTTCCTCTTATTTTGATACTTAACCTATTAGATATCCATTAGCACAGATTCCCTTATTGTCCACAGAAAAACATGAGTTATTAAAGCCATCAGGTCAGTCCATCTAAGACCTGTATCACCTTCACAAGAGCCTCTCTTGCTGGGACTATAGGAGGTACTAACAGTGACCATTCATTTTGGTTTGTCTCTCTCAATGCTTAAAAGTAATAAAACTACATTCAAAAAGTTGGCTATAATTTCAGTGACCATCTGCACTTATTTATTTCTTTGGAACAAATCGAGATCTTTCTTTTCTAACTCATAGAGAAGCCTACTGGCACAGGGTTGTTTTTTTTAGAATGAGAGTCAGGCACTGTAGCTAAGTTCACCAGCAAAATGCAACAGGTTCTGAGAATGAGGTATAATACCAATGCTACTGCTTAATGTGAATTGTAATTGTAGAATTAAGTAGACAACAGCAGCATATGTGAATAACACGGGATTTCTGTTTTTATGACAAAACTAGAGGATACCACCTGAGGAAGTACAATTAGTTGATAATTTCAGTCTTAAAGTCTTCAATAAAATTGAGAAATCACCATCTCCCAGCCTGGAAGTCTTTGTAAAACTTAATCCAATCCAGAGGATTGTATCAGCTTAGATTTTTCTTGTGTATGGGAAAAAATAGAATTCAATCCAAGTTCCCAGTGTAGGTTTAAGGTCAGACGATTACATTATAGTGTTACACACATTACTTATGCACTTCCATGGAAAATTCCTATGAAAACAAATCAAATCCTGTTGTGCAATTTGTGTGGTAATGTAAATCTTGCAGGGGGGCAGGGATGGAGGAGAGAGGGGGAGCAAAAGAAAGGGAAAAAAAAGAAAAAAAAGAAAAAAGTGTAAAATGTTTCCAGGTTTAAATTCTACCCTGAAATGTGCAATTCAAATACTATACACTGATGGAACCAAAAGGCTCTCGTGGCATCCACATCTTTGTGTCTGTTAGTACTTGCTAAACTGCAAAGAAAGGAATGGGATAAGGATTATCGAGCAATAAGCAGTATAAACCATGCACTTTTTCCTTTTCATGAATACACAGGGGTGATTTCACCTGAAATATTTCAAGTAGCAGTTGGATATAATTGCCACCATAAAGCTTTCAAAAAGTAAAAATGTCAGTTTGTGCTAAATGGAAATAAATAACGAGTTTATATATAAATATGTATGTATGTATGCATACAGAAATTTATGAGGAAAAAGATATTTTCTAACAGCTTTGCTTTGAATAACCTTATGGAAAGTTGATGTATATTGGTGTAGTTACACTGATTTACATCTGATAAGAACCTGTTATTCTGTTCTATTCTATTCTCACACATACATAGAAAATATGTACAAATCAACATTTGCTATCTTCACAAATATCTTATTCAGCCACAGGAAAAAAGCTATCACCTGTCAAAATCAGATTTCTTATCACAGTTTTTCAGAGTATGAAAATAACTATATAACTTAATGTATTTTTCTGACTGAATCAGAAGCCAGAGAACAATTTTATCGGCTGTCTGTGTGAAGAAAATCTCTTCTCCCCTGGACCATGACCTCAGACCAGGCACCATTGTAGAGTGCCCTTTGATGAGTGAGACTCCAAATGAGAAGTGCTGGAGGCCGTGTTGATGAGGATTGCACTCTATAACTTATTTATGAGACTTTTTGTATGTAGTAAAGGGCAAAGAATAATGAAACGTAATGTTGTTGTGGTTCATTCATTTTATATACTTTTTCATAGACTTGGGAAGAACTTTCAAGCGAAGGCTAATCCTTGCTTCTGAAGAAATGAAGCATTTAAAACAGCCAAAGCAGCAAACTAGACGCAACTTATAACAGCACTGTTACAAAGTGAAGCAGAAAGGTATTATTTTTCCTCTTGGCTTTCAAACCTGCTCTCAAGCTTTCAAACCAGGTAAGTAGTGATGAAAGCTACAGGGGAAGACAGGGAAGATGAAGAGCATTCCCATCAGGTTTTCCTGCAAGCCCAGTGGCCAGTTTCAAACAAGTCACATCCTCTCACTATGTTTCTTCTTCACATTTTTAACTTTGGGGACAGTGATACTAACTCCATTTTCAAAGTACTCTGAGATCTTTAAAAAGAAAACTGAATCATTAGAGCTACATGTTGCAATTGTTTTATTCCTTTCTACTACTTCAGATTTTCTATCATCTAGGGAATCAGGGACTTTTTTTTTTCATATACTTTAATCTAACTCCACTCTCCATCACTTGACTCTGTCTACAGATTCTTCTTGTAATAAAAAAGGGTTGGTTGGATTAAGATATTTTTAACACAAAAAGCTCAGAAAAGATGAAAAGTTTTTGGTTTGATATCTATATATGCTTATAAACACATAAGTAAATGCAGATATAAATAAAAAATATATTTTCTATTCATTTGAAGATTATTTGCATTGTTCACAGAAAATCAAAATATTTTTATAAACACGGTATATATTTCATTTAATTTCTGTTTGGTTGATAAATCATAGTAAATAAAAAACAATAACAAAGTTATATGAAAACCTCCTCTGGTTTACATGGGCATATGAAAATAAAATGCTCAAATAGTTGCCTTTTTTATTCAAAGGACTAAATATGCTAATTGACTAGAAATTTAAAGGGCTTCTTACCTTCAGAGTTCCAAGTAAGTTTTTCTTAGATCTAGATCAAGTTTGTCAAAAACCCCAATTCCTCTCTCTTATCTTAAATTGACTTGGGCTCCAATAAATGAATCATGTAAATGTGGAAAAAAAGACAGAGAAGAGAAAGCTTCATATTGCAAATTCAAGTGTAAACAACAATAACAGGAAAGAAAATGTCAAGTATTATACCTCATGTTGGAGTATTCAGCGTTACCTGAATTAAACCTGCAGCTTCAAGCCTTCTGACTTGAGATCTCAATGAGCTTCAGAATGAAGTTTCCAATAAGACCCACCTGTAATCAGTAGCCCTGGGACTCTCATCAGATAAATCAGGACAGATTGATACCTACAATATCTCTGTGAGGTTCAGGACATCTGGAGGAATTCATTGTTAAAGCAACACAATTTGGAGCTGCAGTGTTTTTTTTCATTGCACTCCCCAGAATGTGGTACATTGGTGAACACATCTCTGGCCACCTTTATCTCAATGCAGAGTTCACACTTTTGGAAGAGCTGTCTGTTAAAACTTTATGTGGATTGTATTCAGGAGTGTCAAATAGTTGTAGACCAAACATACCAGAAACAGGGCACAGCATGGCAAAACCTGCAATTTTACTCTGCTCTCTTTTTCAGACAGAAAGGCTGCAGGTGAGCAAGTAGCTCAGAGTGCAAGTTAATGCAGTGATATCTTCTGGAACAACTATGTTGAAAACGTTGATTCTGAAGTTCTTGCTGTCATTTTAATAGCATACTATTCTATGCAGGAGCACCATATCTTTTCTAGTGGACATAATCTTACATGTACTTTGACCCTTACAGTTTTCTTTGCCATAGTGTTATTTAAAATGTTATTTTATGCTTTCATTTCAGAAATACAGCAATAAATCACCATCTTGAAGATAGTTATGAGAATTCATTTAGTTAGGATAACATTTGTGGTTGCATGTGCATATGAGTGACAGAGACTTACTAGGAGTAGCCCTACAATTCACAAGGTTTCAGACCAGTAAAATCAGATCCATTGCAAGGTGTCATCTGTTTTACAATTTCCAAGTGAATATAAAAATCTGAACAACTTTACAGCACAAAACACAAATATTCAAAAGCTCAGGATTTAATAATAAACCTAATAGAAAAGTCAGGAATGGGAAACAAAGTAAATATGTAGGAGACGTGGATTTAAATAAGCAGATCATACAGTTGCTCAACAGAAACTTTTTAAATGTATGGTGGCTTTTATGGAATACACCAATCAGATAACCCTCAAGTAAGGGGAAAAAAAAGAAATCTATTCATTGAAGTAATAGAAACGCTACTTTTGAACTACTCATTGTCATTACTCATTGCTGTAATTGTAGTTTCCTTCTCCTTCTTTCTTCAGCTCCTTTTCTTATTTGTCTCCCTGTGATTTCCACCCACTTAGCAAGGTCATGACATGTGGCTTACAGCAGAACTGGAAATTAAAGACTCAGACTTTGAAGAATCAGACTGAATAACATACCCAGACAGTGTAAAAGACCTTTTTATTCTACTGTTTCCTCTAAGACTATTCTTTAAATTTGCTCTCAGTACCTTTTCACAGTATGCAGATAAAGTTAGCTGCTTTCCATGACTGTCCCTAAGAGGAAATACCGAGAAAGATGTGAGGAAATAAAACTTTTGCAGAAGATGACATAGGGCTTGTTCAGAGGAAAAATGCATGAAGTCATTCAAAAAGTAAAAGCTGAGGAAGGGAACCGCAAGCAGCTTTTAAAACAGAACAGTAACCTTATCTAATGCAGCGAGAATGCTCTTTCTCTTTAAGAGCAAATCAGCACTCAGGCAAAGGAAATTTTAGCATTTCAGCACATCACCATCATTCAGGAATACAGAGTCCAACCATGGCTCTACAGTATCTATCTAATCTACAAGCTTCATCACCTCAGGTTTCTTGATATTTTTATCTGTCCCATCATACACCAACTGTGTCTAAATAAAAACGAGCAACGAGGCTACCAGCAGGTAAGAACACTGGGGAAGACAAAGGCAAAAGCGGGTGTGTATAACAAATAGGACAGAAGATAGGCAGAGGAACTTCATGAGGTTTTTTGACTCTAAAAAAACCCTTTAGGAGCTAACCCTGCCTTTTGAGAATTAGTGGTTAAATTTTTCTGTACAGTCAAACAAGAAAAACAAGTACTTGTCCCTCTCCTAAGCTAAATTTTGTTAGATTTAAGGGGAAAAAAATTGTCTTTATAAAGCAGGTTAAATAATAACCAGTAAGAAAGACAATACTTTGATATCTTGCAATAGGAAAGCTTTGCCAGTAAAGAAAAAGGAAAATTCCACATTTCAAACAGCACTCTGGAGTTCAATTAAAGGGCTTCTGCAGTCCCTTACATTAGAGGGTTAACTTATCTGGCTCATAGCACTTACACATTTTTTATCACTATTCACTTCATAAATACCATTTTTTTTTCTTGTCTTCTAGATAACCTTAGATTCACAAGTTCTTTAGATAGTTAACTTTTTGTATAGTAATTCAATACAAGTTGCTTATCACCTTAATACAAGCGACCTCTCAGCTGAAAACTAGAGATTGCCAGTCTCTTTTTCCCCGGTCACCTGCTTTTAAATGATAAAGCAAATAAACAGCTCTTTAAATACCTGTCTCTAGCACTTGAAAGTTCTCTTGAAAGATTTTCTGCATCTAAGGACAGTATTGTACAGCTATGATTATGCATCATTTTAATCTAATGCATTCTTCCCACTGTGAAATTCAGTTGTTCTTCCCAATTTAATGCACAGTTTCTTTCGCATGTAGAAGGGCGTATATGCTGAGCTGCATTCTGTCTGACTCACAGTTATCCCAGTCTGCACTAAATCACTGAAGATGTTTTAAAGATCCATTGCCTGTCTCCTGTTTCAAATTGTTAAAAACTGATCTACATTAGCACAGATTTTGGCATGCTTACTGGTTAGGAGGGACTGAGTCCATACACACTGGCCCATATGGGAGAATGGTAGCCCTGGTCTCTCATGTTAACCAATGTGAACAAAGACAGCTGTTGGCCAAAAAAAATCCATAAACATGTATATAATAAGCATACCGTTTCAAATCTTGAAAGCAGAAAAAAAAATTAGCAGTGAATAATGGTGATGAGTTGCGTGAATAGAAATTTTTAAAGAAAATTGCTTGGCTTCACATGTAGGCTATTTTATTGTAGGTGAGTGCTAAACAAATTGGGAATCAATGAGAGTGCACTTGAAGTAATCAATTGTCTGAAAATCTGTATCAGAAAATAAGTTATTTACTATCTGTCATTCCTGTCCTATTTTAAAACAGTTTCTCGATGATTTATTGTGGCCTAGAGGACTAGTTTTCTAGAAATCATGCATAGCACATGCTAATGATCTAGAAAAAAAAATCAGGATTGCAATTATTTTAATTATTTGAAAGAAGAATCCTTCCACAAAAATTAAATCGAAGGGGGAAAAATGATTTTTAGAAACAATTTTCTGGCAACAGCAACTATAATTTAAACTTTGTTAAAGCATGCATGTAGATCATGTTGTCCCAAGGTTTAACAAAGCATACAGAATATAAGAAATTACTGAACTTGATGTGAAAAATTGCTGGGTGAAACAGCTAACAAATATTACAGATAGTGTCACAAGGCATGGATGAATTTCACAGACGGTTAAGGGGGAATTATGCGAGAAATGATTGAACTTCACAAATAACTAAAGGGAAGCTTTGGGAACCTTTTGAGGACCAGTCTGACATGGCCAATGGGTAGTACCATGTAAGACCAAGGTGACCAAGGTAATAATATTTGAAATATTAAATGTGGATATCGATGTAGCCAAGGTAGGCTCTTTGGGAAAAAACTAATTAGGGACAGGTTCTTCATCTGGGACAAGGGTGGAAGAACTGAGGGATCAAGCCACATCAGGGAAAAAGAAACAAGATAAAATCAAGAGGAAGGGAAATTGAGGGGCATGAGTGGTTGGTCAATATGTTTGCCTCTTCAAGCCCTGCACCTGATCATTGCACTTCTGTTTTGCCATCTCACTGAACTTTATTCCTATCTATTTTCTGTGTGAATGTGATTTCTCATTGGTTTGTGTGTATGCATGTGTGCACGTGTTCTGCAGCAAACTTTGAGCTCTGCTAGCCAGCTAGGAGAAAACCAGATGCTGAAGAGACCCAAGGTGAGAGCTGAAACTGGATGAAGGGGTCCAGGATCTGGGCATGAGGTTCAGATGGAGTCATATTTGGGCCAGAGCCCACAGTATCCTCAAATGAGCATGATGTGCCTGTAAGGTAAGGGAGCACAGGACATGTGCCAATGAATTTTAAGTCTAGTTAGCTAGAAAGGAGGAATAAGATTGGACCATTTGTGGACATGATTTATAGAGGTGTCTGTTATGTGGGTATTTCCTTCATATATGTGTGTATCTGCACCTCTGTACACAGGCTCTGCTTTGCTTTTGCCTGCAGCTAGGAGTGGGGATAAGCAGCAGATTCACATCTATCAATTTGAGATGAGATTAATTGCCTGGATCCTAAACTACAGTGGAACTGACCTTCCTTAACAAACTTTCAAGTATGAAAAATTTACTTAATGATCCAGTTAATAATTTGCCAAGGTCTGATAATGGATAAATGGTTATATAATATTCAAATAAAGTACTACACTCCTCAGAAGAAAAGGAAAATATCCCAAGCTACATGTAAATGGAGACCAATATTTACATTCATATCACAGAAAAGAAGCATAACAGAAAAAGCAACTTAGAGAAGTCTGCACAATTCTTCCTGAACTCTATTTCTTTGTAATAGACTCTTGTATAATCACTGGTGTTAAGGATTTAATTATCATGAAGAGTAGCCAGAATAAGCTGACAGAGATGAACTGAAAATAAAATTTCACCTTTCTCCTACTAGTGATATACACAGAGAGGTGAAAACTCTGTATACAACAAGAAGTTTGAAGCATCTAATACTGGTGTTAATGAATATGTCAATAAATATATAATGCTTGACCATATGAACTATGTCTATGGATTGTGAGAATAACGGTGAAAGAATAACTTTGGATGTTATACTTTAATTAGTTTAAAAATTAGTTTAGTTAGTTTAGTTTAATTAGTTTAGAATTAGTTTAAAATTAGTTTAAAATTAGAAAATAGTTTTAAAACTTTAATTAGTTTAAAATTAGTTTAAAACCTCCTCTGTACCCGTATAAATGCCTTCAAGGCTGGGCTTTTTTTTGGTGGTTTGTTATTCGTTTGTTTATTTGTTTTATTGTTTAATTTTCCCAGAATTGAAATTAGTCTGAAATTAAGAAAAATACTAAAAAAAAAAAAAAAATCCCACATAATTAAGACCACCTGGCCCAGTTTTGTCCAGAACTTCCCAGCAATTTCAGGAAATTACATTAAATTCCATGTTGTTGCATTGTGCTACACTCCTACAAGAACTAACTTGCTCAGCTTGGAGATCAGAGTCTCATACAGATTTGGTTGCAACTATCCTTTTTCTGCTTTTGAGGTTTGTCATCGATGTTGGATTTTGGTTGACACAGACAAGTATTCTCACATTAGATTTAAAATAACTGAGTTACGTCCTTAGAGATATGAGCTGGCCAAACTCTGCAAATCTTTTCATATTCAAAAACAGACTTATGGTCTGGTTTTCTAACAACAATAAAGTTTGGCAAGCTTTACATTTTTAATACAATATTGAGAAAGATATATGTGATTGGCCTTCCCCTAGCTCAATACTTTTTGAACTTTTATAATATTTATTGAATTTATAAAATTTTATATTTGTATTAAAAATATTCCCTTCTGTAAATGTTTGTTATATTATGTTTGTGCTATTATTTATGAAATACTTTCCCTTTTCCTAATACAGTAATCACTACTATATTCTTCCCAAGATATTTTTAAGAAGGTCTCAGGGCAGATCAGTCTTTCTCCCTATAAAGGCATGCAGGCACAGAATTATCAATGAGAACAAAAGGGATTTCATCCCTTCTACATTAATGTGTTTCCCACTATAGCTGGTGCAATTTAGCTTTTCAGCTGTCCCCAATTTGGAGCAGGACTGCAGCATTTCTAGGCTGCACTTATACCTTTCTCTCTATGAATATATATAAACAATTAATTCAATAAATGTGTAAGATTCTAAATCATCCTGCCAACTGGTGTCTGATATGTATGGAAGATAACATCATATATCTATAACCTCTAATAAAATTATCCCACTTCCAGAAATCTGTGTTTTGAAGTTGATTATCTAAGGCTACTTTCTTAGTGCTACATCTATAAATAAATAACTAGTCCCTACATTACTTTTTTTAAAAAAAAATAAGTTTAATTGAAATACCTAATGTTGGGGGTTTTTCTATTATTATTTCTAATAATGAATTAGATTGTCGTTTATAAAATATCTGGCAGAATACAGAAAATAAAACACAGTGCATAGGTATTTAATAGCACAGAAACTGAATAAAAGAATGTTGCCTGCTTTCAGATTCACCAGTGAACTATTACTTTCCATATGCCAAGTACAGCTGAGTAATTGATCAATGAATACTACTGAGTGAATAAACAGAAAATGCTGTGTGAGCTGATGGGGAAGAAAATGCCTGAGGAAAAGTCCATTCTTTAGTATCAAAACCTACCAGGAACTGCTGTTCTACTGATCCATGCTTGTGCATCTCTGGAATTCTGGCTGGGTAAAAGCAATTTTGATGTCTGTATTGCCATAAATAAAAATTGCTTTTTCCCACTGCTATTTATTTCTCTCCCTTGTCCCTTTTGAAATGGTTAAAGGCCATAACTGGGAAGGGAATATGATCTAATGTTTAGTTGACCAGAAGATAAGGTGCATCCTGTTTCCCTGTGCAATGTAACAGGATGAAAAATACAAAGTCATAAATCATCTTTGTATATTGTTCCCTCCCACATCTGTATAGAGAAATCAATAAGACTTAGGTTTTAAGGGCTAGACTTGCAATAGAGAGCTAGGTGGATAATTGTGACCCCACAGAGCCTCAATACTGAAGACCCATATATATGGTCGAGTTTTTCTTTCTCTGCAAGCTTGTATAACTTCCTGACATCACACCTGTCTCACAGCTCAGCCCATGAGGGATTTAAGAAAAGGGTAAGGGTTACTGCCTTGTCATTCACAAAAGCAGAGGTTCTTGCCATGCTCAGATTGCAGCTAGTTTTGTACAGAGAAAAGCTGGAGAAACTTATAGGAAATAGTTTATAAGATGACCTATAATCAAAACATTGGGGTAATTTTATAATCAAAACATTGTATTGGGGTACATGTTTTAAGTCTCAAAAGAAGATATGGTTAATGTGTCAAAACTGCGTGCTGAATCACAACAAAGATAAATGAAATCATTAAATCAGCTCTCCAGACTGGCTTTAAAATAAGAGGATGTCTTCACCACTTGAGTAAGCAAAGTGCCTTTTTGTTTTCCAGTGCATATATCTAATACAAGTTTAGAAGAGAGTACAGTTCTGTATGAACACTTAATCACAGACTGTAAACAGAGGTCAAGTTGAGAGATAATGCAGGAATTTAAGATATATTTCTCCATGTGTCACATTCAAGCACCGATTTCTTGTCATGAGGTGCCAGAAGCTATTGTGCGTTTACTGATTTGTTCTGGGCATTTCTAGAACTGGAGCTTTTAGATTAGCTATAATATAGCTGTGGGTAATAGTTCAGGGAAGTAAAAGTATTATAAACCTAGTTTTAAAGTCCTAGCTGTGGAGGCTGAAAGATATAGACAGGGAAAGATAATTTCCCTATGATATTCAAATTGCTGCAAACTTCCAGATTTAATTTGCAACCACCATACTACAAGACACTAATAATCTTTCCCCTGTAATATAGAAGCAAACATATAGATAGTTTTTGCCTCAAAGATTGGTAGAATCTTATTATTTTTCAAGGATAAATTAAATTAAAAGAATGTATTAATTTCTGCAGTTTAATTTATTTATACTACCCTACCTGTTCCATGGGCAGATAACTCTGTAGGTTTATAAATATTTCACTTGTTAGAATACAAGTCTAGCTTCATTTGCAACTCTTTTTGTGTCACTGTCCTACTTTCTGCATAGTCTGCTTGACAAAAAGTTTCTATGCCTTACCTACCTGAATTTTATAACAAAAACCTTTGGGACTAATTAAGATTTTTATAGTAAAATAATGACAGAGATTTTCTGTCTCTCTATTTTGTTCCCTAGTTTTGTGCCTTGGGTTATTCTTGGGGCCACCATAGTCAGATTCAATTTATAGAAGCACATTTGTTGCTCATCTGCATTAATAGAGCATAGTACAACGACAACAACAACAGCAGCAGCAAAGATCTTGACAAGTTCTAATATTTTCTCTTAAGCTAAATAATTCCCCAGCTTCTTTCTGTGTAAGACTCATAAAACAAAACATGTGCTAATTAATGTAGGAAAAATCCAGTTTCTCTGAAAATATTTTAGATGAACTGAAGGATGCTTTTTTTAGTAGGCAAATTTAATCTGGCCAGGAGAAGCTGGTAGAACAGGCTAGACCAAAGCTCAGAGCTCTGCTGTATCTGCCATAATTATTCATGAAGCCATCAGCCAGGCAGGTTATATCCGGTTATAATTCTTGCACATGTCACTGATAGAGAACATCCAGCTCTTATCCTTCAAGATGCTGACAAGGGCAGGGGCAGGTATGATTCCCATGCCAGCAGGAAGCTTCGAGGCTCTTCATTGCCCAAGGAAATTCCTGAGTTAGCCCCTCACTCCCCAAAACAAAGCACTGGCAGAATTCAGGACTGAGGTGTTAGAGTCACAGTAGATATCATGCAGAAGCCTTCTGACAGAGCCAGGAGGAAAAACCAATGACTTCAAGTCACACTTCTGGGAGAACTATGAGATAATAGCAGTCACATCCACTTGGGAAACGCCAAGCCCAAATTCAGATTCCTCTTCTGTGCACTTGGACTTAAACCTATGTTTTACAGCTTAAGTGGAGGATTCTCTGGCTTCATCAGTGAATAAAGTGGCCCAAGACCCACACTGTTTCTAAGGGTGAGAGCCTGATGTCCATGCAACTTGTCTTTCTGTCTATAAATTGATGCACCTCATGCTGGATGCACCTCATGCTGGCTGCCTTTGACAAGGGGGTCATGGAGGTGACACTCAAACCTTGCGTCTGTCTGGGAGAGCATTTGCTGGCATGAGCCAAGATTACACCGCAGCCTGCACTGGCAAGTAAACAAATCTGCGTGACTGCCCCATTTTAATTTACCCTTAGAACCATAAATGATGATGGATGTGGGAGCACCGGTGAATGACTGGCTGTTCACTGTTTTTGACCCTTCTCTGCGGGCTTTGCACACCTCAGTGTTCCCAGTCTCTTAGTCTCCACAACCACAGAAGGACCATATTGATGTTTTGTTGGTGTGGAGCACCTCTGTTACAATCTGGGCTCACCATTATATCAGGTAACCCACCATCCCAACGAGCGGTCGCTGAGCTGAGAGGTACTTCAATTTATATGAACCAATGAATATACACTAGGGCAATACATTGTCAAAAAGGAAACTAAATTATCTCTAAACAAGACCATTCAGGCTACATTAAATCATACTCTAAGAATCTTCTGGACAGTGGAAGAGTTTCATTTGATCTTGTTAAGAAGGATCTAGAAGAGACAGACATCCTGATAGTAGAAAGGTCTCTTCAGAGGACTTCTGCAGACTTAGGTTTCAACTTAAATTAGAAGGAGGATGGACATAATTAATGGCATTTGACCTCCCACTTGAAGGTTGACCTGTATGATATATAATAATAAGCATCAAGGAACTGAGCTCTGTCCTGATGCAGCCCCTGACTTCCAGCAGCTTCTATGAATGACCAGGGCCTCGAGCAGTTCAGTGCATGCTCAGGTGCCCCTTAGAGACTTTGCCACTGATTAATTGAACATCTGGAGAATTTAGGCTGTTTCTGAGTTATCAGTGCTATTTGGGATCTAAAACTCGAAGTAGTGGCTGGGCATGTGTGTTTCCCACTGAATTGAAAGGATTCAGCTCAGTGCTATTAGACCTTTTCAAATATGAGTTAAAATGATGTATCTCAAGACAGTTTTACTACAGACTAGGTTAAGGTGCATTACTTCCTGACTGCAGCAGACTGAGAACCAGTCTAAATCTAAATCAGTGTTTAGTAACTTGCTAGAATACAAGAAGTGCTACAATTAGTCCTTAAAGTCCTCTTTGAAATCAGCACCCTAGAACACCCTGGCTGCAGCTGTGCAATAGTTTTTACAAGTGTGAGTGCTAGCACTTTCCGAGGGCATTAATAACTTCCAGAATTTGACCCTTTGACCGGGGTTGGTGCAAACCCCACTACATTATTCTCCAAGTTCATGGTAACTGTTTTGTCTGTTTACTTGTCTCTAGCTATCTGTCTACATTACACTTTGCTGTTTTTAAATTTATTTCACAGGGCACTAATCCCTGTGATGACGACATTTTCTTTGCTCCTAATGACTGATCTGGGATATATCCCTCTCTGTTCCTCATGCTCCCTCCCGTAGGAGCCTCTGTGTTCATCACGCTAAATTGTGTGATGATGTTGTGATATGGACAAATGCTCAGTGGGGAATAAACTGAAACCAACAGAGACATTTTCAGTTAAAGTCAAACTTCCAGAGGTGCAAAGTTAGCTCCTTACTGTGCAATCAAACCCTCAGCAGGAGCCTGCTGCTAATTGTGACATTTTTCAGCAAGATGCTTGCAGACAGGTCACTGGAAATAGATGCACTTCAGATCATTTTAATAGAAGTAATATAGTATGCACACATGGGTCTGCCTTCTTAGCCCTACAGAGTTTCAGCCAAAAAGGGCATTTAACATTTTATAGTAAAAACTCTTTATAAAGCAGAAAATGTAAAACAGACACTTTCTCAAATGGTTAATTCAATATACAGTAAGAGCAAGGCTCAGCTCTTAAATGTTCACTCTAGTCCATTGAAACACTTGCAGAAATAATCAGAGCTATGGCTCATGTGTTTGAAGTTTAGCACATCATCAAATGTTCTGTTGGATCAAGGCCCTTGAATGTTTTAATTTATAAATGTATTTATTTAAAAGAAATACACCTTTGTATACGTATGCCATAGAATTAAGATAGAAATTAAGAGTGCAGGATCGAGGCCATCTAGTTTGTTTCTTAGCTTAAGCTCTTAATTGGGGAATTAATCTAAAATAGGTTGTTTATTTTCCATTCTATAAAACAGAGAAAAGTCAGTGCCTTTTGAAAGTTATCAGAAAGAGAAATTAATTGCTTAAGTAAGCTACGCAAACTTGAACAGAACTGATCCTTGCAGACTTTCGAAACTCTTCCTGATTACAGAGGAGCAGGCTAAGAAAACTTCCATCTAAAATGGAGGTGAACATTATGTGCCTAAATCAGAAAAGTAGAAGTAGGAGAAAATAGTTCTTCCTTTCCAGGAAACAAAAGAATAATGACAAAGTAGAAATAAAACTTAGGGACAAGAATTTTTGTTTTCTCTCTTATTTTCTTCATTATTAATTAATGAAAAAAAAATAAATAAATGAGGAAAAAAATGAATTATTTAATTTTTCTATATTCCTCCATAATATTTTCTAGACATTTTAAATACCGAGATTAGCAAAATATTTGTTTCAAGCTTTGCTACACCAAGGAAATGCACAGATGTTTTATGGAAATTCTATCTCCTCTTCTCTGTATCCACATTCTGCCTCTTTTGGGGGCCTGTGTGGCTGTAAAATTCTACACTTTTGAGAGACGAATAAAGACCACCCCAGCCTGTGAAACCAGGCCATGGATGAGCATGGTGATATAAGGCAATTGAACCAGTTCTTATGATGTGGTGAAGTAATTAAGCTGATCGGAAATAAGTCATTAGGCAGAATAGTTATATTAGTTAGGCATTTCTTTCCTCAGTTAGAAAGTTGGTTTGAAAAAGAAAAATAAAAGAAGTGGATGGAAAGTTTACAAATGACTGATAAAAAACCTATTGTTGAGAGATTCCAGGCTGGACCTGAATCAGAAAATACAAAAAATACCTTGGGAACACCTTTCAAAAGAAATTTCAAAATTTCTGGCCTGTTTTTTTGAAAAGAAGGTTCCTGAGACTGCATTTCCCTAATGTTGGTGTCCAGTTTCCCTGAAGATGATGGTTAGCCAGTTACAGAAGTTGTCTCATGTCGTACCTTCAGTCACGGTTCTGTGGCCTGACAAGCTGAATAGTCACTAGTGGGTGAAAGAGCTGATATATCCATTGCTAATATATATATATTAATAGAACCTTTCATGTGACGATCTCTTTTTAAATGTATATTAATTCTATAACACAAAAAAATATGTGAAAGAGATAGGTTAGCACAACTAGAATTCGCTCCTCTCTCTGGCCAAGTAGAAGTTCTGTGTACTACTTTGAAAAATACTTAAGTGATTTAGGAATGTACATGTCATTTTTGGGAGTGACGGAGATTTTCAGCCATGTGAAACGGTGTACCTAGCTTCTTTTCAGTGCAGGTGTATATATAAACTTGAAGGCATCTTTGACACTTCCACAGAGTGTAAAGAGATGGGATCTTTTTAACCCTTAACTTCAAACCAAATTTCAAAACCAGGACATATTTATATAGACTAAGGAAAATATTTTTTTCAGCAGGTATATTCACAGTTCATTATACATTTTTCTTAAAATGCTTTTTTGGGGTTTATATGAATAACGTATACATAAGAAAGAAGAAATAACATGGTCATATTGTTGCTACTCTCATAGCTTGTCTTCCATCATACAAAGAATATTTAAATCTATTTTTAAGGTAATAATAATTAATGACATGAATGACAATTGGAAAATATGATAAAAGTATAACAAAGGTTTATGAAGATAGACAGTGTCATAGTAACTTGATGTCTTTCTGTGATAACTGATTTTCTACTTAAAGAACACACAGTAGATATAATCTGTCTGGGTTTCAGTAAATTATTTGATATGGTGTCAGGTAGAAAATTACTAGTTAAAGTGGCTAACATAGGAATTAGAACTAAAAATGTAATATGAGAGAAAGACTGGCCAAGAGAGACAAAAATGTATATTACTAGGAGGGGAACATTTCTGAATGGGGAAAGGTTACTTGTGATTTCTTCAAAGACTGATCTTGGGATTAATCTTATTAAATACTTTCATTAAAGACTTTGTGCAAAATAGATATGAAGTAATGAAATCCATAGTTTAAATGATGTTCAGAGGCATCATATGTCCAGTTAGGGAGGTGAAAATATCATACAAGAGAAGCTGAACGACCTTGAGGACTGAATTTACAGAATACAGGAGAATTTACTATATCTGTGTGCATGGTCATACACTTTTACACTACTAAAAAGATTTTCTGCTCTACTTGGAGGCCAGTCTTTGGAAAGGAGTGAGGAGGAGAAATATCTGAATGTATCAGTTGATCCCAAAATAATGTGAAAATGAAACTGACTCAGAGCATGTAAGATATATCCAAAGGAATTAAGGACATATTCCTTCCTCTATCTGGAATAAAGAAGAACTGCAAGAATAGTATAGTGGAAGGAAACTCTGTGACTCAAAACTGAAAGAGCTGTGTCCATTTAGCCTGAAAAATGGAAGGCTAAGAAAGGTTGTTATTGTCACTTATATATGACTAATTAGGCTAAAGGTGATGCGTATATTAGAGAAAATAGGCATAAATTTACTGAGCACAGTAAGACTGATAATGAAAAAGCTGATTTTAAACATAAATAAACTGAGATTCAGCAACATTTCAAAATAGTCGATATAGGAAAAGTCCTAGTTTTAAGCATTCCAGCAATATTATCTGATATAGCTGACAAAAAAACCAAGGGCCTTAGATTTGAAGACTCAGAAGGTGTATTCCAATTCTGTCATTCATTATTCCTCTAAATGAATTATGTTAATTTATTCAGAAAGCTTAATTTTTACAAAGAATATTTGTATATATTCCATGTGCAGTTACTATTAGATTTACTGTATACTGTGATTGTAGGCAGATAGAGCATGTCATTCATAGGGTCATATAATAATCATAACTGAGCTAAAAATAAAACCTAAAAAGTCTGATTTTCCTTACATCTATTCCAGTTTTTTTTATCAAGATGGTATAACCCTTTCAACAGTCCTGGATATTCACTGCAGTAGAAGAATCCAGTTCCAGACTTTTTGACTCACGTTTCTTTCTCTAACTACTATAGTCAACTGAGTCTCTAATATATATATGTATGCATATGTGTGTGTATATACATCTCAGCCTTAGGCAGAGCATATATTTAAAATGGATTTACCACAGTATTTCCCCAGAGACTTATATTCTCTGGCTTGTAGTCTTTTTTTTTTTTTTTTTTTTTTTTNAGTTATAGACTGTATAACATTAGATAGCTTGGAGGTGCAAATGCACCCCAGAGGAATAGCCTTATTTATTTTTCATAGTATAATTGATTATTTTGAATAATGTATGTGATGGCTAGGTAACAAGTGGAAAACAATGTCTAACCGCAACTTGGTACTACTTTCTATAGTATCTGTGATTTGACTGCATAACATATCAGGCTGGCCTTGCAGGACAAGATAACTTTTACATTATCTCAGTAACAGTCATTCAACACATTGCCCTGGCTCGGAAAAAGAATATGAATATGCAGAATTTCATCTGCATTGGTTTATCTGAGATATTACTACAAAAATGATGACAGAGTTAAATCATGGTTGAAACTTCTTTTTTGAGATGGATTATCAGAAGAGGAAGAGGAATGCCTCTGTGAAAAGAACAAGGACTGAAACTCAATCTTTACTAAAATTAACATTTTTTTTTAAAAATTGGGATTATGCCTTGCTCTCTGCTTGAATTCTGAGGTGTTATGGGAGCTGTGGTGGAACATGCCATTAAAAAAGTCTCATGCTGTATCACCAAAAAATTTCTCTGTATCATCCAACACACAGCGTGGTGATGTATGGGATGTTATTTGCTTTACAGCAGATTGACTTTTAGATGTACATTGGCTTGAAGTTTGACCTTGGGCAACAAGTCAGGCCATACAGTGTCTAATTCAAGTCAGCAAGATAGCATTTACTGTAAGGGCCTGGAGGGACCTCAATAGACAACCAGTCTTTCAAACGGATTCATTTTTTCAAATGTAATTGGCAAAATATCAAAGATAATTTTCTTTAACACTGCTACCTGTACCTGTAAAAAAAGGGAATGTATAAAAAGTACACAGTGAACATGTTTTTGTTACATTTTTTGGTTACAGCTTGTAGGTCACTGAAGGGAGAAATGAACAAATTGATGGATTTGGTTATGTGTGAAATGGATATGTAACAAGGGAACTAGAAAACCTTTTACATTTCCAGAGATCAGAACTCCCAACCTACCATATAATACTCCATTCCAATTTCATTCAACTGTGATGGAGGGAAAAATTCCATAACATTGGTGTGCACTTAATTGTCACAGGGAAATAAAATTACAAAGTTTAGTAATACCATAAAAATGTGTGGTGTTATGCAAGAACTTAAAATTACATGCTCTCTAAAGTAAAATTATTATACTACAGAGGCTCGCAAAAGCTTTCAAACTAAGCAGTATAATCTCACAGTTAAGAGCTTTAACTTCTGGTTGAGAAAGAATAGAAACATAAATGCCATTGCTGTCAGGAACAAACAGTACAACAGACTGAAGGTGAATTTTTATGTGTTTTTTAATGCATTTCTTATGCTAATGGTGTTGATAAAAACATAAGACATAATATTTGCATTTTCGGTGCACAGCTAAGATATTAATAGCAAAGTCAGAACAAAGGAATGTCCATTAATATATGGACACTTGAAAACAGGTGTGCACAACCCACTGACACCTTCCGATCGATGAAGGAACAACAGGAAAAGACAGATGCTCATTCTCCTGAATCCATCAAGCTGAAACCATGTATCTCCCACCTTATCTAAAGTACCACCAGCCAAAGCTTATCTGTGGAAAGATTTGAGTGCAGGAAAAGACACACTCTTCAAGCACCAAATAAAAGGTTGAAGTGCTAATGGGTGGATAGAAAGACTTAATCATTGGGTCATCAGAAGTGTTCATACTTTACCCTACACTGCATGTTCTTGTCTTCCAGCATGATGGCAGGGACTTCTTGGCCAGCAAAAGCCATTTCACACAGAGAAACAGCTGATCAATATGCATTGCATGAGCAGCCACCGGACTGGAGCACAGAATGCTCTAAATAGCTCTCACTCTGTGCTGTTGTAAAGATTAAGCAAATCCATGAGCAGAAAATATGTATTCTGGATGATATAGAGCTAATGCACTTTGGTCCTTTGTGGTCCCTACTGTGAAATTCTAGGACCCCTCAGGATTATCCACTGAATTGCAAAATAGATCCACACTTTTTCAAGCCGATGAAAGGCAGTGAAAAACAACTATTGACTTCTGCCAACAAAGCTATACATATCCCCTTGACAGAAATGAACCAAATAGTTTTCTTGAAAAGCATGTGACTGTAACCAACGTATAGAAAAGACAGGAATCCAAGGTCCAGAAATTCAGGCTTGTATCTTAAAGTGTCCAAATTTGTCACCTAAGTGATAATGGAATTCTGTAAAAAATACAGCTGCTTTTTAAACTTGTGGGCAACCAGTTGTCAAATGGTTTGCATGCACAAAACCAGCTAAATGCTGATAGTTATATCACAGGTAAATTGATTTAGTATCCTAGATTAAGCTGCAAATTATGAAAATCTCAACAAGCATCTTTCATGTAGATAATCCTCACTGTATTGCACCGTGCCAGGAGATGCAGTCCACTCAAAGACAGGTAGTAAAAGCATCACCTAACGTGGGGAACTTTCAACACGAAAGTTGTTGAGTTAAATCGCTCTATTCTGCAGCTTTGATCCGCATTGTAGGGGAACGTAGCTGATGTATTTTGGTTATCCTGGTGCTGATCTTCCCTCTGTTTTCTGCCACAGATTGGAATGACAATTATATAATTAATACATGAAGGCTGTGAGTCGGTTTTCTACATTCAAGATGAATGCTCTGAGTTAAGATCAGCTGCTCTGCCTCACTCAAAATTTCAGTTCAATTCCAAGAGAGGCAGCTGCAAGAGGTATGCAGATCCCTTCCTTATGCATTAAACAACCCCTGAAGGTTTCACCTGGAACTGGAGTTTCACTGGATTCAGGGGAAGATAGGCTGAGTTCAGAGGAGAGAAATTAACTTATGTTTATTTACTAAACAGAGAGCACATCTGGCTCAAGAACATCCCTGAAAAACAAATGGTTGGAGGATGGAAGAGAATGCAGGTAAAACATCATCTGTAATTGTTTTCTTCTTATATCATGCAGATCTTGGTTGCTGTCAGAGTAGAAAACTGAGGTAGATTGACTTGTGGTCTGATTCTGTGCAGCCACTTCTTTATTCTCAAGATTAAGGTGGTGGTTTGGCCAAGACCTGGATGCTCAGAACATCATCATCATGGTTTTGGCCACTCTGAGCTATGAATTATTTCAGTTTTTCTGTTTGCCATCTTTTCCAGCTATTCTGTTCAAAAGCATTGGCCAGAGTGCTCAAATGGCAAGGTAACAAGACTGCTACTAGAAGAACCTGAAGTGAGCAGATCAGAACATTGTCCAATAAAAATAATTTTTCTAGAGCATAACCAGAAACACCGATAAAGATTGTCACTGGAAAAGTAAAATTCAGAGGTGAAGAGGTGCAATGTGTGACTTAACACATAGCATTCCATTCCCAGTGCTCTGAAACTGTAAAAGCTTTTTATGAATAAATGCTGAAAAATTTATGCTGCCCTTTTTACCTTTCTAGTGTCTGGATAATTTTGGCTGGGAGCCTGGATGATAAACTGTAATTTATTGTCCCATGGCATCTTGGATAGACAGACTGCTGTGGTATTTGGCTTAGTTGTTTTTTGCTCTTTGTTTCACAGAAAACAAAGGAAGGATTGGTTTCTTTTCTGTTACATTTTTTGAAGAAAAAAAAAAAAAAGGTGGTTTTCTCAAGGTGATAAAATTCAATTTTTTTCTTCAGATGCCAAATTATGAATTGAACTTGATAATTTGTTTCATGTTCATTCATGATGAAATTATGTTTGATATTAAATACCAAAGCTTTCCACACAATTTAATTTTTGTCACAATTTCTAAGCTTTGCTATACAGGATACTTACCTTTATGAATAAATTCATGGACTACTGTACCTCACTTTTCCGTATCTACAAAGGAAGGATAATAACACTTATCTATGTGACAAATGAGATAAGCGGCTTAATTTATTAAAGTTTGTAAACTGCTTTGAGATCCTCCAGTAAAAGTTGCTGTGTGAGAAGCAAAGTAATAGCAGCCATATCATAAAGGAAACTAAACTTTTAATTTTCCCAAAGTTACCTGGGTGAGAAGATAACTCTTTAATGAGATTAAGGACGTGTTTGAGATTGGCAAGTTTATAACAAATCCTCAGTGGATACAAACATGTAAAGCTGTTTGGCATAACTTTTTGCAATTGCGTTAGTAAAAGTAATTGGATATTATGAGACTGTGAATAGTGGAGAAATGCAGTTGGGAGTTCTAAGTTGTGAATTGCATGTCATATTTTATTTCATAGATGTAAGTGTTGCTGTTGCTGTGGCATTTGAAAGGATTTTCTTTCAGATGATTTATAAACATATGTACAGTATTTGACTACCATTATGCTTGTTTATTGATACTCGTAACAGCCATTGGATCATATAGTAACATGAAGAAATAGTTGCAACACTGTGATTTAAATGTGTATTTTTTTCCTATTTGAGGTATCTCTGATATGCCAGAAGAGCTGTAATCAATTTTTAAAGGGCATAACAAATCAAAAAGATACTGTTGAACCTAGGTTGAAGCAGCTAAAAGAGTATACCTCTAATTGATTATTAGTTTTCTCTATATTGATGGAAGGAAGGAGCTGAGCTGTCTGTTTCCTCCTAAGAACAAGAGACAGGTCTCATTTGAAAGGAACTCTCATTATTTGAGATGACCTTATATGTGTTTTGATTCAATAATTCTGTGCTATCCAGTAGAGAATAATAGTCCAGGAATAGTAAGACTGTATGCATTCATGTTTGACAGTTTTCTGTTGGTTTGGGGTTTTTTTTCCAACCCTCAGAGGTAAAAATTGAAGGAAACAGTTTAAATCACCATGGAATAAAAATGTACTGCTTTTGAATATTTCCAGCCTTCATTTACTTATACCTGTGAATTATTTTGTATAAAAAGAAAAATATTAAGATTCACAAGGTCAAGAATGACCCAAAGCTGTATTATTTACATATATCTGTCTTCAGTATATCTTACATGTCTAAAATATGATTTCTCATGGCCCAATGTTATTTCAGTGCAGGGAAATAAAATAACAACAATCCAGCACGATTCCAACATTGTTACTATTGGTGGCAGCATTAATGCCAATAATCACACTAATATTGCTAGTTTAGTAGGAAACCAATCTAGGCCTGAGGAATACGTTTGCAACTCAGAAATCCAGTCTTGTCCTCAGAAGCAGTCAACGTCTTCAGGGTCAGCTGAATTGTGACCGGGGTGGATTTAATGCTGGCTCTGTCTGACATAGCTTTGAGCAGCAGTAGTTTTTGTTCCTGTTCATGGGGTCAGGTGCCCCAGCTGCCTGGCTCAGATGCTTCTCCCAATGCTAAGTGTTGGGGTGAGGGTGAGGTGGCTGCTTGTCTCACTTCTTCATCAATCTTTGCTCTGTCAGAATTGTAGAAGGCCTTTTTGCCCTGTTAGTCTAGACACCAGAAGCCTGAAAATCTTCTTACACTCTGCCAGCATAAAATGACCTCAAAATGTTCTTAAATTACAGTGAGCCATATATTTACTCCCAGTTTAAGGCTCTTTGTAAGGCTTGCTGCCAGGGTAGTGCCAAATGTAAATCAGAGCCGATATAAATCAGAGTCCATTTAACATACTATGCAGAGTGGAAATTAGAAAGTTTAGAATCAAGTAACAGTCTTTTTCTCTGTCACGAGACTCATACCAATTTACATTCTAATCATGAATGCATGGCGTCATTTTCCCCCTGTTATTAAGGGGATATATTACCTCCTCAACATAATTTTTCCTTGCTCATTCATTTAAAGAATTTCAGATTTTCGGAATCATGTTAATTTCACAGAAAAAGAAAACCATCTATTTTAATAAAATTAAAGAATTACATTAAACAAAAAAAAAAAAGAAAATAATTGGGATAACAGAAGGGAATTTCTTAATTTCTAGCCACTGTTTGTTACTATTTATCTGACTGTATTACCCATTTACAACAAACGCAGCCTGAGTTATAAGATCATGTTTTATGGTATGACTTGAAGGCAGACTACAGTTCGCTCTTTAGTTTTTTATTATTAATTGCCTTGTTAACCTATCGGCATAATTGAACAAATGAAGCTTAGATCTATATGGCCATGGGAGGGGCTTTTTTTCCATGGTTTGTTAGGCACACATCAGAACTTAACGCTGTCCCATGACACCAGCTCTTGTAACTGGATCTAAAACCAGAGTTGGTTTTTTTTCTATTTAGTAACTCTAACTGGATTCCAAGAGTTAATTGCCAGGCTTTAATTCCTCTATAAGATTCTACATTCCATGCCTCCTAAGCCTCTTTCCTTCCCAGAGATTACCATCAGTTTCTTCATGAGACCTTTTCTTTTCTTTTCTGGGCTCTTCTTGGTTTGGCATCGTAAGAGGGTAAACAAACTATCAAGGCAAAATAAGTTCTTCAAAATGTGAGTTTCTAACAATTGACACTTCTGTTTGAAAGTCATTTGATCATGAGGTCAAATCTATAACATGCAAAAAAATAAATATCTAATTTTACCTCTGCTTTTAGTCTGGTAGGTCATTATTTAAACTGGGAGGAGTTCTCTTATTCTCTCTCTTTCTGGTTTTTACATGGGGGCAATGCATCCTATAACGAAGGACAGTGTCTCCTCCATGGCACAGTGTCAGTTCCTGCTGTTTTATTTTGGTCTTTTACTGAAATATCTAGCATCTCTTCTTAATTGTATGCCTTTTATCTCTCATAATGATTCATCAGCTGTTCTGATGCTTGATTCCAGTAAGACAAATTCCCCTGGGCTGTACCCCGTAATTGTTGTTTCAGGATTTGTTCAGTTTAAAAATGAATACTAATTACCCATAACCATAAGTCAGCTACAAGGTGCAAAAATTTTCTCAGATCTATTTGAGGAGAAAGTTGGGGAAAGCTTCTGCACAAAGTGAGGAGGATCTACCAAAGAATTCAAGTAATGAAAGGCAAACTGAGGGAGACTGATCTTCTCTGTTACATCTCAAAAAGTTTAGAAACCAAAAAAAAACCCAAACAAACAAAACAAAAGGTAGAAATCACAAATTACTAAAAGTTACCTTCAAAACACAGAGTACTTTTTTTTTTTTTTTTTAAACCTTTTATAAAGGGGTTTTATTCCGCCACAAAGTTTGGCAAAAATGTTTGCTCATCATTCAGATGACACCCATAGGCCTGTTTGATTGTCTGCTTTTTTCCTGTTCAATATATGGCTGTCTTTTCTGATTTTAAGTGAGCTTAAAAGCTCCTTATCTTAAAATATTTTCCTAATGTATAACCTTGCCTTTTCTGCAACTCAGGGCTATCTATCTCCAACAGATACTGAAAACTTTTTCTTACTTTCCTCTTTCTAGTACTGTTACATATAAAGACTGTAATGTGTACCCTTTCACTCTAGTCTTCTAATTGGCTCTCCTCTGGTGCCTTGCAATGCCTTGTTAGTGAATTTTGATCATGCAGACTCCTAAAGACCTGAGGAAATTTCAGGTTAGCCGTTTGGATAATCAATAAGCCTCTGATGACTGCTCTTCCAAAAGTACAAAAGAGGCTAAGGAACACTAATAACAGATTTCTGTGTCTTCAAGTCATAAATTTCTCAGTTCTTCAAAATTTGCTTCTCTGAAATCAGAGAATTCTTCTATATTTCAATATGTAGCTCTTTCTTATTATGTTGAATTCAGCCTGCTTGCAAGCTGTCCTGTTATTCTCACATTCACAATCAGTTCAGCTGTCACAGAATGCACATATAGGCAGACTTTACTTCAGTTTATGTCATCCATATTTTGCATCAGAAGAGTCTTTTTATAATATAGCTATTACTTTGATAATCTGTTCCCGTGTATTTTAGTACATATTGAAGGAATTAACTTCTGCAAATGTAAGTTCAGTGAACTCAGGCCAAGTAGTTCTCAGATTTCAGGTGTATTGGTGACTGCCTGTTATTCATTTGGTTTTGGTCTCTAATCTTTCTTTCCTTCTAATTCAAATAATTTAACTGTTCTTCTCTTCTGTATATGTAAGCAGTGGCCACAAAAGGAGATTATGTAAGACACAAAAACAATTCTTCAAGTTTTTTTCAAATACAGTTTTTCAAATCTACATCAATTATGAGTTATCTTCTTTCCAGCTATTTTATGTTTGTGACTAATGTAATTATGACTAAAGGCACCTACCAGAATCTTCTCTTCATGGCACAAAAGCACTTAAAGGCCATAACATCAGGGGTCTCCTTACCCTGACTCTGATTAGAAAGAAATTTGTTAAGGAAGTCATCCCAAGTGGGTCTCAGGATAGGCAATAATTGTCACACTTTATTAAGAGTTCAAGTTCTAGTTTCACTCCACAAATCTCTCATATTTTTCCCTCCATCTTCTACCTTCTTTGTGATGTCTTTCTGTATTTTGGCTTTGTAATTACATTTTTTTCTTTCTTTCTTTCTTTCTTTTTTTTCTGTTTGTTTTCAACTAGGACCCCTACTATNCAATTGTTGTTTTTAATGGAAGCATCTCTGTTTGTTACAAGTAGAATCTAGATGACAGTACCTATCAGGAAACAAATTGTCTTTGGACCAATATATCATACCCCAATAAAGTATCAATACAACAACACAAACTAACTTACTACTGCTGTGAACATTAGTTCCAGATTTAACAGGACCCACGCAGTTGATAGTTTATTCAGAAACACATGTTGTCCTTTTTGGCTCAATTTTTATTGATAGCAAGGTCTTGATTGCCTTGAATCTGTTTATTATTCAGCCATGCTAGGGGAACTCACTAAGGAGTACTTACAGCTTGTGAATCCCTCAGTCTTCCAGTTTGGCAGTTGTCCATTTGAACAGTGTTTGGTCGTGTGATATTGTCTCTGCTCTTCAAACTTAGCTAATGGCTAGCAAGTGTATGAATAAATCATTACTAATTCAGTTATTTCGAAGAGATGTCAAAAATTGAGAATGTTATACCTGCAGAAAAGAGACAGAAAAGGAGAGAAAAGTAATGATCTCTCTTGGCCTCTTCTCTGAATGACAGTGTTGCAACGACCAACTGTATTGATAACATTTGATTTCTTTCTGATGACAGAGGAAAACCAGAAACATGACAAGTTTTATTAAGATAAGTATTTTTTCATACTGTTCTTCCTTCCTTACCTCTGCCCATATTAAAGGGGTTAGCTCACAACTGTTAGTCTTAAGATCATACCTGTTCTGTGTTTCTTGAACTGACTGGGTTGTTCAAGGCTTTATCCAGCCTCATCTTGGAAAACCTCCAAGGATGGAGACTGCACAACAACCCTGGGCAGTCTGCTCTGCTGCTTACTCTAGCACTGCACTTCCCTTCTCAGTGTCAGTCCAGAAATAAGCTGTGTTTCCGCTTCGTCTGAGGTCGGTATCATACACTAAGAGAACAAAGGCACCTTAGAAAAGCTCTAATGAGAGAGCACAGTAGAAGAGCAGTAAATCTGCATTATGTATCTAGGCTGCGATCTGACCTTACAGGGGTATAAGAAAAGGCTTATCTGATCCCCAGAGTGTCATGGTCACAGCTGGAAATGAAGGCTTGAAAAATAAACTTTATGATAGCTACTAATATTACAAATTGTAGCACTATGGAATAAATCACAGGAGCCATGAAACACAACATACGGTACCCTGTTTTCAGCCAAATGATTTATTCATGAATTTTCGTAATTCAAATGAATTGGCCATGAATATTCATGGTTGCTCCTTTGTAACTAGATATTGTAAGGAAATCTAGGCTAATTACAACAGAGGCTCTTTGCTAGCATTTGCATAGCGGCACTGGGAACATTTTGGAAGCTGGAATTCCTTACTGGAGTCCCATCTGTAACTACTTCATGTGATTGAACACATACAGAGGTCAACAAAGCAAATACGTAGTAATGCTTGGATGTAGTCTGCTGGCATCTACCCAGCCTATTTGTAAAATATGCACCATTAAACCATGAATATCACATAACTTACTGCCAGTAAAATAGCAGACATTCATGCAGAGAAAGCCTTAAGCACAAGTAAGTCAAGTGGCTTTTGGGCTATGTTCCAGTAGGCACAAGAGGTCAATTTCTGCTCACAGTTACATTAGTGCAAATTCACTGCTTTCAATTAAGTTACTTTGGTGTGACTACAAGCCAAACTTGGCCCTGTCTACAGACTCATAACTCACAAACTGGCCATTTTCTTTTCCAGTAACAGCACTGAGAAACAAATTATACCATGATTTCTTATCTATTTCCAGTGACATAGGCTCAGGTTAAAATGTCATAAATCTGGCATTTCATTTTTTCTTGTTTTCTCAGAAACATCAGCAGGAAAGGATGCTTTTTTTCTTGCTGTTCCTCTTGCACTTTAAAGAGAAAGACACATCCTATGTAGAATTGTCTGCAAACACATATAGAAAGATCTGGAAAGGAGCTGTAGTTTTGACATTGATGACAAAGAAAAAAGCATGAAAGAAACATAATAGCTGGGTCTTTGTTCATCTAGAGAATGACAAGCAGGTAAGATCCTTAGGGAGTTTTTAAACTCATATACTTTAAGCTCACACAAGACAATTCTGATTTGGTGTCCTGAATATCATTAACCACATCATTTTTCCCAATAATCATTGTGCCAAGAACAGATCTTCTGACAACCTGACTTAATTTAAAGATTCAGAATAAGGAATCATTCCTCTTAAGTTTGAAATCTCTGAGTCAAACACATATATCTAAGGAACAGGCACTGCCAGGGTGTAATGCATGGGACAGATTTCTAAAGCAGGGTGAGTTAATCATGAATATAAAGAGTTATAACAGAGAGAATAAGAAAGCCCAGATGTAGATGTCAATGCTTACCCTATATTTTCATAGGCTTAATCTCAACAGGATTTTCCTCAGAAAAAATATTTTTCCCTGGAAAATCCAGGATTTCCCCAACAAATTGCTCAAATATTCATTTCACTGTTAAAATGTGCATCTGCAATCTGATATTCATTTTTCTGGCTTCGGCTTTCTCCCAGAGCTGGAGGAAAGCTTTTGTAATTTGAGAGGAGAAGAAAGAAAGAAAAAAATAATAAAAAAAGAGACTAAAGGAAAAAGAACTTTAGGAAGACGCAATAATTCCTGCAGGATATGTTTACATTTTTTTCTGTATTTGTTAATAAATGTCCTTCCCTGGTCATTGACTCTTGTTATGACTTTGGTCACTTGTTCTCCATGCAGTTATTATGGACTGTGATTATGTCACCTTGTAACCTTTCCTGGGATACACTATTGATGGAGCCTTTTAAGCTTTCTGTGAACAGAAATTTTTCAGACCATACATTATTCCTGCAGTTTTCTTCTGAACCTCTAACACTTTCCATTATTGTTTCTGAAACACGAACACTGGAAATAAACACTGTTTTTCCCACTGCTGCTATATCCAAGAGTTAATAGCATTTCTCTCCATAAAATTTTACTTTTAAATATAGTGTTTTGCCCGATGTGTAAATTTGTTCTGGTTTTGTGTGTGTGACAGCCTTTGTCATTTTCAAAGTGTCTGCATTCTAGAACACATTCTGTAGCAAAGTCTTTGTTTCCCAGGCATGTGATGCTACATTTGACTGCCTTCAGATAAATGGGGATTGCTGAGCAGCAACTTTATACTGCTAACATATTATTTACTCATCTGACTTTTGTGTGTGTGTGTTAGCCTTATTCTTCATCAGTTATGATTTTGTATTTTATTTTCAGATCATGTATCAAATATATTGAATGTAAATACTCAGGTAGACACTTTTTTGGGTCACCTGAGCCATCCCCAGCTGAATGGCATTTTTTTCTTAATGGTATTTCTGGGTTACTACCCAGTTTTCAACTAATGCATCATGTGCAAATTCGATGTACAGATTGAAACAACAGGAACAGAAGGTGTCTGGGAAATTTGGGTCAGGCCAAACAAATTAAGTTCCTTTTCTAATAATTAGGTTGTTATTATGTAGTTATGAGTAAGGAACAATTACAAGAAACAATCGTGTGGAAAAGATTCACATTCCTTACCTTCTCAAAGTTTCTAGGGGAAAAAAATGGAAGTGAACTTTGGTTGGTGAGGGTGCATGTTAAACCAGCACTAAAGGCACTGAAAATAAGTGAGAAAAACAAAACTTAACAGAAGATAAAGGAAGTACAATCAACATAAGCACAGCTGGAGAGTCTTTGAGTGCCTTGGATAAGAAAAGGGTGCTCTTATTCCAAGCTTGTAGAACAGTAGTTTTACTCTACACTTGATTTATATTGTGCCCCTTCTATGGAATCAATTGCTTGAATGCTGGCAAGGGCTTCATACTGCTCCATTAAATGTAAGACCCACTGTGCTACAGGATACTGATTAGCATGGACAGGAACAGACAATAGTGCCTCAAAATTCATTGCAGCCATGTTTTTAAAAACTATCAAGTTGTAACTTAACAAAAAGCCCAATTAGTGCTCAAATATCTTGTCTGTTTTCTCTAACTGTGGCATTACCATTGTTAAAACATATTAAAACTCATGTATAATTCCCAGAGTGTAAAATGATATTACAAAATAAATATTCTAAATGAACTGTTCTCTATCCTGTATATGAAACATAAGATGTGGAAATACACTACTGTATGGATGATAAATGAAGATCAGCCTGAATTTGTGAAATGATCATTATATATATATATATACTGCAAATGAATAATGAAATAACATTTTTCCACCCACATGCGTATGATCTATTTCTGATGAGTTGAAATTAGTCATTTCAATTATTCTTTTAAATTTTTCCCCTAAGAGATTATTCTTGGTATTTGGATGCATCTGACTAGAATCATTAGTGTATCCTTTTTATACCACAGGGAAAAAAAAGGGCCTAGGCTTTTTAATATCTTTTGCTCCTTGAAAGAAAAAAAAAAAGTAAGTACTCGTGTCTGAGACCCACTGAAACATGATTTTTTAGGCATTTAAGTGAATTAAACATACAATACAGTACTAGATGTAAAGTGTAATGTCGTTACAATTCTATAAAAATATGGTTCTTGACTGTGGACCTCTTCATTTTATTTTTCAATGTTTTCATCACTGGAAATTTTATTTTTGCGAACTTTTTCATGTAATGGTTTTGACGTGTAACTTTTTTTGTACAGCAGGAGAGATGACCTTCTGCAGGCAGCAGGAATGAATATAAATTTAGAAAGACCCACATTACAAACCTCCATATTAATTTA
This sequence comes from Pedionomus torquatus, assembly GCA_013398155.1. Taxonomy (NCBI): domain Eukaryota; kingdom Metazoa; phylum Chordata; class Aves; order Charadriiformes; family Pedionomidae; genus Pedionomus; species Pedionomus torquatus. The sequence goes on from VZRU01014268.1 coordinate 525,892, forward strand.
GCATTAATTTTTGCAAGGAAAAAGGTTATTTGCACAGTTCACTTTGGAGTTTGAACATAGTCATGGACAACATGATGTCACTTTCTGTGTTGGGGTATCTGGAAAGTGGTACTAGTCCTGTTTTGGTCATGTTGCCCCTGTGTTAAGTTTTTTTAAAATGATGCCAGTGAGCAGCAAGGAAAGTGACTCCCTGCTTGCCGTGTTTAGTCTGGAGCTCTTTCAATCTGACTGATTCTCCTGTAAGGAGTAAAAAAATTTCTATAGTTTCTCCCTTTATAAAACTATATGAAATTCAGGAAGTTGCCTGGCTGAGTAAGACTGGATGTGCTCTGTGAGGAAGCATTGAGAGGTGAATCACAGAATCACACAGAATGGTAGGGGTTGGAAGGGACCTTCAGAGATTATCTAGTCCAGCCCCCTGCCAAAGCAGGGTCACCTATAGCAGGTTGGACAGGAACATACCCAGGAGGGTATTAAATATCTCCAGAGAAGACTCCTCAGCCTCTCTGGGCAGCCTGTTCCTGTGAAGATGGCTTTGAACCTTTTGTCAGGAATTATCTCATCATGAGATCAGAGTTTCCTAATTTCAGTCTTCCAGCTTTTTGTTCTAATAGAATATAACAGTGGAAATTCAAGGCCTTGCAGTTCCTTAATAAAATAGTGCATACAGATAGATGACCCTCAGACCCCTGTGTTTGGCAGGTGCCTCCACTAGCACATTTGTGATTCTCAAGCTTCATGAAGGAGTAGTGCATTGATGCGATTAGAACTGTCAAAGACTGTGGTAAATATCACTTATTTGTCTTAATGGTGGGAAGAACCAGGGGAAAAAAAAAACATTTGGAAGAAGGCGTATATAAGTTAGAAACCAAGAAAAAAATATTTTTAATGGTGAAGAGAGTAAAACACTAGAACAGATTATCTCAGAATTTTGTAAAGTTAGTGGAGGTCTTTGAGAAACAGTTGGGCAGTCAAAAGGCAGGAATGACATAGATAAAGTTGATTCTGCTGTGGGGGAACAGGTTAACTTAAGGTCTAGGAAGTATCTCATGGTTCTGTGGGCTGGATAAGGACTCAAATGTATTTTAGACCATCCTACAGAATAACAACAGTAGGCAATTACAGACAGTTGGTAAAAATTCATATGTTCACTTTCAAAGCAGTCAGTGAAAAATTAAACATTCTCTTCCAAAAGCTTCAGCTAAAATGCAATAGGACAAGCAGAGATGTGAGTCAGATCAGAGCTGATCCCTCTGCCTTGACACTCTGTGCTGGAACACACTGATGATTTCCCCTACAGAGCCCATCTCTCTGCTAATGAATGTGTTCCCTCAAAAACAGGAATACATTATTTATGTTAAATAATTACCCTCTCATAAAAACCAGGCATTTCATCTGAACAGCAGCACACTGCAGAAGGTGTCATAGTGTGTCTATGAGAAATGACTTCTTGGTTGTGACATCACCATAAAAAGCTTTTTTCTTTTATCGAGAACAAGGAGTAACACTCTTTTTTTCAGGTTGTTGCTGATAGGCATTATGAAGCATTTGCGTGTCAGATCATCCCCTCTCCCCCACCCTCCAAGCAGTTATTATAGTGTTTCACTGCAAAAATACTTAGATTTGATATGAAAACTTGAAGAGAGCAACTAAGGTGATACTGCTGATATTGCCACCTTTATTTGTCCTGAGTTGTATCTTCCCTGATGAGTAGATTTACTCATAATAATCATTACAGGGGACTTGTCGTGGCTTTGGCTGGATAAAAGCAGGGTAAGATGCTACTTGTAATGTTAAACTTGGCCTTTCACGCTGTTCTCCCTCATGATTATTTTAGTTTTGATGCTTCTAAAGACAATTATCCTGCAACATTTAATTCAAAAGTTCAAAATTGAAGCCATTGCAGGATGTTTTATTGTATTTCTCATTTCATTAATCTTTCTCTATCATCTATTTACTGGATATGAATTGTAAGAAGCACTGTGCCACATTTACGTGCTTCAGAAAAACAGTTTTCATGTGCAGGCAGCATATGGCAAATGTATAAATGGTTATGAATAAATCATGAATCATCACAATTATTAATAACTGATACAGTCCTGAAAAAGCCTTTAGCTGAGCAATCTGAAGGAAGAAGAGAGTGCAAAATGCCTTGGAGAAATGTGTCTTCACTTAAGAAGTGAGCACTCCCACAGCCTTGAACACTGGATTTAGCAGGAGACTGTGTGGAGCCAGCTATCAAAATGGTTTTAGCAGCAATGACTTTAACAGAGCGTATGTTCTCCTGGAATCTAATGATAGAGGAGGTGGCGAGAGGAAGACAGGGGGATAGATTGCTCAGGGGATTTGTAATGGGAACATCAAGATAACACTTGCCAATTTAATTGCGCTTTTCATCATATGATCTCAGAGTGCTTTTCTCATAGATTCATCGCTTTTATGGCCAGAAGGGACCATTAGATCATCCAGCCTGACCTCCTGTTTAATGCAAAATTTCATCCAGTTATCCTTGCACAGAATCCAATATCTTGAATGCTTTGGAAACTCTACAAGATTAATTCTGTATCTCTCAGCAATAGGGAGAAGAACTTGCTTAGGAGAGAGGTTCTAATTTAAATGGGATAAGTTTTGTGCATAAATATTGCAGTCTGAAAAGAGATACAGAACTAAATCCACAAAGATTTAGGGTGCAAACGAATATCCAAGACATAACCCTTGGCAAAGGTGTTACCACTGAAGGGTCTGCTGAGATACACCTTTTTTTCTTTCCCTCCAATAATCATCTATTCTCATACTTCTGACTTTTATGCTAGGATTTACGTTTATACTAAAACAGCTCACACTTTAAAGAAGTTAGGCTTCTTTTACATTTGATGGGGCAAACCATTGTACTTTTCCATTCTTTTACCATGTTTCAAGAGGCTGAAGAGTCTGCTCAGTTAGGAGGAAGATTAAGTACTGAATTGACTTCTTAGGAGGAAAGAGCGTTAACGTGAGTCTGGTTCAAAGACACATGATTTTCTCTCCCCTCCTTTGTTCTCCAGTTATGATAAATCAGCTTCATCCAGTAAACCATTCAGTCACATTACCTTTACTGCCTAAGCTCCTACAACCTGCACTACAGATAGCATTTCCTTGCTTCTGCTACTGCTTCTCAAAGATGACTGATACAAAGCCATGCCAACATAGTGTTATGTGTTTTGGAGAAGACCTACTCCCCAGCTGGCCCGTTTGTAGAATGATCAGAGCAGATCTTTCTGTATCTGCTCAGAGAAACAGACACTCAGTTTCTCTCACCTCTAAATTTCTTATTGAGATGCACACCTTAGTCAACTGGGATGAGAAAATATGTCCATCTAATGGGATACATGAGGTGATTTATTCGAGATGTTATACAACTGGGCAAAAAAAATCATTTGATGCTACTGGGCTGCTGAAAGCAGATGGCAAAATTTGTCTTCTGGTGGCTCATGTATCATAGAAAAAGAGTATATACAAATTTCCTTCCTCTCTTTTGATCTGACCAGAGGTTGCAATCCATCACCAACAATCAATAGCTACACAATTTGATTTTTTTTCTATATTACAACACCTCACCTGACAGAAAGTTTTCTAAGGTAGTATCACAACCTTTTGTTGATGCAGAAAAGTGTACATTTCTGAGGAATATTCCAATCCCACTTTGAAAGGAAATTAAAAGTGCTGTCAGATGGCTTAATTTGGCAATTCTAGTCCATCCTACTTTTAGATCATTAGAAAGTCCATAATTCACACAGCCCATTATAAATACAACATCATAGCCGTGGCATGCTAAACTAGCAAGAATCACAATCAATTGGCTTATTTGTGACTACATCATAGTGAAAATAGTTAATATGATTTTTACATCACTTCACCTCGAAGGTGGCCAAATCCTGGCACTGTTTGCTCAGAGAGGTTTTTGGATCTTCATCTTTGGATATATTCAAAACTTGAATGGGTAGAGCTCCGAGCAACCTGGTCTAACTCTGAAGTTATACCTATTTTGAACAGAAGGATAGATAAGACAACTTCCTCAGGTCTTTTCCAACCAAATTATTCAATGAATCTATGATATTTCCTACATGAAAAATTATGAAGATAATGTATTAAACATTTTGAAAAGATACTACAGTGATGTTGGATATTCTAGAAGATGCTCAGAGTGAAATTCAGGTATATTAAGGATTGCAAATAATTTTCCCAGCTTTTGAAGAATCTAATAATAATAATAATTTACTCTGTTCTTTAAAAAAATTCTTACTAGTCTATAATTTTAGAGGTCCTTTGAAGAACAACACTTTTACAGCTATAGCTTTCAATGCTTTTAACTTTTGATGAAATTGTGACCTGTTAAAAAAAGGGGAAAAAATACCCTCATGTGTTCATTGGTTTCAAGAAACATCTATGTGTGATTTGAATCTGAACACAGCCCATGAACAAAAGTTGTAATTTTTTAATGTACTTACTGTGACAAATATCATTAAAATCATTATGAAGCATTAAAAAAAAAAAAAATATCTTTATGTACTTCCACAGACACAAATCAACTAACGTTTTATTTTATGGACATATACACAGAGAGGTTGCTCTTGGGTAATGATCTGATTCTTCCACCAAGTCGAGGCAGGAATCTGAGTGGTTTCAGGGCATGCTTGGAAATCCAGCTACGGAATGCCTCAGTTTTATCACCATATAAAATGCAAAACCACTGCTTATTAGCTACCTAGCAGGAATGGGGAAAAAAAAAAACACCAGTTTTTGCTTTGTACTGAATCTTTGATTTCTGTAAAGGCTTTGAGATCAGCTTTCTCTTCTGAGAACAACAAAAGATAGTTCTAATCCTCATCATACATTATGTGAACGTTCATAAATATGTGGATTCACAGTCAAATGCAATGAAATTATCACATTCCATCAGATGAGTAGCAATAACTACTAGATACATGCTTTTAACCCAGTCTCATGGTGCGGCAAAATGTACTGTTTTTTTTTTAATTTTGTACATCTAACTTCACCCCTTGAGTGGACAGCTTTTCATATTTTAAGCTACTACAGGCTCTGTTGACAGACAGCAAGTCATTATTTTGTAGTATCTCAATTTTCTTCTGTCATACCCTCATACCCCAACTATACAATAAAAAACTGATTGCTACCTCCTGTTTTTCTTGACATCTGTTTTGCCACATTTCAGGGCTGAAAGTCTAGCTGAGAATTTTTAGGCTTATGTATATATATTAATTTAGAGACAAAAGTTAAGATATAGTGTCTAACCATTCCGACTTATTTGGCACTACAGTGAATTACCTGTGACATATTGCTCTGATTTCTTATAGAGTCACCTCAGGCAATTCTGTGTGGTAAAAGGAAATATTAACTCAGTAAAAGTTTTTGTGTTATGTTCAAGGCAAAATATTAACCATTCAAGTGAATTAGCCAAAGATCTGTAGCATAAAACTTCTCAGATTTGCTGAATCCAGAAAAATTGTCACCAACATTTTCACCTTTCAACTGTACATATGGTTGCAAGCTTCAAGGGCACTACCTCTGCTCTGATTTACCTTATACATTTTTTTTTCCTGAAGAAGGTTCCTTAGTCTTATGCAACCCTATACCCAAACATATGTTCTCATTATGCAGAAGTTTGTTTCGCTTCTTTAAGAGAATAACACCTCTCTTACCTAAGTGAGATTTCTCATTAAAATAATGAGCCATGTAACACCTTGAATGGTGCAATTAACCAAAGTTCACAGAATACTTTATAAATTAGAATTTCAACACCCTACAAGCAGGAGTTTTTAAATACCATTATTCCCATTTTCCCAGAGGTTTGGATTGAAATCAACTAGAGTTCACTCAAGTTCCTACTTGAAAAAAACTCTGCATAAGCAATTCTCTGATGAAGTCAAGTAGTAGCTCACTATCTTCACTGACTGTGTATAGCTCCTAGATATATTAATCTAGAAAAAAATATTAACTGTTGTGCAAGTAAAGTAATACTTATGCTAGACTCTTGCAATTGGTAATCTGGATCTTTTACTGCTGTTCCTCCTTCAGTTGTTGCCCACACACCACGAGAGGTACAGCTGAGCAAATATTAAACCTGAAAGTGCTGCAGTAGGTGACACGGACCTCTGTGACATTCCGATGTCCCTCTGAGGAAATGTTCCCTTTCCAGGAGGCTGTGCTGCAGAGCCATGATTGAACCCATGAATTTTGTTTGACTTTAGCTGGGAAGAGAATCCAGCTGGAAAAAAAAAAAGTCTTTTGTATCTCTTCATGGAGTACTTGACAACCAGACTCATTTATCTCATACATATTTATTAAGAGCTTTTTGGAAGTCATTTGACATTTCATTTAACATACTTGTATTATTAGTCTTGAATGCTTATTTGCAGCATTAAAAATCACTTCTAATTGCTATAGGGCCATAATTAGGATTATACCAAAGTCATTCCACATATGAAGTCAGACTGTATGTAAAAGTGAAGAATATGTGAATATATGTATAAATGCGTATATGTCTATAAAGTATGTACACACACATGTATACTTTTATTATCTTGCAGTCTTGAGTTATTCTCTTTTAAGTAACATTCTGGAACTCTGTGTCCCATAAAAGTAATCACATCAATTTGCATGGTCATTTATTGAGAGAATGACTTCTGAGACAGGACAGATTTACAGAGACTGAGTCCACCTGAGTTAGCCTTTTACACCCTCTTTAGAATCAGTGGAGGTAAACCAGCATTTTTAGATAGAAAAAAACCAACCAAACTCTTCTACCCTATATAGCTGCATTCATTAGAGGAATCTTGCATAAAATCTATCTGCTCCCTTGCACAACTCTCCTTTTACTTTAAGAAAGTCTACACAACTTGTTGAGAAAAAGATGTCGATTCTGTGACTAAGACAGTCCTTTTCTGGACTTTAATATGTCTGTTTTCCAGTCATGTTGTGAAATCTCTAGAGATTAAGATCTTTTAGGATCGAAGCCACCCTGGTAACAGTGATGGACTTCAAAGTAGATTTAGTAAAAAAAATTGTTTGTATTATTCTTCTTGTAAAATGATAATTCTTCATATCAGAAACTTTTGAAATGAATGTGAATAGCCCCTGTGAAGGTTTCTATCAAAACAAGAGAAAGAGAGCTAAACAAAGTATAAACTGGTGAAGAAGGAGGTGGGAAAAGAAAGAGTGAAGGGAGTTGAAAATGAAGTAAGTAAACAAATAATGTCAACATTCCCAAAAGCAGAATGTCTGGATCTGAGTTCTGAGAAAAACATAAATATTATTACATTTTTTATGTCTTTATAATGTCATCCTAAAGGACTGCAAAATGTTTGAGTCTCCTAATGGTGACAGAGATAATAATAATTTTTCAATCAAATGTAGGAAGCTTTCCCTTAAACCATCTTTCATTTTTTAAGCTAAACTCTTTGAAAATTTTTAAACAAAACATTTATTTTGTGACTCTTCCAGCTTTAAATAGAAAAACAAGTGAAATATAAGAAAATAGAAACATTCTACATCGTCTACAAAATAAAAACTAAAAAGTGTGCACATTTGGAAAGCCATCCTCTAACATAATTATCCACTCAGCTACTTCCACTGGCACATAACAACAACAAAAAAGTAGTTCTGTGTTAATGTCACCATCCTGTCTTTTTGCAGATAGCTAGTGCTATCCAAAATAGATGTATGTATTTGAAAGATTACTCCTGTTTTTATATACATAATGTATCAACATCATTGCACAGCTCCAAGCGTAGTTAATTTTTATTTAAAATGAAGAAGCATAATGAAGACTGTGTGCTGCAAATGTCATAAGGAACTGCTTGTATATATTACCCACTTTCAATTTCTATGATTTATGTGATGGAAATTGTAAACATGCTGTGAAAAGTGAAGCCCAAGACTTGAAATATGTGAAGCTGAATACTACAAAGGACTTTGACATCTGAGTTACTCTGCGAAACAATTTGATTTTCTGATATGATGGTAAAAGAAGAATAGCTTTCCTTAAGTTTATGCCTTGATTTACTATAGCATACTTAGATATCCTTGCTCTGATGTCAAGATTACAATGGAAATCTGGTAACATTAAGACTAACCCTAGCACAAAATTCTATTTTGATGGTTGGGAAATTCTTCTTTAAATAAGTCTTGATTATGGAATGTATCCATAATCACAATAATCCCCCTGTACATGATTAATCTCCAAAAAGCCACATACTTTAAAAGGGCATATAATTAAAACTAAGTATTATCCTTGGCCATTAGGAAATGCTCTTCTTATCAGAGCTGTAGAATGCTGACTGAAGTATTACATGGGTCTGTTGGGAGTATGGTTAATGTATTAACATCTCTGGTTAATTCTATACTAACCAATGGTAAATGTTATATATCATTTTTAATTTGCACATTCCTAAGGGATGAAAGTTTTAGAGTGCATCCAGCTGCAAACCAAAACCCCTCAGTGCTGCAGTGCTTGTATTAGCTGCACTCTACAAAATGTCAGGATTGACTGTGATATGTATTTTATGATTTTTTTTCCTTACAGTAGTTTAGCTATAACTTGAGTATGTAGTTTCACAAATAAGGATCAGAAAATTATTTAGGTCTTCAAAGCTCATCTGATTCAACCCAAATGACCATGGGCAGGGACATCTTTCACTAGATCAGGTTGCTCAAATCCCCATCCAAGCTTGAACATATCCAGCAATGGGGCACCCACAATTTCTCTGGGAAACATTGTCTCACCACCCCCATTGTAAAACATGTCTATGTTCAATCTTAGTCTAGCCTATATCAGTTTAAAGTTTCTGCCCATTGTCCTGCTACTACAGACCCTCATGAAAAGTCTCTTTCCATCTTCCTTATAAGCCATCTTTATATAATGAAAGACTGCAATAAGGTATGCCCAAGCCTTCTCTTCTCCAGGCTGAAACAACCCCAACCTTCTCAGCCTTTCTTCACAGGAGAGGTGATCCAGCCCTCTCATCACTTTTGTGCTCCTCCTCTAGATTTGCTTTAAGAGGTTCATGTTCTCCTTGTGCTGGACAACCCTGAGCTGAGTGCAATACTCCAGGTGGGGTCTCATCAGAGCAGAATAAGGGGGTAGAATCACTTTCCTTGACCTGCTGGCCATGCTTCTTTTGATGCAGCCCAGGGTACAGTTGACTTTCTGGGCTGCAAGAGCACATTGCCAGGTCATGTATTCCCAAATCCTTCTCCTTAGTTCTATTCTCCACATGTTTAACCCCCAGTCTGTTGTGATAGGAGTGATTGCCCTGATCAAGTGTAGGATCTTGCACCTAGTCTTGTTTGAACTTCATAATGACAAACTTCCTCATCCCTATGAGAAAAAGCCAAGGAAAATAAAACACCATAGCCAACCTGTGTTCTCCAGCTTCAGTGAACCTAATCAACCTAAAAAAATTTTGTATCTAATGGAGACTTTCTGGTGAAGAAAGAGACACAGAAAGCAGCATTAAATCTGGGTGCTTTTCTTTCTTTAATGAACCAAGCTTTCAGTCAGTGATGATGTTGGCTTAAAATCATGAGTAAATAATCTGCCTTTACATGGTTCATAAAACAGATAGCAAACGTGAAAACTGGAACACACAATAAAAGAAAGAAAAATAGAAAAAGGCAGGATGTGGGGCCACAGAAATTCAAAGGAGGAAAAAAAAATGACAAATATTTACCATAGTAGGTCAAACATCAGAAAAAATAAAGAACAGAGGATGTTAATCCCCCAACTTTTGAATCCCAGAGTCTTTTGTAGGATGTCTTTGTAGGGGGCAGGTTTTAGCTAACACAAGGTTTTAGACTCATCATGGGGGATACTAAATGAAAGTTCAAGGCTCGTATCAGACAGGAAATCACATTAGCTGAGCCTTTCTGAGATCAAAACTATTTGAAACCTGTGCAGTGAAGACCATCTATCAGATGAACTGAAATAAGCAGGCTTCCCAGAGAAGACCAATAACATTTAAGGTAACAGAAACATGTATGGAAGTTGAATTAAAATTGTTTGGGGAAACACACATCTGACATTCAACCAGGTATTTCAACAAATGTAACAAGATTGTTTCAGAGTAAAGTTTTTTATTATTTAATATTAGAGGCAATATAATCTCAGCTGGTATAACACAGCACAGCCTCACTGAAATCGACAGAGCTATAGTGATTTATAGCAACTGAAGATCTCATCCTGTATTTCTACATTAATAAGCTTAGAAAAGTTATTTCTTCACAAATAAGAAAGCTAATTGTCTGACCTTTCAGCCTCACCCCTTTTTATAGCTGTCTTGAGAATTTATAGAGAAGAGTTATGAGAAACAACCTGTCTCAGGACAGGGTTAGCAGAACCTCTGCCCTGCTCAGGTTTTTCTGAGCATGACTTTGCTATCCAATGGGGCATGATGCTGGAGCAGCTAAGGTGCTTTCATTACTGAAGCAGTTGTATTTCATATTAAAGCCACAAGACAGTTCTGAAGATCAACTTCAGTGTCCAGTGCGCAGGTGGGGTCTGGGAGTTCAGAAGGAACCATCTTTGGCCTTTCTTGTCACAACATGGAAACTGAAATCCCTAGACAGGGTCGTGCTCTTCTTTTTAAATGGTTTTCTCTTTGTGACTGGACAGCATGGGTTTCAAGAAGCTATGTTTTATTCCATCCAGAAACTTCAGCTGGTAGGTTTGAACAACTTCTTCCCTAACAATTCTAATTAACACTCGGTAAGGTACATTAGAAAATACAGATTTTAAAATAATGATGCCCACCTTTAATATTCTACCTCTCTATCTATCTTGTGGTTATTCATTGTTAATCTTATGTTTCACTACAAGTCAAATGAGATAAATTTTCCTCTTAAGTTACTGGGGCAGAACTAAATCAATCTGCATCCCCTTAGCCAGCCCAGATCCTGCTGTGTCTTTGGGTTTTACTGACTAGTTTCCTTTTGTTCATGCTACCTTGAGTGCTCCCCATGAGAGTGGGCTGGAGCCATTAAGACTCTTATCTCTAGTATTGCCTCTTAATGACCCTTAAGTGTAAACTGTTAGGCACCAATTAGAAAGGCCTCCTCCCTCTTTCTCTAAGTGGGTAGGCTCTATTAACTTGACAAATCCTCAAGGTGAAATATCTATTTGGTACAGATTAAAGTTGTTTAGGAGTTTTTTCTTCCCAGAAGAAGCTGATTCAGCAAGACCAAAATGCTTATTAGGAATATATTGCTTTTGAAAAACACCCAGTGAAATTCAGCCAGAGCTTAATGAAACTGCTTGATTTTCTGCTGATGCATTCAGTGGGGAGACCTGACTTCCTTTACCATAACCAGGCATACGGGAATCACGACACGAGTACAGGAATCATCTCAGTGCTTTACTGAGAAATTGGAAATTTTTTTTAGATCACCTTTTTACTGTGGCCAAAGAGGGCTGAAGTGCATATTGACAAACTCAGTGATTTCAGACCCTTCCACATACCCTACTTCTATATCCATCTATCCGTTGCTCAGTTATGCTTAGATGCTCAGATTCCCCTCTATTCTACATCATACAGAAACTATAGAAATACCATGACCTGCAGATGACCTGTGGATCTGGATTGTCAGGTTCAACACTATTTGCTTCTAATTATTTCTTTTTTTTATTTCTTTTTTTTTTTTTTTATGGTATTCCATTAAAACTGCATTGAAATAATTCTGTTTTATCTTTTACAATGAAGCACTCCAGTCTCTCTCCTCTCCAAATATCAGAATTTTCTGCAATCAGGAATTGTACCTTTCTACTTTCTAATTTTACAGTGCTGATAGTAGGAGACTTGGAACTAGCTCCACTAATTATCAAAAGACACTCCTCCCTTTATTATACTTCTCAGACGAGAGCTTATGGAAAATAATTCTGTAACAGTGTTGTAGAGTATTATCTGCTCTGTGCCCATGGCGCAAGGGTAAAGGAAAATTTTATACTCATCATGAAAGTTGCATCAGTTTGCATCAAATATGGATCTTTTTATGCAAATAGGATTCCCCACTGCTTCTATTACAACTTGCTGCTAGAAACCAGTACCTGCAAATTCTCTTTCCTTCAATGTGTTGGGGATTTCATTTCTATTGATGACAAATGCTATTACATAGTAAGGGATTATAGGAATTGATTTAGAACAAAAAATATGAGAAGGATTATATATGCAAATGGGGGAAGGAAGGCCAAAAGTGTAGTTTAGAATGCAAGAAATGATGGAATAAAAAGCAGAAATGAGGGCACAGAAAATAAATAAACAGCATTTCTGATGGTAAGAATTTGACTGTATGACAGGCATCATGGAGAAGAGAATATACTCAGTGCCAGAATAGTCTTGGACACAGCTGGAATTTTTTTTAATATTAACATGGGAAGATTACCAGGGCTTTGACTATGTGACTTGTATGTGACTCTTCATGCTGTATGTTCAGATGATATAGAAATGTTTAAATTTATTTTAGTAGAGCTTAGATTTATAACATGGTATGAGTCTACCCCTTCCTTACAAGATGTCTATAATTGTTCAGCTTCTCCATCACTATAAAGACAAAGAATATAACTGGGGTCAGTTATGTTCTTTTCCCAGTACATATGCTTTCAGACAGCTACAGGATGAGGCCCGAGACATCTAATTTTGATCAGTTTAGAGTTTACTTTGCCACAGATTTAAGTGCATAGCTCCTGGAAATAACTCAGCTTTAGTGAGAAGATGCATGGTTGTTCTTGTGCGTTGTTCTTACAGAACTATGAGAACAGGACAATGTGTTAATTATCCAAGCCTGCAATCAAGTATTCAGAAAGGCAGAGAATAAATACTTTCTTTCCTATGAAAAGGCTTTTGCATAAAGGAATCTCATTGTAAAATCTTTGCATTCCACGCGGATTTGAAGCAGAGCTACAGGAACGAGGAAGAGATTATGGGGGAATCTGAACCTACTTTAAACTATGACTTGGCCATGGCTGCTGCTGGAATTGTATAAAGGATGGACATTTTTTGCTTATTACAGTGTCTCCCTCTAGCCCTTTTTAGATTTTAAATAGTTTTCCTAAAACCTATTGAAAGGAATGGGTAGACAAGGCAAGGCAAGGCAAAGATTCAAGAAAATACTTGCACAAAGGTTATTTGACTCCTACAATTGAATTCATCATGAAAGTGCATATTCCTAAGTAGCTGGAACCTGTTTGTAAATTTATCCTACAGATGCATGACACAAGCCTTTTTTTTTTTTATGATTTCCTCATTTTTTCAGTATTACCATAGAAAAAAAAAAAGGAGATGCCATCTTTTTCATGCATATGGTGACACTTAGTCTTCCCATGTGCAGCACTTCACACTGAAACATATCACAGTCACTGATTCAGTCTAAAAGCACCTAAAAGCAATATAAAGGCTTAGGAAAAAAAAAAAAGGAAGATACAAACAACCAAACCAAACCAAACCAAAATCCTACCCGAACCAAAGAACAGCAATAACAGCTATAGCCACTTTTTTAACATTCAGTCCATTGTGGGGCCACTCACAACAGTGTAGTCCAAACCACAGCACCAGTTGCTGCATGAAAACACCTATGAGTAATTGCTAAAGTGCTTATACAAGCTAGTTCTGCATTAGGATGAAATCCACGATGCGACTGTGAAAACAGAGGTTCTGCATGTACAGGAGACTCATCCTTCCCACTGGAATCTTTTAGAGGATCTTTTATTATTCCATTTGTGGTTTTGCACTAAATGCATACAGGTAACAAAATATTTGTCAGAGAAACACTTCCTTCTCTTCAGAAAAAGAGATTAAAAAAAAAAAAAAAGAAAGCTTCTCTTGCTGGGCTAAAGTGAAAAAAGGAAGCAGAGTGCAACGCAGTAGTGTTTATTTTTTAGTTATGTTTATAAAGACTTTCCTTCAGCACTCTGAATGCAAACAGGCTAGTTCTGAGCTTTATTCAACAGGGAGGCTTCCATGGAGTGGTACTGAATGGAATCCTCAATTAAGATGGCCAGACAGCGTTCACAGAAAGAAAATGAAATCTTCATTTTGTATAGATCCTATGCACACAAATAAATTGCTGTAAATATTTAATGAAAATATTACGCTCTGCAGATAATTTTGAGGTATTCAGTGATTAATAAAGAAGTTCTTGTTCCTCTGAATGCTTGCAAGATGCAACATTACTTCAGAAGAAAGCTTTAAAAAAAATAATCATTCTTTCCCCCAAACTCAGTAGCATTTTTTCCTTTGGGAATGTGTTTTTTCTCTCTCTTCTACCTGCCTGTGTTACATATTCCATCAAAAGTGAGAGAGGAGTTGTTCAGTTTTTCCAAGATCAGTGGCCATATATCTTCCTTATAGATGTACACAATTAGGAAATAAAAATCAATTCAAATGTTTCCAAAGTAATCAAATAACCATTGGTTGAATTTTCACCTGACAGCAGAAAAGTATAATGTATAGCAGAGTAGAACACACAGTACTATATTTTACAGGAGGAATACACCATTATTTTTCACTGAAACTAATGCCTTTCAAGATAATTACCTTGTTTATTTACTAATGATCACTCCAGATACAAAATCATGTCTGCTGAAAACATAGGATTTTTCACAAGGAAAAAAGTGTTGTTAGTTTCAGAAGGAAATTGTATATCTTTCTTTATATTTATAAATCATTAAGCGAGTGATTTGTCAAATTGCATGTAATAGATTTACATTTATTGTTGTTGATCATTCACAATATTGGGAGAGAGAAGTAATACAGAGAAAATCTGTGAAAGATGCCAAATGGAGAACATTTGTTTCTGTTTTTCCTAATTAAACAGGCTTTTTAAGTAAACAGTCCTAAACTTTATCGTGACCTCTTCTTAGTCAAGATGAATACACTTATAAGAACTGCCATAGTAATCTTATTTAATACTCTCTCTGGGCCTGTTACATAAAACTTTAATGAATAATTTGTCAACAATAGACATAAATCTCTCTGCTGATGCATATCTTAATCTTTTTCATAATTTGCAGGTCAAAGTCTATTATGCTTAATGCAAAAAAAAATGTATCTAAGCTATACTAAAGATACGATATTCAGACAGGTTTATTGCACACAGAGACATCCATTCACACTGGATGTTTCTCATTATTAGCAAAGATATATACATTTGCAATAGTAGACTCAAATTACACCTTTTCTTTCATTACCCAGCTGCATTATAAGATTTCCTGGGCTCCATTTAATTTATTGCAGCTTCTTGTTATGCAAAGAAAGCATCTACTTTAAAAAAATCTACATATCAGATTGTATAGCGACTTCATACTGGGAGAGAGATTATTAAAATGTGATTTATGTTTCTGAATCTGAAGTAAATCACCTGATTGTGAAATAGTTTCTAAAAGAAGCTAATTTCTCTTGCTTGTTTTTAGCATATTGTAATTTAAATTAATGGTAAGTTTTCCTGCATTTTGTAACTTTGCAGGGCCATTTCACAAGTTTCCTTTTAATCTTGGTGTTGCTGTAATAATCTTGTTTATTTCGTGTTCAATGTTCCTATTTAATCTTTTCCATTTTTTTTCTTTTTTCTTTTTTTTTTTTTTTTACTTTAAATAGACTGAAATTAATAGTGTCCCCTGCATTTTAGGTTATTTTACTGATGTTTTTGCACCAATTAATTTTTCTCAGAAAAGTTTTCAATTAAACCCCTGGTGATAGGAAGTGGAATTTTCCAACACTAATCTGGAAATTCCACCTCCCGAATACTGGGGGGTTAATTGAAGGTTTTTCTACGGAAAGAAATTGATTGGTGTATAACCAATCAGAAAAATATTATGAGACTATAAGGAATACCGTTAACCTTGGACTATCTAAGGAGATGAATATTGCCTTATTTGAAATAGAAAAAAAAAGAAAAGAATCAAAAGAAACATATTAAATGGGTCAGCAGAATAAAAGAAGAATTCATTAGCGAAATTCAAGACAAATTCATACAACACATTGCTGAAATGGCTCTCCAATTTCAGCATGGTGTGTCCTACGATCCTGTGGGATGAGCTATGTGAGAAGGACAATGCTTGCGTCCAAGTTTTGTCCTTACATAGTGGTAATTGGCAGGTTGACTTCTTTGCCTCTGATCTATAGAACTGTGGTTAAAAGAAGTGAAGCTTCCCTTCACAAAGCAGCAATTTTCAAGCAGTTAAAAATTCCCCACCACTAACTGGGTTTGCCTCAGTCTGCAAGCAAAATGGACAATGTTACAGCTCTGAAGAAACATTGATAGGTTTATTGGGTAGTATGCACAATACAAGAAAAACACAGGAACTGGGAAATATGCAGACTTTGTATTGAATGAAAAAAGGATCCTTCAAAACCGAGGAGTTCGAGCCCCAGCATTATTGAAATATATTCTATTAAATGTAAAATATCATTTATTCCCCAATCAATAGACTCCTTGTAAATCATATCCCGGTGTGAATGAATTTCATAGATTACATTACAAGCTCTTGATATGCATCTGTCGTTCTTGCAGATCTGCTACTTTAGCTTAATGCATTGATCAGCTAACAGAATATGGATTTGGAAAGAAGAAATAATTACTGAACTATAGTCCTCCATTGATCTTCTTGTAGTTTGATAGCTACCCAGAAGCAGATTTGCTTATTCTGATCCACTAGCAAAAGTTTAATTTCAGGAATCTCTGAAAAAGCATTTGGAGGACTGAGGGAGGTATCCTATTGTTTGCAGGCTTTAAGAGTGTTTTGCTGGTATTAAATGTATAAACAGCCTATGACTCTTCAACCTTGGCTCAACGAATTAACAGTGGATTGGAGACACATTTCTTGCTTGCTCTGTGACCCCACAATTTCATAGAATTATAGAATGGTTAGAGTTGGAAGGGACCTTGAGGATCATTAAGTTCCAACCCCCCTGCCATGGGCAGGGACACCTCCCAATACAGCAGGTTGCTCAAAGCCCCATCCAGCCTGGCCTCAAATACTTCCAGAGATGGGGTGTCCACAACTTCCCTGGGCAACCTGTTCCAGTGTCTCATCATCCTCACAGGAAAGAATTTTTTCCTAATATCCAATCTAAATCTCCCCTCTTCCAGTTTAAAACCATTACCCCTTGTCCTATCACTACACTTCCTGACAAAGAGTCCCTCTCCAGCTCTCCTGTAGCCTCCCTTCAGATAGCACAAGGCTGCTAGAAGGTCTCCCTGGAGCCTTCTCTTCTCCAGGCTGAACATCCCCAGCTCTCTCAGCCTGTCCTCATAGGAGAGGTGCTCCATCCCTCTAATCATCTTCGTGGCCCTCCGCTGGACCCATTCTAACAGTTCTATGTCTTTTCTCTGTTGAGGACTCCAGAGCTGGACACAGTACTCCAGGTGGGGTCTCATGAGTGCAGAGTAGAGGGGCAGAATCACCTCCTGTTACCTGCTGGTCACACTTCTTTTGATGCAGCCCAGGATATGGTTAGCTTTCTGGGCTGCCAGCGCACACTGCCGGCTCATGTTGAGCTTCTCATCCATGAGCACTCCCAAGTCCTTCTCCTCAGGGCTGCTCTCCAGCCACTCTGTGCCCAACCTGTATTTGTGCCTGGGATTGCCACGTCCCAGGTGCAGGACCCTGGACTTGGCTTGGTTGAACTTCATGCCATTTGCATTAGCCCGCCTCTCAAGCCTGTCCATGTCCCTGTGTCCTTCCCTCCAGCGTGTCAATTGAGCCACCAAGCTTGGTGTCATCAGCATTTGTATTCCTGTCTGCACAATGGGGCCCATTAATGGGTGGAATGGAAATATATTTTCCTATAATACCCCACAGCCAGGTGGCTAATATGTTTATTCATCATCTAGAATCAAAACCTTCCAGGATGAGAACCTAATTTAAACTGCTGTTCAAAAGGAAAAAAAGCCACTGCTACCACATCCTCCTTACAATGAAGTTACAAACTGCTGCCCACTTCACTTTCATTTTCTGGTTTTATAGGAGCACCCAACTGAGGCCTCCCAAAGGCAAGAGGCAGTTTCTGGTATCCTTTCACAGAAACCCAGAATCCCAGAATTGTATGTGTTGGAAGCGACCTTTGGAGACCATCAAGTCCAACCCCCCTGCCAAAGCAGTGTTACCTAGAGCAGGCTGGACAGGAACACATCCAGGTGGGTTTTGAATACCTTCAGAGGAGACTCCACAGCCATTCTGGGCAGCCTGTTCCAGCACTCTGTCACCCTCAAAGAAATTTTTACTCATGTTGAGATGGAATTTCCCGTGTGTGTCCATGGCCTCTAGTCCTGGCAGTGTGAACTGCTGAAAAGAATCTCACAGCCTTTCCCAATAAGGGAGGTGCTCCATTCCCTTGATCATTTCTGTAGCCCTCTGCTGGACTCCCTCCAGTAGTTCCCTGTCCTTCTTTAACTGAAGGGCCCAGAACTGGACACAGTGCTCCAGATGTGGCCTCACAAGGGCAGAGTAGAGGGCAAGGAAGACCTCCCTTGATTTGCTGGCCATACTCTATTTAGTGCACCCCGGGAGACCATAAGCCTTCTTGACCACAAAGGCACATTGCTGCTTCATGATCAACTTGTCCACCAGAACTCTGAGATTTTTCCCTACAGGGCTGCTTTCCAGGAGATCAGCCCCTACGCTGTACCAGTGTAGGGGTTATTCCTCCCAAGGTGCAGGATCCTATACTTGTTCTTGTTGAATTTCATTATGTTCCTCACCTCTCATCTTTCTAACTTGTCCAGGTCTTGCTGAATCGCAGCATAGCCTTCTGAGGTGTTAGCCACTCCTCTCAGTTTTGTATCATCAACAAAGTCAGCACTCTTGAAGTTCAGGGTCATAATTCAATTTTTTGCCCTGCTTCTTTTATGCAGTATCCTGAACTCCAGTCTCATAGGCAATGCAGCCAAGGTTGCTCCTGATCCTCACATTCCCAAGCAGCCCTTCTTTGTTTGTCAGGACAAGGTCCAGCAGACCACCTCTCCTTGTTGGTTCCTCCACCACCTGTGTCAAGAAGTTATCATCAATGCTCTGCAGAAATCTCTGGGACTGTGTGTGCTGGGCTGTGTTGTCTTTCCAGCAAATATCAGGGTAGTTGAAGTCCCCCATCAGAATGATGACCTGTGGTCATGAGGCTATTTCCAGCTGTCTCTAGAAGACCTTACTGACTTAGTGATGCACTGATCTGTAGTAAACATCTATAACAGTGTCTCCTGTATTAGCCTGCTCCTTAATTCTTACCCCTAAACACATTCTTTGTCCACCCCTAGGCAGAGCTCTGTACATTCCAGTTGCTCTCTCATATAGAAAGCACCACCACCACTACATGCCAACTGGCCTGTCTTTCCTATGAAGGACATGGCCATCCATGACAGCATTCCAGTCATGCAAGCTATCCTACCCCTACCATGTCTCTGTAATTCCATTGGGATTGTGGCCCTGCAACCCCACACAGATCTCTAGTTCTTCGTGTTTATTCCCCATGCTGCCTGTGTTGGTGTACAGGCATTTCAGAGAGGCAGTCAAGCATGAGGGTTTCCTTGGAGGAGAGCAAAAGAATTCACCACAGTCATTCATACCCTTGAGGTGGTTGGCCTTCTGGATCTCATCTTGGGAGTCTTCTAAGGAACATTTGTTACTGCTCTGGTCAATCTGGCTTATTCTCCAGTTCCTTTGATACTTTCTCCATTCCATTTCTTAATGCCATAAATTTTCTGCTGTTCAGGATGTTAGGTGTTGTTAATCCCAGTAGAGACATCAAATAAACCCCTGTCTAAGTGTAGGAAGACCTTAAGGAATATTCATCAGCCTGATGAGTTTCCCTCCTGGAGCTGAGCACTTAAGGGTAGCAGTGCTGATTACTACTTGATACAGCAATTTTCTTATCAGTTGAATGTGCAAAATCACTATTTTTCATATAGCATTCCTGTTAACTCATATTGCCAAAATCTTTTTTTTTTTTGTTGTGGAGGATTACTTCATTACCAAATTGCTCTGCAATTCCTACATACTTCCTACATACATTGTGCGATTCATGTTATGAGAACAACCAGACTTGATTCTGAGGCTGGGAGATTTTGAGCCAAGCAGCTGCCAGATGTAGACTTTAACAGAGATCTGGAAAGCTACCAATAGGCAACCACCGTTTTTGTTGAGGTATGAATACACTATTGAAGAATTTTTCTGCCTCACCTCTGTAAACAGCCACATACATCTTTTGACCATTCTCTTGTACTTAGAAAAATCCTGGAAGATGACAAACTGATAATATCCCAGCTATTCAGTAAAACACTGGAATTTGTGTCACCTCAGAATTCTAATAAAATAATTGATGATTCACTAAATATGTTTCAGTAACAGCAGTTGGAATATTATTCTAGAAAATATATGAGAAAACTATGATTTATTAATATCCCAAAACCAATAGAAGTGATCGTATTTCTTAAAATGCTTCAGAAGTTATCCAGGATATACAGTTCATTAAATGAGCTTCTCAACACAATCCCTGATATATATACACAACCATGTATATTCAATAAATGTCTAACCATCCATCTCCCATTATCATTCAGTGAGAACAGGACGTCAAAGGCTTTTTCCTCCTAAGAAATCCCAGAACTTCCCAATAATTCAAAGAAGGAAGGAAATTATGTAAAGATATTTGTCAAAATGGTCATTAACTTGCATGATAAAAGAAGTTTATATCATGGCTCTGAAGAGAGGCATTGTAACATCTGAAATGTCAAATAAAATACACTGGCATTTCAGATGTACACTGAAGTGAAAGCAATAGATCTGGTTACTTGGATTGCGTTGTCCATCCATATTAAATTTATGGCTTAAGCTAAAATCATCATAAATAAAGATCAGTCGTGACTTTTTCCCTTTGGTATCCAGATATTTTTCTGATGGATTTCATAAAGATATCTATAATCATTGTTTGTCTCCAGCCTTTGAAAAAGAAGTATACTGTTATCACTGGGCAGTGGATTTACTCAACTTATATTCACCATTAACAAATTAACTCCAGTCTTGTCAGGTGAATATAAGGACCATGAGTCAAATTTATCAAAATATCTGCATGTGTATTTAATCTAAAATACATTCCTTGTTCAGCCAATGTTGCCTGTCCCCAATCCCATTTTTCTACACTCTCAGTGTACCTACTCACTAACTACTATCTACAGATCTTGTGTTATATTTGGAAGCTCTTCTCTGTAGAAGTGTTTCAAACTTCTGGACCCATTGTTCATAAAACAGAAAGTTATCTCAGTGTTATGGAGAGGAAAACTTGAGGGATCAAGGTTTTAGCACTGCAAAGGGAGAGGGGACTTCTGGAGTAAATTTATCCCTATGTTATTGCTAAATATACATGGTTTGCACTGCTAAACTTCAGGAATTTTCCCAGATAACTACAAGTATGTACACTTGAAAACACAATACTGAAACAAATCAAGCATGAGGCTAAGACTGAACAGAACACTGCCCCTTTTTACATGGTGTTAACTTAAATTGCACATCCCATACCACTTTTTTGAACTCCAATTAATCTTTAGTTTTCTTCCGGTTTCTTATTTTGGTTTTCAGGCTACATTTATTTGAAATCATAAACTGAGAATAATTTAGATGGGAAGGGATGTCAGGGATCATGTGATCCAACTTCCTGCTCGAAGCAGGGCCAACTTCAAAGTTGGATTCAAATTAAGACTCAAATCAAGTCCCTCTGACCTTTTCTTAGCCCTGGGTGGATGGATATTCCACAACCTTCCTGGGCAGTCTTATCCTCTTTTGACCCCCTTCAGTGTGGGGGAAAAAAAAAAAAAACAAACATAAAAAAACCCAACCAAACAAACAAAAACAAAACCAAAAGAAAGGAAAAGAAAACAAACAAACAAACAAACTAAAACAACAAAACCCCCCACCCAAATAGGAAAAAAAAAAGGTTCCTAATATCTAAGCAGAATCTTCCTTGCAAAAACTTGTCTGTTGCTTCTCATCCTACCACAATGCACTTAAAAAATTCTGGCTCTGTCTTCCCTGCAACTTCCCACCATTTATTTAAGACAAAAATATGATCTTCCTTATATGGTAATATAATAGTCTGTTTCTTATTCTTCCTCCACCTCATCTTCCACCACCAAAATGTTATTCAATTGAGTGATTGTAAAAGAACCTTTTTTATATGCTTTTGCAATAAAGCCTCCAGATGTATGAAACTATGATGTATTGCTTGAATTAGGTATAATTTAAAAGTTAGCTATAATTGCTCAAATTCAAGTGCCTAAAGGCTCTATGATCAAGAAGCTGTTACTTCGGTGAACAATGAAAGGTATTTCTAAAATAAAGATACTGTTTTGCTTTGTTTTGTTTTGCTTTCATATAAATCTATGCATTTATTCTTTCATATGCAAAAAAGACATATGCTGAAATACACCTAAAAGTGTCAGCTCACTGTGATTTTAATTCTAATAAAAATTGTAATTTCCAAAAAGCAAACAGCAAGTGACTGTTAATGTAAGAGCAATGACTAGACTTAGATATTCTCAAATGTAAATTTCTTATCAATATTTTAGATTAATATCTTTGGCTGTGTTTTTTAAAAAGGTTGTATTTGAAATTCAAATCAAAGACAAGTTAGCTGACTACTCTGAAAATCTCTAATAAACAATAGCAAATTTATTTTGTTATTGTCAAACAGAATTAAGCAGACAGAGACAATATTGTTACTTTTCATTTTCTGAAGTAAATGCAAAGTAACATATAGTGATGGGCTTATCATTTTCTGGGAAATCAAAATTATTCCTCTAAATAAAAACATTTTTATTTCACCTTATTTTTCAGGTTGTCGTTTTCCATTACTAATGTTGTAACAGAGATATAATCTAACACCATTGACTATTTTGCAGAAAGCCTTTATTAAATGCTACTGCAAAATAACAGCTATTTTCTTTGACTGAAAATTGAACAAATCATGCTTAATCCAAGCAATCTTTCAGCAAATCCATTTAAACAAAAATCTGCCATCATTGAGCCACTCCTACTGAAGCCATTCACGGGAGCATGCTTTTTGTTGTTTGGGAAAAAAAAATGCAAACCACCTTGGGAAACTTGCTGTTGTTAAGAGTCTTCAGCCATTTTAGCTCTCATTTTGAGAGACAACTAAAATGGTCAGAGATGCTGTCACAGTTCTCACCTGTCTTAACCATTCATTGTGACATCCAGCATTAATGAAGAACAGCCAGTCACACTTCCAGATTCACCAGTTAATGTCCTTCTTGATTTCTAATAATCCTAGTTCCTTGTTACTCAGTGGCAGCAAAATTAGTCAGGATCAACCCAATCAAATGATATTACAATATATTTTCTTACAAGTTTATGTATTATTTGAAATCATGAGACTGCAACTGTAAAATTAAACATGAATAAATAGCTAAAATTTTAAAGGGTAAACTGAAAAGCTTCTAACAATATCAAATCTATGTGTCCATAACAAAAGTACTTTATTAACCTTAGGTAACTAGAAACAACAGAACCATAAAGACAACTTGCATAAATTATTGTCAACTGCAGAATTTGATCACAAGAAATGAAATAAAATTTTGGAGAAAGTTAATTATTTCATTATTTTCATACTGGAAATAAACTATTTTTCCATTTTCTAAAGTCCAGTATAAGTAAAAAAAAAATTAAAAAAAAAAAATGGTTACAACATTTCCATCTCTACATTATGGTTCTGGTAGTATGTACCGTGAAACCCACCTCCAACCCACCCTTCCAAGTTCCTACAGGGCAGATGTTAGCAGAGCAGCCTGGGGGATGGCAGGCTGACAGCTTCTGACAGCAAGTCACAGCTGATTCACAGCTGACGACCTCAGGTTTCTTTGGAGTCTAAGCACAGAGGTCATGTCAAAATGTATGGCCCAGATCCACCTAGATATTTACTCATCAAATCCCTACTTGAATTTCTAATTTGCTGTTGAAATCCATGGGTAGTTAGGGACGCAAGTGTGGCTTCTTGAAAGTTCACAGGAACTGACTTGAGTCCTTAGGCATGTGGAGAAATATGAACACTTCTTCCTCTGGGGTTTTGTTGGCTTTTTTTTGGTTTTGGATTTTTTTGGTTGGTTGGTTGGGTTTTTTTGTTTGTTTGGTTTTTTGGTCAGTTGGGTTTTTTTAAGTCGTTGTTTTGGGGTTAGGTTTTTTCTCTTTTGGCTGTTTCTCTTGTCAAATGACAACCCTTAATGAATGAGCTTAGGGGGTCTTTCTTTTACTGTTGCTCAAACTGGGAAAGCTTTCTTTTCTGCATCCTTTCCTTGTGAACCTAAAAGCTGCTCAAAGACATAGATATGCATAAGGTTACACTTTCACACTCTGTAATTAAGGAATAAAAGTGGAGTATGTATCTCAGATCACAAAAAAAAAAAAGGCAAGAGGGTAAAAGGGAAATGAGGCACTTGGGCACTTGTAACGACAAGGGGTGCACAAATCTTTGGCTCTTAAAGACTTATTTATCAAAGTTTCAAAAATGGAGATCCTGCTGCACTGTCATCTTCATTTCACCCTTTCCAGGTGAAGAATTGTCAGGAACTTACTGATGCTGTGCTAGGTCTTCTTCCATATCATTCTTCCACCATGTTACCTGCTGATGCTGGAAGTATGTCCTATCCCTAACCTTTACTTACCTGTTTTTCTGTCTTTATTTTTCCTTCAGTTTCTCACACAAGTGGGGATTAAATTCACAGTGGGGTATGACACTTCTTTTTCCCAGAACTGAAAGCAGAGCACCTCTAAGACACTTTGACTCCGGGAACAGTTCGTGCCTAAATGAACAATTCAGGAAAATACTCACTTAACATTTATCACAAGGATTGAGCACACGTATATGTAAAATATAATTTGAGAAATACAGAATAAGGAAAGCTGGCATGATTGGACAAGGCAAAAACCTCTGTGATGACTTTTGTGAAGTTTGGAATCAATTCGTGTTATAATCTGTGTGTAGTCAGTGGAGACAGCTTCCTACAGAGACAGGCTTCATTAGGCAAAATGACTTTCTGGAAGTATCCAAGCCCCTGCACTGAATTTTGAGAATTTAACCATTCATCAGAAGTATTAGTTTTACTAAAAACAGACTTGTAAACCTCTATAGTTGTGATAGATGTCAAAATTAATTCCATAGTGAATAGAGGGAAAGTGGTACTTCCAAGGTGTGTTTCATCTCTTCTTATTATTGACATCTACTAAAGATAAGATATTTTGCCCCCCAAGGTATGATTTTCTCTACAAAACAGGATCTGAGGTGATGACCTCAGATACTGATGTTAGGCAGGATGAATCCCACCCTCTGTAGTAAACAGACTAATCTAGTATTTTGATATTTGGATGTTGAGTGTATTCACATACCTCTACTCTGAAAACAATACCTGTATATGAAGTGTGTATTCCCATCTGCACAACTTCCCAATGTTTTATATATTTCCCTGTAATTATACTGTAGAATAAGGGACAATGCTGGGAATAGAGATTTTATTTCCATAATATTTATTACCATGGGATATTGCTGAGGCCAAGAACACAGCAGGATCAAAAGAGAAAAAAAAAAAAAAACAACCAACAACAAAACAGGATAAGCAGCTATATGGATAACAAGAACATCCGCAATTATATTAGATTAAACAAAAATTCATAAGGGATATAAACCTTCATGCTTCAGAGCATAAGCTAATCACTGACTGATGGGAATTAAGAAACTTCTGTTATGGAGAGGTTAATCCCTAATTGCTCACTACAGTATTTCTTGCAACATCATCTGAAGCAAATAGTATTGGCACTGGATACTAGACAAAACAGACAATTAGTCTGATGTTATATTGTAATGTCTATCTTGCTGTCTTGTGACTGTAATGTACAAAATGCAAATCCATGTTTATCTTGCTTTCCTAAAGAAATGAAGCTTAGATGACCACACTATCTGCTATCTTCTATACTTGCCTAATAACTTTTTAGTCCATTAGCCAGTTTCAACATTTGTTACAGGAGTTGAGCCCTGGAGGATAATACAATTCCTACACCTTCAGCGAAATCAGAAGCTTGGCCAGAGAGAAAAGCCCAAATTAGTGTTCCACTCCCAGGACATCTTCAGAAAGGGCTCAGCATCGATATAGTCACTGTTAGCTTGCCGTTAGCCAAACACCCTATGAATCCTGGCTTACTGGCTGGCCCATACACCACCCAGAAGAAGCTTGTTCATGACATCTCCTCCACTGCCAGGAGTCAGAGGAAACAGGAGCAATAGGACACTGCAGCTGGAAGAGGAGGAGGTTAAAGATGCAGATGCAGACTGATGGAACATCTGAAGGGCTAATGGGCAATAGAAGGAATGTAGTAAAACTCTGTGGTGAACAGATAAGTGGATATAGGACAGCAACACACAGAAGAACTGATTTTACTTTTTTTTGTTTGTTCATAGAACAACTAATTTTAGTGTTCAAGAAAAAAATGTGCTTGAATTGCAAAGGTAACATAGGGCTTTTCTGAGTCAGTAAACCTTCATCCTTCTCAATATCTTGTGCCCTATTTTACTCTCTTTCTTTCTGCATAAAAAAAAAAAGCAGATCCATAGTAACTCTTTTACTTGTATGTGTGAACAAATATTCTAGCCTATCTCTTTCCTCTCCACAAAACATATATGTATGGATCCACCTTCCATTTCTGCTCATCGTACCACAGATAAAAAATAAAGACACAAGATCTCCTGGTTTTTGCATCATTTGCAAAAATTATACAATTAAACATGGTAGTATTTCTGTAGTCTGAAAAGAAGATAGGAAAGCCAGTAGTAATATGACCTCATTTAAAATAGCTTGAGGGCTCTTCTAACTTATAGCATTTTTATGAGACCAGTGAAAGACTTTCTTTCTGCTCTGTTATTCATCCTGTGTATGTCCATCCCACAGGGTTGACAAGGCGTTTGTGGGAATCAGCTGTGCTGGCTTTATACGAGTCGAGAATTTCCCTCTGCTGGGAGCACTCTCTACTTGCAGATGAAATGCATTCACCGTACTGCAGAGCAGTGCAAAATGATTAGAGCTGAACCAAGACCTTAACTGACACTCATTATTATGGTATGTCTACACTGTAAGAAGATGTGTGATTGCAGTGTGTATCAGCATATTCACACTGCCTTTAGTTTAGCCAGTGAAGATACCATGACACAGAGACTGAGGCTGAGTTTACAAGGCTATTAAAGACCCTTTGTTCTTATATAGTTCTTATACTGTATGTGTGTACATATATGCATAAAAGCAGGTACACATGTGTGTGCCTATATATATAAAAATATGTAAAGGTATGTATTTGTAAGTATAGTAGGAAATCAAATCAGATTATAGAATCGTTTAGGTTGAAAAAACCCTTAAAATCATCAAGTCGTACCATCAATCTAACACTTCCAAACCTACGACTAAACCATGTCCTTCAGCACCACATCTACACATCTTTTAAATATCCCCAGGTATGGTGATTCAACCATTTCCCCGGGGGCAGCCTGTTCCAATGCTTAGGAACTCTTTCAGTGAAGAAGTCTTTTCTAATATTTAATTTAAATTTCCCCTGGTGCAACTTGAGGCCTTTTCCTCTTGTGTTAGATCCAGGCATCATCAATGCGTTCAGTTGTCCATTCTGGGAAACTACTGGAAAGGCTCCTGGCAGTCTTGGCCTGAGACCTATCACTCTTCCAACAGTTCCTAAGCCTGATACAGGAGCTAATGTGGGTCAAGAACTGAAGCTAAGAAGCCTTTTGCACGTGTCGGTTCCCTCTGTCCCCAGTTCTGGGTCTAACAGAGTATGAGCACAGTTAGGATGACGCAATTGGCCTAATGATAGCAGAACAAGCTCCAACACTGTTTTATTAGAATGGGTGCAGTTAACAACCAGTGAATGGTCATGGTCCTCAAAATGACTAATCGATAACTATTATTAAGCAAACCGATTCTTGGTACTGGTGAATATTATATCGTTCTCCCAGTTCCATCTGTGTTACTTACTAGTACTCCCTTTTCATCTTAGATCCTGGCTGCCAGATCACCATTCTCTGATTTGCCTCTGTGGCAGACAAATTCATGTAAGATGCATAGCTATACTTTCAAGAAGCAACTCAAAATGCAGGCAGAGAAATTTAAGTGGATCATCATTAGATGCAGAAGTGAGTTCGTTGATCATTCTTCAGGTTTTTGTGTAATACTTGTCCCTGTTACCAGGCTTTTAGAGGGGAAAATGATGGAGAGAGGAAGATACTTGGAAAAACTATATGGATATACAGTGAAAAGGCAGCTTTTGAAGTTGGTTCTATCCAATAAATGTTACTAATTGCCTACTGCACAGAGGCATTATGGGAAGAAAGAGAGAAGGAATTAATTTGGAGAAGGAAGAATATATTTCTATATATATCTTCAATATGTGGTAAAGGGAATACAGCACCATTCCTTCAAGAGCACTGAGCACTTCTCCCTGAGTGGCTAGGTTGGCAGTCTTCAGACAGGAGCAACAACGCTCTTTGCCAACTGTCAGTAACAAATTAAAAAAATGACAAATTCAGCTTTAATAGAAACACTTGCACTGGGGAGAGCAAATAGCCAAGAACATATGTACAAATTTTAAAGCATATGGGCTTCTTGTTCTCCTAGTAATTAATATAATACTGTGAGTGCATTAATGTTCTCTCTTTTTCCTCCATAAACTGTCTGTATAGGAGAGTATTGGGTACATAATTAACACTTGCTGCTGTTATACATTATAAAAGATACTTCAAAGACTTGTATTGGTAATTGGATACATTAAATACCAAAAGAGATAATAGAGCAATAGGTCCTGAAAAACAAAAACATTGTTAAAGAGCAGATAATAGGTCCTTCAAAGCACAAACCACCCACCTAAAACTTATAAGCAAGAAACCAGAAAATTACAGGAGATAATTCGACTCAAGCTTTCTCTTGAAAATCACATAACCCATTATTCTCTTTTAATGCCCCATTTCAGACAGCTACTGAACAATGGCTGCTATTTCTAGACAGTCCATGGACAATGGGTGCTCTGTAATGTAACATGCCCACCCTGTGGAAATGTTCTACCTAAACACAGCAAAAGTGAAGTGCCTTGAATCACTTGTACATTAGATTACTTCACAATGCAAAAAATTCCTGAGAAGATTTTGAGGTGAGAATGATTAGATAAGAAAAATAGCAAAAAAAATTCTATGTGAAGACTAAAGAAACTATTACACTTTAAACTAAACAGGAGGTGAATTAATGATAAAGAAAGGTTAAAGCTTTTAGTCTGGAAAAAAAAAAAATATTTTAATGAGAGGATGGATTTAGTTAAAAATCAACTGCAAATAGTATTTGTTTTAGGGTTTTTAGTAGCTTGTAATATACAATTTTTAAAGAAACAGGTTTTTTAGTTTAAATGAAAATTTTATTTAATTTCGAGAATTTATTTAATATTTCGATCATGAAAGCTACTTATCTGAAAAGCTGGAGCTTATTCTCTTCTATTTATTACACCACCATCATCCCCTCCAGTGCAAGATAATGAAGAGAGGACTTGTACTTTTCAAATAAACTTTTCTGGTTTTATTTCTCTTCAATGCAATTTACAAATCTTTGCTGAGACTAGTAAAACTATGGACTATCAGAAGAGAAAATAAGATTTTCTCTGACTTTTGGAACAGTTGCCTCTGACTATTGGAAGCATTTCAGACTACAAGACAACCAGTAAATGAGAGAGATTTCGACTGGATATGTTATAACATAATTGTCCATAAAAGAATTTCTCATTCTCTTTATCTGAAGTGTTTGATATTGGCTTTCTGTCAGAAATATAATATTGGACTACCTGGACAATATTTGCTGTAGTATAGTAATTCCCATGGCCCTGTATAATCCTTCAAACTTCACAGATTCCAGGTACACATACATTTCTTGTGAAAATATAAAAATAGACTTAAAAATGCCCAGCACTGTGTTCTAATAGTAGATCTGAACGGGGCAACAGCAGTTTCTGATCACCCTGTAGATTTTTTTGATTTCTCTGGTTGGGGCGGGAGGGTGGCTGCATAGAGTATTTCCCAGGATGCTCACAGACAGTGGGATGCAGGGGTTTAAGCACCACAGTTCCTAGGGCATGTATTGCAAGCATAAATTTAGATGTTATTGTCATGTAACAACATCTTTTTCTGTTGAAAATTGTTTCTTTTGTCTTCCATAACCATGATATTCCCAATTTGTCAAAGACTGAGGGAAATAGCTTTTTCTCATCCAGAGTGCAACAGAAATTATGAGGTTTTGGTGAAAAGAAATATTTGGAAGAGTAGTAACACCAAGTTCATTGAAAATATTCCGAACTACAATGCTAATATTTGCACCTCCAAATTCAGTATTTATAGGATCAAAATATTCTCCAATATTTGCTTAAAACTGACTATTATCACATGCATTCTGCCATTAAATTCACTTTATAGAATATTCACAGAAGGCAAACACAAAGGAAGTAAAAAAGCTACTGCAGAGAATTCAATTATTTTACTTGAGTGCATACCCGCAGAAATATTTCGTAAGTATTCATTCAACATTGGCACACATTGCTATGTCAGTAAATCAAATCATCTTTAAGCAGCACCATTAAAACCTAACCATTTTTTTCCTTGCTAACTTATAATTGTAGTTCTCTTCACTAGATTGGGTCAGTTCTCAGTTGTCACTCAGGAGCAAACAAGGTCCATTATTGCATCATTCTTAATGCAAAAATAAAACTGTTGCACAAATATTCTCAATACAGGGATCAGAAACCGTGGCATGTGAGACAGAGTTGTCCTGCTCTTGCCTTGACAGCTGGAATGGAACATGTTAGCCATGGTTAGGTGGGACTATAAGTACCTTCTTTTTCTTCTCTGAGAAACAGGCTTTGGGTATGAAAAGTCTTGAGATTTCCAAGTTAATGAGAAGAAAACCAAGCAACCTTGAAACTAGGAAATGTATATTACTGGGAGAACATAGTTGTCTCTTCTGGAAAGAGGTGACAGCTAGAATTAGCAGTCCAGTAAGATTCTTGAGTTGTTTCAGCATTTACAGTCTATAAGATTGAAGTGGTGAAGAAAAACCTCTGTATCAAATTCTTAAATCAGGGAACTCTGAAACGAAGTCCCTCTGCAGAGATACTGAGGGAAAAATAGTTTTTACTGGTAGATGGAGAGTTAACAGACTAGTTGAGCTACTTCTTCTTAGAATATGAATAAATTCTAAAAACTTTCTGTAGGCCTGATAAATTAGCAATTTTATTAGAAACAGATTATATCTCCTGAAATTTCCCATAATCTCTAAATATATGTTCTCACTCTGAAGATCTCTTTTGCTACTCCACTGTTGCTCTAGGGGTGAACAATAAAGCATCTCTTCTCCCTTCAGCCTGCTACTCTTAGTGCTTTTGAATCTCACCCATGCAGTGAAAATGGCCTTTTGCCTTCTCTAACTTTCTGCAGTTCATCAACTGACTGTTGCAGCATAATAGGTCCCCCTGCAAAGAAAGGTGCTAGGGAATTTGGGACTATAAAGATGGAACCTCTAGACAGTCATTCAAGCAGCCCCGCTAAAGACCAAGCCTTTCACGTTACTAGCAAATTACCTGGCATCCCAAGGGGCTCAATTTAACAACAGTGATCATCAAGACAGTTTATTGCTACCTTCGCTCTGGAAGTTGAAAAAGCTCTTTCCTCTTTTCTTCTGTGAAGCTCTTTAGCTTCAGAATATCAGGTTTAACAAGCTCAGCTCAACATGGAATTAACTATAGACATATTTCTTTATTCCTCTCCCCTCTGTCTTCCCCTCGACCTTATTAGGGGGTAAAAATTATCTGGGATTAACCACTCAACAAAATTAACCACTCTCAGCAAATAAAAATAGTAGGAAAAAACTGACTTGCTAATTGTTTTGTAATATGCCAGTTGCCTTATATGTATTCACTTATCTGCTCTTTTGTGTAGAATTGTGCCTGTATTTACACAAGAATCTCAGCCTTATGGTTCTCAAAGATTAGACTTTGAAAAGCTAAACCAGTTCTGCTATAATTAAGAAACTGAAATAAAACTAAACTGGATCTTACTTCACTAAGGACACAGCAGGTGGCCAGAACACTAGCCACTTCTATCATTTTCTTGAGAGTATAATAAATCCTCTAATCTTTTAGACCTATGAGACTGTTCATGCCTTTTTCTGTCAAAATAATTTTTCCTCTAGTTGCTTTTAACATCACCAAACTTTTTCATTATATCAAGTATCACCTTGTAACATTGTCCTTATTCCCTTATTTTTTTAAAACCGCGAGGAACCCTAGGGTATATGAAATTCAACGAGTAGCATGCATACAATATACACCTATGATTGGAGGCAGGAACTGCCTTATTTTACTAGCAAAATCAACTCAGCAGCACAAAAGTGGCACACTCCCAGACGTAAGGATAAGAGACCTTCCTCCAGGCTATGGATTATAGCTCATGTATTTGGGTTACATTAGCATTTCACACTATAGAGACTTGATTCAGCCATAAATTCCACCAGTGTAAGAGAGGATGAAGTGTCTGAAGCTAAAAAAAGTTTCCCCAGCATGGCCTGCACTTTCCCCTCACTAGTCTGGGATGCAGGGATGTGCCTCAGCTGCAGGAGTACAAGGCACAGACCAAAAGTGTATAGCCCACAGATGTATATACATCTACGCCTTCAGCATGGATCCAACCTCTTTGTAAATACTCACATACTCAAAGATTTCCAAACCCTCTACCTCAAGGCTGGGGAAAAAAGTGTCATTAAATGAGCGGGGCTCCACCCACGATAGTGCTTACTAATAAATCCTTGAAACAAGGGAACCATGTTCCCCAGGAATTTATGTCCTTTACTTTCTCCTTCTGGATCAACAAACCATGCATATTTCAGTCTATGACAATAGGATGTCATGTTTTTGTCTTCCTCACATATCTTTCCATTCCTTTTTCACAACTAAATCAATCTGACCTGTGCATTAGGAGGGACAGTGCCTGACGGGCAGTGAAGTTACACGGCAGTGACTGTGTTCTTCACCTCGTACATTCGTGCTGTACTGAACAAGAACTCACGGAGAAAATGAGATTACCGCTTCCTCCCTTCCCCTCCCAACCTCCCGCTTACAAAATCTGCACCTGGGTTTGCTTTGGCAGCACAACACCATTGTTGCATCCCATCCAGCAGGTACTGTGAGATGCTGATTATAACATTTGGGATTGCTTCTTTTCCTGTTCTTCCTGAAGAAGGGGGAAATGTTATTTGTAAATGAATACAAGAAGTAGTAATTAACTGTTATATAAACCTAATTTCAGCATTGGAAAACATAATAGCAATCTTTATATTCATCTCCCTGTTGTCAAGACTTCAGACTGCTGAGATGGGTTTGGAGGATATGTACATAGTGAGGCGTAGCACAGACAGTCTGCCCCAGGGCCAAGGATGATGGAAACCAAGGAGGCTACAGTTTCGGGGAGTGTCTGAATAGTGGGTCTGTCCTGGGAATGTTCAAAGTAGTGGATCCTTAACCCTGGAGCAGACAATTTTGGCAAGTGTGCCCTGAAGCCAAAGCCCCTGAAAGCTGATGCTAGCAGTGAAGCTGACAAGTAACATCAAATTCAATGAACAGCTGCACAGTTTGAACAACTTTTGATTCATCACAAACTTGAAAAAACCTTGGATTTACATACAAATTAAAGAAATTAAATAGATGAAACGACTTTTTTTCCAGACTCAGAAACTGTGTAAGCCTGTATCTGTTTAATAGATTTGAATACAGTTTACATCTCCTAATTTTCTGTTCTCTGGACTAAACATTTGTTTTGTCATCCTTTCCTGATAATTTGTCTTTTCATGATTTTTTATTATCTTTGTTGATCTCTTTTAAACTACAGAGTTTACCAGCTGGCTTGTTAATGAGTGGTGCAAATTCTAGATACCTGAACTGGATCAAGGACCTCAGTCCAGAATTAAGTAATTACCTTTTTATGTTCTGCATACAACTCTGAAAATAATACAATTTAGAATGATATTGTCTTTCTTATCGTATATTTAACCATACACGGTTTATACTACAACTCAGCTTTTCTATATTGATCTGCTTTTTGTTTTCCCTGGTTTTGGTGTATTTTTTATTTTTCGTGCCTCAGTACACTTCTTTGTACTCTCCTTTCACAAATTTCTTCTTATTGATTTCAGACTATTTCTCTAATATATTGTTGTCTCTCTGAGTTGCTGTTCTGCCCTTGTTGAGTGATATAGCTACTTGTTGTAAACTACCTCCAACCTAAAGTCCTTGAACTTTTCATAAGTTTATTCACTATTCTTTCATCCATGTCTTTAACAAAATATTAAATAATCACATTCCAGAACTGCCATATGTGAGGCCAATTTAAAAGAGCCTCCTAGTTAGACAGAAAACTAGTGATGACTCTGCTCTGAGTATTTTTTCTCTCAACCAGTTCTGCGTCGACTGCATTTAAGCAAGGCTTCATTTCCCAAATCTACTTGTAAGAACGCCCCATGCATCCACATCAGCTGACTTACATAAGTCACACTATCAGGCATATCTAGCACTTCTCCCATATCCGCCAGGCCAGTTAACATGTCAAGAAAGAAATTAGACTGGCTTGGCATGTTTTATCAAATCCTGACAAATCCATATTGCCCTTTTTTTAGCACCTTATTATCTCCCAGCTACACAAAAACAGATTAACAATTCTGTTTCAGTATCTTTTGGGGTACCAAAATGAGGTCAAATGCTATTTAAGTCCTTGAGATCTCTCTTCTCCCATTCAGTATTGTATTGTTTGTTTTTCTCCTGTGCTGTGAATCCTCTCTTCTTCATACATTTATGGAAATAATTGTTGGTGCTTTGGCTAATATTTTAAACTTCTTGAGGGTATCTTTCAGCTGTGGAAAGCTAACTTATTCAAGTAACTCTGACCTCTTCTTTCCTATTTTTTGACCTATTTTCCTGTTCTGCTATAAATGCAATCATGATGAGTTTGTTTTCATAATAAATTTATTTAGAAGAAAGGTCATTTAAATACTTTTTTTTCAGTATCATGTACCACTTGAAATGTTCTGTGTATTTTAAAATAAAACTTTCTCCCTAATACAATCTAAGGATTGATGGAAAATAGATCTGTGCACAGATCATAGCCAAAGAACTAGAGCTAGAACCAGCACAAGAATTCAGTTGTCTCTGCTGCTGAATTGTTATAATGCCCATGCTATAGTAGTCATGCATGGCTTCGGTATCAATTAATGGATGTTTAATAATCTCATATTTCACCTCCTTCTGCATTCAGATGCATTGCATTTTTTCCTTGATACATAAGGCAATACCTCCCCCATTTTTCTTTCCTTCTGTTCTCAGGCAAGTAGCTCTGTTCTCATTTTGTCTATCTTTTACTTAAACTCAGGCAAGAAAAACTCCAGTAGTCTTGGTTATTTGATGAGCTGGAGACAATGAAAGATCCCAATGAAAGATTCATTATTTTTTCGTTTCAAATATCAGTAGATATGTTTCTGAGAAAATTATGCACTTCTTGGATTTTATATTTCATCTTTTCTTCTTCTTGCAAAATGACAGAAATGAGAGATTTGTTAATTATATAGAAGTGATTATTAGAATTTACTACAAAATTTAGCTCTTCACCCTTTCCAGATATTTCATATTAGGCGTTCCAGTGCTTTGCTGACTTGAAGCACCCCTATCCACGCTCCGTCCCGCGCCCCGCCTCCCCCCCTTTCCCTGCCTTCTTTCCCCTACCCTGGGTATCCAAAGGGATCCACACAGTCACAACAGCCATTTCAAGCACAGTGTTTTGAAGGATGGAGACCTTGCACCAGCATCCATTTCATCAGTTTTAACAATATGGAGTATTTAATATGCTGGAGTCCCTAATTAGCAAAAGTTTGTAGCCTATTCAGAGTGGTATGGAGCAGAAAAAAATGCATCAAAATTTCCAAAAAGAATCCTAAAGTTTATTCTTTACACATCCTTACACACATTGGAATATATATGCTAGAAGGAGAGAAAAAAAACCCAGGCCGTCTGTAATTGCTGAGCCATTGAAACAGTTTTCACAACATCATAGATAATTACAATTATCCTTCTCTTAGGGACATTGGAGCTGCCAATTTTCTGCAATAGAAAATAAATAAATAATTCAGAACAGATGTTGACTACTCATCCCAGTTTAGTAGAAAGCTTAGGCAGGCATGTCAGCACTAAACTTGAAATCAGTGGCAAAACTTAAAAATATTTCTTCTCTTTTATTTTCTCCTGTGGTTTTTTTTTCTTTTTTTTTCCTCTTTCTCTTTTGTCTTTTGGGCAGAGTTTCAAGTTTTTCATAGAGTAATTTAGTCCAGTAGAAATAAAAAACCCAACTGCTTATCAATTCCATTTGGATTAGAAACAGAAGGTGGGAACTTGTTTTGTAACCAGGAGAAATATCAAGCGCCTGTGGGTGGCACTGTAGGTATTTGGTCATTAATTATTAACAGAACCAAACAGTGACTGTTGTGCCCTACACACACCTGTACGATGGAAGTTCTTCAGTATCTAATAAAAACTGTAGCACAACCATGACACTTGCTGGAAATAAGATACACAAGACCAAAAGGCTTTTGTTCAGACTAACAAAGTTTATTAATGCATCTAGCAGAGTATTTAATATGGTATTATCAGCTGCATCGTGCCTCTGTGCTGATGGTTCTTTTGCTTAAGTCAGGATAAATATTCTTCAGGCACTTCTACAGTGTGTTGGCCTCCATGAGCCTTCACGTTGTGATATCACTTATCTTTGCCTGATGCTTTAGCTTTTTTTTTTTTCTGTTGCCTTTGTGTGTGTGTGCTTGCTACATACAGACACTTTCTCTTCCAAACATGCAATTTCTAAAGAGTGGTGTCATCTTTCTGCTCACTGTTGCAACAAATAATGCCAAAAGACCCGTTCAGACCTCTGTGTGCAGCCTACAGCTAAAGAGAGCTTTTGTTTAATATTGGTAGGGATTTTTTTTTGGTGGTGGGATTTTTTGCTGTTTCCTTGTTGGAGATTTTTGAGGAGAAATTTGCAGAATAAAATGTTCTTTCCCTTAAACATATTTTAAATGTTTTGGTTCTGGTAAATGCTATAGTTATGATATTCCTGTTTTAGAAATTAAAGTAGGATCCTTTCCACTTCCGAAAAATGCCAGACGACTGCCTGCATTTCAACACAACCAAAACTGAAGATATGAGGCATTTGCCCTATGACCCAGTAGTTCCTTGACTCAGATGATCCGCCTGTTGTTGGATGACTGGGGATATGTTCCAAATATTGCATACATTTCTTTCAATTGGAATGCAGCATGAATTAAATTGTGACAGTTTGTTACATACACACGGGGGCTATGTTTACACCATCAAACTAAATAGCACCCAGTACATTTCTGGACTTTCATCAACCTTATTTATATTTCAACTTCTACATTGTTAGAACAGTCTCTGATTTTCTTTGGGTTTGTCCCAATTAGCAATTTCCTAAATATTCCTTGGGAACAAACAGTACACTTGAGGTACCATTTCCAATAGGCAGTTCAAATGCAGCCAACCTCTGGTCAGTTGGCCATGAATTTTCCCAAGACCATTTAATTTATTGGTGTGGAGGTAGCCATAGGGAATCTAACCTCAGAAGTGTGTCTGAGATATATTTCTTCAGGTGAGACAAAAAGTGACTCTCCCTCCTGCTTCTTCTTTCTCTCACTCCGTTCCTTACAGTCTCTTCAGCTGATGTAAGAGGGGTATACATAGCAGCATGCCTTTAAAGCTTACCTTGAAATATTAAATTAGTGCATGTTTTGCTAGCTGCATATCTGTTTTTAGATTAAATTAAACAATATAGTTCACACAGACAGAATATGGAGAATATGAATTTTCCTGAAGAAAATAAAATAATGCAAAAGTATACACCCTACGATGCTAAAGATTATTAGCAAAATCCATTGCAATGCTTTACAAGAGTAGATCAGCATACGTCCCTCTCTTACCCCTTTTCCAGCTTGATTGTGTCTCCTCCCTGCTTTTTTTGCCAATAGTGTTATTTAATATGGGTTGATCTTTTTGAGAGGTGCAGTACTAGAAGGAATGGAAGGAAAGGGCACATTCACTGTTCTGTGTAATTCAGGCATCATGCTTGGATGAGAAGTGCTGTAAAACAACATAAAAAAAAACATAACATGTTACTACAGTCATACAAAGGAAAACACCCTTTTTGCTTGCAACTACATTTAATATCAGTTACAGGTGCCTCAAAACTTGAATTACGTTTTACTTTGTGCTAAACACAAGAAGAAATTTGAAAATGGTTTTAAATACTTTTAATCCCTAAAGGAAGTTGAAAATATGTGCAGCAGGCCCAGAGCTGTGACTGGGAAATAAAGCAGGCTGACAGTGTGTGCTACAGGAGCACTGCTGATACAGTATGTTTACTGTCAGTGATTAACAACAAGCACAAGCCTCGCATGTGACTTCATCCTTGTCTTCTCTCTCTCATTTGCAGGTATGTCAACTGCGCCTGCTTTTTCTGTCCAAGATGCTTGTAATCATGAGTCCTAGTTCTACCGTCAAATTAACTCATCAGGCCTACATTCATAAGGAACATTTATATTTATTAATTTTGATACCTTGTTAAATTAGGTAGTGAAACACTTTGGCAAAATTATCATGGCATTTTGCATACACTTTGAGTATAAGTTATTTTATAGGGACAAATTATTTGCAGACCTTTGGTAAAAAAAGTCACCAATGTGCAGAATGCAGTGGTGGTGAAATGTGCCGTTTGGTATTTGGAAGAATACCCTCAAGTGTCCTGAATTATATTATTCTGGATACACACTGGAATGATTGTAGTGCTAATGCTACTTAAAAGGTCAATATTTATCACACTGCGCAATGTTCCCAATGTCTTAACTGCTTGTACAGTCCAAACTGCAACAGGATATGAGCCTTTTCAAGCTCTGCTGCAATTATCCTCAGAACACCCAGTGGGATAAGAGAGCTTTTACACCATTTCCACACATCAGGAGCGAAGATACAGGAAACTCGCTGAGATTGTTGAGGGCAGATCTGCAGCAAGGCGTGTTTATATGGAGGGCACTCTTGCTACTGCATCCCTGCTCTGGTGTTTTCCTCTTATCTCCCTACTCTTATACCAATCTCACACCAAATGAACTTGCATCAACTCCCCTAGCAGGTTTGGAGCAGTTACCAGTGACATTAGGACATATTTACCTGCATTCTCCTCCTAAATGACCCATAAAATGCCATTTGTGCATGACTGCTCTGTAAATATCCTTTCTGAACCAACACATTTGGGTTTCCTTTTCACAAAAGCATGATGAAGAGGAAAAAATTACACTAACATTTTATCTGGACACACAGGTGGGACACAGCCAAGACATGCATTAAGACCTGGCAGATAGAGGACCCCTCAAATCACGTTGGTCTCCCAGTCACATAAACATTACGGTTGATGTAATCATATACAAAATGACCTATTTATATACTTACTAATTTTATTTGGAAGCAGAAAGTTTATTGGAGGGTGAATTGCACTGTATCTCTAAGGGCTATTCGAACACAACTGTGTAATATAGTAAATAACCCTTGAAACTAATATGCAGAGTGATTTTTGCAGTATAATAAAATCTTTTACCTAAATTAAAAGAAAAAAAAAAGAGCGAGAAAAAAGCAAATCAATTTCATGTTTTATCTTCCACTTTCTGATATAGACAATTATTTATATGAAACTATAGTTATAAATTGACAAATTCAATCACAAAGAAGTGACATTTTGGTCTAAAACATCAGGATGTACTTGTTTCACTTAAAAATAATAATAATCAATTTTCTTGTCTTCAGAATGTGTTGGTATCATCAGATCATACAATCAGGATCATAGAATGCTTAGAGTTGGAAGGGACCTTAAAGATCATTGAGTTCCAACCCACCTGCCATGGGCAGAGACACCTCCCACTAGACCAGGCTGCTCAAAGCCCCATCCAGCCTGGTGTTGAACACCTCCAGGGATGGGGCATCTATAGCTTCCTTGGGCAACTAGTTGCAGTGCCTCACCACCCTCACACTAAAGAAGTCCTTCCTGATAGCTAATCTAAATCTCCCCTCTTTCAGTTTGAAACCATTACCCCTTGTCTCATTGCTCTACTTCCAGATAAAGAGTCCCTCCCTATCTCTCCTGTAGGCCCCCTTTAGGTACTGGAAGGCTTCTTTAAGGTCTCCCTGGAGCCTTCTCTTCTCAAGGCTGAAAAACTATCCCCAACTATCTCAGCCTGTCCTCATAGGATTGGTGCTCCAGCCCTCTCATTGTCTTTGTAGCCTTTCTCTGGATCTGCTCCAACAGGTCAATGTTCTGATTTAGGGGGCTCCAGAGCTGGACTCATGAGAGTAGAGGGGTAGAATCACATCCGCCAACCTGCTGGCCACACTGCTTTTGATCAGCCCAGGATACACTTGTTTTTCTGGCCTGCAAGTGCACATTGCCTTCTCATGTTGAACTGCTCATTAATCAACACCCCCAAGTCCTACTCAGGGCTGCTCTCAATCCATTCTCTGTCCAGCCTGTATTTGTGCTTGGCTTCGTTGAACTTCATGAGGTTTGCACAGGCCCACCTCATAAGCCTGTCCAGGTCCCCCAGGATGGCATCCCTTTCCTCCAGTGTGTCAACTGTACCACTAAGCTTGGTGTCATCAGCAAATTTGCTGAGGTTACACTCAATCCCACTGTTGCCTGACAAAGATATTCAACATAGCTGACAAAGATGTTCAACAGAACTATCCCCAATACTGACCCCTGAAGAACACCACTCCTCATTAGTCTCCATTTGGACATCATGCCATTGTCTGGAAATCTTTCAGTGTTACCATCTAGCCATTTCCTTATCCAGCAAGTGGTCCATCCATCAAAACCATGTCTTTCCAAATCAGAGACAAGGATGTGATATGGGACAGTGTCAAATGGTTTGCACAATTCCAGGTAGATGATGTCAGGTGCTCTTCTCTTATCCATCAAAGCTGGAAAACTGCCATAGAAGACCACCGAAATTTTCAGGCACATTTTGTTCTTAGTCAAGTCATGTTGGTTCTCACTGATCATCTCCTTAATTTGCATATGCTTTAGCATACCTTCCTGGAGGATCTTCTCCATGACCTTGTCTGGCACAAAGATGGAACTGACTGACCTGTAATTCCCCATGTCTTCTTTTTTTCCCATTTTAAAAATGGGGGTTATGTTTCCCTTTTTCATCTCAAAGAGATACTGCAACAGGCTCCCCAGGGAACTGATCATGGCACCAAGCCTGTCAGACTTCAAGGAGCACCTGGGTGACATTTTAAGTCATATTAAGTCAGGTTTATTTTTGGATAGTGAAAGGAGGAGGGAGTTGGACTTGTTGATCCTTATAGGTCCCTCCCAACTTGAGATATTCTATAATTCTATGATTTCTATTAGTCAGCAGATATTCCAGGAAATCACTAGTAAGGACTTTTATTAAATCTGCTATTCTTGAAATATTACAATATTTTTTAATAGTTAATGATGTTGATAAATAGTTCTATTGTTACTTCTACTACTACTGCTACTACTTCTTGAATAAGGAACAGGAAATAAAGTAGTCTGGACAGCTGTACACCCATTAATTTGACTGCCACATTATCTGGGATTTTGGAGGTATTTTAAGAGGATGAATAATTAAATATATGGAAGTAAATGGGAAATAGGGTAAAATGTGACACGGATTCACCAAAGATAGATCACATTAGCCTCAGCAGACATTTCTTTTTGATGAGTTAATTGATTTTCTAGATAAAGGAAAGGCAATAGGTTTAATCTAACTGGACTTCAGTAAATCATTTGACATGTTGCCACATGGGAAATCATTGGTTAAACTGCAGAAGACATAGGTTAGTATAAGAATTATATGCAAACAAATGGAACAACATAAGAAGGTAGTGAAAAAGTACCATTGACTTTAACAGACTATGGAAAACTTGAGTCAAGTAATATTCCTGAGGTTTTTGCAGAACTAATGCTTAAGAAATTGATCATAGTATCTTCATTACTGATCTTGGCAGAAGTCTGTTGCTAATGCAAGATGTTAAAAGCTACTGTTGGTAAGAGGAACTTGAAGACCATACTAAGAGAAATGAGAAATATTTATTGTACACCTGTACCAAGTGACAGATGTTGCACTTACATTTTAGCAGGAAGAATTTCTTCCACATTGTGGGTAGCCATCAATTAGAAAACAGAAGTAAAACACCTTAGACTTCTGATCACTCACAGGAAAAGTATGAGATAATGAAATAGTTGCCAAACAATACAAAGGACAGCTATATCTAGGACAGAAAAAAAACAACCATTCCCATCAGTGTTTGAGGCACAACTGAGTGTTCACCTAGAACATTGTTCAGTGGTTTAGTCACTTGTCTTGAAGAAAGAGACAGTTAAACTGGAATAAGAGAAGAAAAGAGTTGCTAACTAAACCAAAAACATCTGTACTCCAGGTGATGTAAAAGTCTTTACAAACAAGGAGAATTGTGAAAGAATTGAAATAAAAATCCTTGATATATGTAAAATAATGTAAATTTGATCACATTGTGAAAATCATGATATGATAGGCCAGCGACATTAAGGGACTGTACCCCATGAGCCAAAAAACCTTCTTCAATCCAATGTCCAAAAGCAGAATAAATGACTTCTCCTCCTACTGGTGTAGTAAGGTCTCTAAATGACAGAAAGCCAAGTATTTTAACCATGCATAGGCATACACAATTAGATTTTCTGATATACAAACATAAATTCATTTCCAATTCACAAAGGTACTTTAAATCCAGGAACATGAGTGTAATTGCCATCAGCAATACTCACTCAGTGCTTGTAATATATGTTCCAATAGCCTGAGGGATCCTGGTCACATGCTGTGGTCTTGTTCTTTCCTGCAAAATAGAGAAATGGAAAGTTTGTTCCCTTAAAATAATTTTTATCAATGAAGAAAAAAAAAGAAATAAGGGTTCCATTTCAAATTATTAAGTCACTGTGTTGCAGATGTGCTTCTTATGCAGTCATTTTTATTAAAAAAGAAAAGATGTACATTCCTATCTTCAAGAAAGGCCAAAAGGACAGTTGGGAAAAGATAGTTAGCATTACTTCTGTCCCTAGGAAAACCATGCAGCAAGCACTCTTTTAACACTTTTCTGGGCAGATGAAAGAGAAGGTGGTGACTGGGAACAGTAAAAAATGGATTTATTAAGTATAAAAAAATGCCTGATCAACCTCAGTGCTGTCTGTGATAAAACAAATAACTGGACTTGTGGATCAAGTGAGACAAGTGAGTATTATTTGTCTTGACTTTAGTAAGTCCTTAAATACTGTCTCTCAAAATATTCTTTTTCAAGTTAGGGTATTATAGTCTGGATGGGTAGAGATACAAGATGGATAAAAATCTAGTTGGATGGCTTGGAGCCAAGGGCTGATAGATGTTACTGCTGCTGCTAATGAGTGGTCTCTCCTGGGTCCAGCCAAATGTAACACCTTTATCAATGATCTGGAGGAGTGGTTGCTTACCAAATATTCAGGTGACACTAATTTTGGGGAGACCAATCAATACGCTTGGGAGCTAGGCTGCCATCAGACATCCAACATGGACAGGATGAATGAACAACTCAAAAGAAATCTGTTGAAATTCAACAAGGAGAAGTGCAAAGTACAATGTGTGGAAAAGAATAATCCCTTGCAAACATAGAAGCTGGGGACCTGCTCCACAGAAAAGGCCCCATGGAGCCAAATGGACAGGGCACTGCACAAGCCAGCAGTGAGCCCTAGTAGCAGCAAGGGCTACCAGCACCCTAGACTACATGAGGAACACAG
Organism: Pedionomus torquatus; assembly: GCA_013398155.1. Classification (NCBI taxonomy): domain Eukaryota; kingdom Metazoa; phylum Chordata; class Aves; order Charadriiformes; family Pedionomidae; genus Pedionomus; species Pedionomus torquatus. Next base: position 569,937 of record VZRU01014268.1, read on the forward strand.
TCAGGAGACTGAGAAAAGTGCTTACCCTCCTTTTCTCAGCACTTTTTAGCCCACTGCCTCCACTGCCTCCATCTGCCTCCACTTTTGGACCCTACAATAAAAGAAAGACACTGATATACTGCAGCAAGTTTAGTGGAGGGCCATCAAGATGAGCAGGAGCTGAAACAGTTACTGTAGTGCTGAGGCTGAGGAAGGTGGACTTGTTCAGCCTCAAAGAGGGACAGCTTCTGGGGTGGTCAGCGTTGGAACAGTCTGTCTTGGGAGGTTATATAGTCTCTGTCATTGGAGGATTTCAAGACCTGACTGGATGAAGCTCTGAACAAGCTGGATGGACAGCACACTGACCCTAATTTGAGCAAAAGGTTGGATTAGAGGCACCCTGAAGCCCAACCTGAATGATTCTGTGATTCTATATAACTTAAAACCTCAACAATGAAATGTTTCATACATACACATTGAGGCAGTTATATTAGAAGAAATAAATGTTGTTAGGAGTCAGGAGTGTTACACTAAAGAAGCAGCAAAGAAGAAAGAAACTTCATGTTTGACCTAGAATTTGTAGCATTGCTGGTTCTAGGATTTCTACCCCGCATTCCAACATGGTACAATTGATCAACTTGTGAAATAGAAGCTTTAGCACACCCAGTGGGTAGCCATCAGTTAAGAGGCCCAATTTCTTGTCCTGCATGTTCAAAATTCAAATCTGCAAACCTCATGTAAGACACCATGAATTCAAAACAAGTGTTTTTCACCAAGTCTGAATTGATATTCACTTCCTTGCCTATGGGCAAAAAACTGAATCAGGACCAATGAAATAGGCGTATGACTTTGCTTAAAAAAAACAACAGCTTTTCAAAAATAGACTCATAATAAATGAACTTCAGGAACTAGTTAATGGAGTAGTGGGTTTCCCCAACTATTTTTCTAACCAACCAGATTGATTTTCTTCCATTATTTTCATGAAACAGATTACTTCAGACTGAGCTCCTTTGCCAATTTCTAGCCTGCAGAGAATTTTAATGACTCAGTCATAAACTCCTCCAAAAATGGTATATTTAATGGAAATGTTACAGGACCCTTAACTAGAGTAATTGTTGTGTTATGTTGCAATAATAATAAACAACAATAATAATATTAATAAAAATAACACAGTTTTATGTGAACCTATAAAAGACCATTTATACGATCACTGTACAAATATTTAAAAATCCAAAATACTGCATTTTTCACAATTATAGTGATGTTACAGGCTTTATAGACTCTTCCAAAACCTTTGGTTCTCAATGCATTACATGCTTTCAACATTTAAGATGGGTTAAGAATATACATTGGCAGGTCTCTCTTCCTGAGACTACTGATTAGTTAAAAGGACTTTTCTTTACTACAACTTTTTTAACATTTTGACTATGTATCTTTTTTAACATATATCCCTTAATGAGGAAGTAAAAAGTTCAAAGTTTCAGGAAGTTCTGAAAAATCCCCAAGTACAAATCAATGGTAGCAACCTATTTAATAAATTATGAACCAAAAAAAAATAACCAGTTAATATTCATTATCAAAAAGGTAATTTCTTATAAAGCTGTTTCTGCATGTCCCCAGGCCATCAAGATTATTCCCTGGCTTCCCACTGTGTGGAAGTTTCAATTAGAATTTCATGTTGAAAAGTATGTTAACACCTTCTTATATATATTTTGGTAATGTCTGTTTAACTCTAGCTGTCACAACTTGGAATGGATATTTTTTTCATTTCCAATAAGCCAGTTGAGAAAAAGGGGGAAGATATTGAATGGTTCATAAATATATAATGTTTCCCATTTGTTATATTCTGCAGTCACAGGCAGCAGCTTTAGACTTGCATATCAGTGCATAATTCCACAAATTTAAAAAATTCATCTGCCAATGTCTCCCCTCTAGCAATCTTTTAATTAAATGAACTTCACTCACCTTACTGCTAAACTTCCTAGGTTGATTTTATACTGAGATTTAATGTATTTTTCAGTGAAGTTTTTGGTTGCTGTTTTTAAACTGTATAGGTTGTTTAGTAAACAAGTGTTTAATAATGTATACAAGGTAACTGAACATAGATCAATGCCAATTATTTATTCACAATAAAAAACTAGGAAGTAACAAGGTTCTTTTGTATTCTCACCAGCCAAAGTCAAGAGCAGATACATCTCTCAGCCCCAGTAAACAAAATTGAACTTTTAATTTGTCGGAAATTGATGATTTACACCAGCTAGAGGTCTGCTTTAAAAATATTTTTCCCCATATTCTCATATAAGAATGGTATTTGTAGTGATGACAGTTATGTTTAAATTTGTAGATGGTTCAATGCAGAAAGACATAGTAACATCAGTAAGAACCCAAAAATATTGTGGATCCCTCACAATTAGTTTGTGAAAAATGTATCTGATCAAGTACACTTAACAGCTGAGATTACAAAAGTGCAGGCTGAACTACAGCTAAAAGGAGCAGCAGGTCTATAGCTCCAGTGGGTCAGCATACAGACCCTAATAATTAATGTCTAGCAGTCGTACAGTTTTGGACTTTTTATATGCTTCAAGGGCATGCTCAAGTGCAGGAACATTGGGCAAGAATGGTATGGAGAAGGTGTGCGGATCTCCTGGACTGCTGTCAGACATATGTGACTGCAGTTGCACCGCAGCCTCTGGGCTTCGGAAACCAATACGCGTGGCTATGAAGAGTGAAAGGTGAGATGAAAAAGTGAAAGATGTGTACTGCCAGCATACACATGAGGACCCCCATTAATTGTCCGCACCCAGGCTATAGCCGATCCTGCCACTGACAGTTACACCAAATCACTGGAGAACCCTGCTGGCTTCACTGTCTTATGGGGTTGGGTAGGAAGTGTAGGAAAGCTAAGAGCACCGTAGCTTTTCTCCATGTAAACTACAATCTGCTGCCAAGAGGAGAAGAGGGATTCCAACCGACTTTGTGCCTCACCAGTTTCTTACTAATTATTTTTTTTTTTTCCTGCCATCAAACTAGGCTGTACAAAGAACCTCAAGGATGGAGGAAGACCATGATACTTTCCTTCTCCACGGAGGTTTTGAGACCCTGCCTAAGAAAATCTTTCACTGTTAAGGCTGGAAAACAGCATCATCAACTGTATTTCTCTCTCTGCTGTATATAATAATGAGGGAGGTGGATGTTGCCTGCTGCCCTCAGGGGAGAGAGGTGGACGTTTTCTACCTTGACTTCAGCAAACCTTTTCACACAGTCTCCCACAGCAACTTCATTAATAAGCTTAGGAAGTATGGATTAGGTGAATGGACAGTGAGGTCAATTGAAAATTGACTGAAAGACAGAGCTCAGAGGGTCATGATTAGTAGCATAAAATCTACTTGAAGGACCGTAACAAATGGGGTCCTCCAGGGGTCAGTACTGGGTCCAGTCCTCCTCAATATTTTCATCAGTGGCCTGGATGAAGGGATGGAATATACCCTCAGCAAGTTTGCTGATGATACAAAACTGCAAGTTTGCTGATGATACAAAACTGGGAGGAGTGGCTGACACACCGGAAGGCTGTGCCGCCATCCAGCAAGACCTGGAAAGGTTGGAGAGTTGGGCAGAGAGGATCCTGATCAAATTCAACAAGGGCAAGTGTGGGGTCCTACACCTGGGCAGGATTAAGCCCCTGCACCAGTATAGGTCAGGGGCCCACCTGTTTGAGAGCAGCTCTGAGGAAAAAGACCTGGGAGTCCTGGTGGACAACAGGGTGACCAGGAATGTGCCCTTGTGGCCAAGAAGGGCAATGACGTCCTGGCGTGCATCAAGATGACTGTGACCTCACTCATCTTGATCGAGGTCGAGGGAGGTTATCCTACTTCTCTACTCTTCCCTGGTGAGGCCCCATCTGGAGTACTGTGTCCGTTTCTGGGCTCCCCAGTTTAATAAGGACAGGGAACTACTGGAGGTGATACAGCAGAGGACCACAAAGATGATTAGGAGCCTGGAGCATCTCTCTTACGAGGAAAGGCTGAAGGACTTAGGTATTTTTTCTTTTGAGAGAAGACTGAGGGATGATCTGAACAGCACATATAAGTATTTAAAGGGTGAGTGTCAAGAGGATGGGGCCAGTCTCTTTACAGTGGTGCCCAGTGAGAGGAAAAGAGGTAATAGACACAAGCATCTACACATGAGGAGAAACTTGTTAATTTTGAGGGTGGCAGATTACTGGGACAGGTTGCCCAGAGAGGTGGTGGAGTCTATGTCTCTGGAGACATTCAAAACCCACCTGGACAAGTTCCTGTGCAATTTGCTCCATGTGGACCTGCTTTGGCAGAGAGTTGGACTAGATGATCTCCAGAGGTCCCTTCCAATCCTATATCATTCTGTGATTCTGTGATGTTCCACCAGAATCCAAAGGATATTTATGCTTCTAAGCATTCCACATGCTTGTAAATTGGAGCAGCAAAAGCTAAATGCACCTGCCAGTGGTTTCCAATGCCCACAGAAAATATTGCTCTATTTCCCCTCCCCAAAAGCCATTGTTTCTAAACCATTTGCAGTACTGCTAAGGAATTATAACTGCAGCACCAGACATTACATGACAGCTGTTTGAACAGAAATACTAATTGCTTTCATATTTAATTAGCTATTGTTTAAATTAAAAATACCAACAAAACAGTCACAGCAGGCTCATTTTAACAGGAGGTTTATTGGTCCAGGCACTAGCTCAAAGAGCAGCAGGCATTGGATTCACGCACTAGCTCTCTTTAGTCCTGAGAAACTGCCAGTGCATTCCTCGCTCAACAGCTGCTGGTTCATCCCACTGGCCTGATCTTCTTCCTAATGGTCTTTTCTGCCTGAAAAGGTGGAAACTGAGAGATGTCATCCAAAGCAGGGGGAAATTATCTCACCTGTCCTTAGATACTGATAATGTAGATGCCTGGAATCCCTTTATTAACACTGGGGAGTAATAGCCCCATTATGCAGCTAAAGACTGTTGTTTGATGCCAGAGTGTAACATGTCCACCCTCTTCAGGGCTGCCCACTTCAGCAGAAACAGTCTGCTTCCACATATTAGAGCACTTGGCCCCAGAACATCAGGATTATTTGTGCTATTTTTTTTCCAGTTCAAAGTGACTGAAATGACGTGTGGCTGTTTCACAGTGAAGTTTTAATATCAGGAGGACAATAGTATGTGCTCTGTGCTCCTCAAGGTGCTGTGACAGCAGTCCTATTGACTTGGGAGCTGGGTCCACCACAGTCTCATATTGCCTATATGAAATTGTCTCTGGGGCTTACTATCTCCAGATTGACCTTGGATGTCATCTTCACAGACAATAAGCTCAGATAAAAGGACATTTACCTGGTTTAGGTGAAAGGAATGGTTTCTGTGAGCAAAGAGGAAAGTGAATTTATTTGATCATGTAAATGAACACTTGTAGGGATACTTACAAAATCATAGAATCATAGATTGGTTTGGATTGGAAAGGATCTCAAAGATCATCGAGTTCCAACCCCCCTGCCATGGGCAGGGACACCTCCCACTAGACCAGGTTGCTCAAAGCCCCATCCAGCGTGGTCTGGAACACTCCCAGGGATGGGGCATCCACAAGTTCTCTGGGCAACCTGTTCTAGTGCCTCACCACCTTTACAGCAAAGAATTCCTTTCCGATATCTAATCTAAATCTCCCGTCTTTCAGTTTAAAACCATATTCCATTGCTCCACTCCTTGATAAAGAGTCCTTCTCCATGTCTCCTGTAGGCTCCTTTTGCAAGTTTGGGTATGGGAGCCTATTTTCTCTATTCACTTTACAAAGAGTAGGCTAGGTTAGGTACAAATACTTATGCCATGGCAATCTAAAGTTTGTCACTATGAGTATCAGGCATTGCACTATATAAAAGACTGGTCCCAGAGGCTGTTAGTCTCTGGCATGTTCAGTCTTCCCTCCACTCCCTACATCTCAGATGTAAACATTGCATGCCTCACTCCAGGCAACAAGATGCATAGTTGGTGTCAATGCAGTGTGGGATCCTTGTGGATTGTGTAGTGCACACTGTGGTTGTCCCACTGGCAGGTCAGTCTGAGAGGTCCAGAGTAATTTCCCTGAATGTGGAGATTCTGGATTACTATGTGTTTCAGATATCATCAAATGGAAATTGTGCTATTTTTCAGTTGAATGTAGTGTTGCACGATGACTTTCACTTTGCCATATTTTTCCTAGTGACATCTAAAGAAGATATTAAAATATTTCAAGCTGCTTTGCCAACTGCATGACCATTCACTTTGCTGATTCTCAAAGATGCTGGCAAGTATATTGCAGGTACAACTATTTACTTAAATAAATATTTGTGTGAATTTTCATATGAGATTCCCTTTCTGCTGATATTCATGAGAAGAAAATTGTCTCACCCAAATATATATTAAAATCAAATATTTAACTGTTGCAAACACTGCCAAGGACAATTTTGTTTAAAATGTGTGCAAATATTCATGACAAATGTTTTGTGATATTCACTCAGCTCTGAATAATTAACAATGCTTAAATTGCAACACATGTAACAAAACCTATTAGTTCTAATAAGTCAGTACAGTGGAATTAATCAGGTTTTCATTTAAGCAAATGTATTACAAACTAAATTGTTTCATAAGCTGTCAAATGCATAGAAGCACAAAAGTTTGCATTCACTTTAACTACCAAGTACTAGGGTGGTACGTGGTGTTCAGGGTTTGTTTCAGGTTCTGACTGGGAGCTCAGCTCACACTTCTGACTGGGAGCTCAGCTCACACATGGGGGCAGTTGTGCTTGGAAAGGGACTCTGTGGTGGGATCCCTCGCTCCTAACCTCAGTTGGCTGAAAAACAAGGGTGGGAATGAGTTGTCACAAGCTTCCTGTAAAAGTCAGCGGAGACTGCAGTTCTTCCCTAAGACAGGCGTCTATGACAGGTGGAATGAATTGCAGTCTGGAGGTTCCTGTCACTCTCCATTAACTATAAGAGGAGCCTTAGCAGCTCATTTAGGCTAGACACCTACAAGACAGATAGAATTAGGTGATATGAATCTCTTCCATTACAGATCCCAAACAACAAACTTGGATTAGGTGAAATGAACTCACCTCTAGTTGGCATTTCCAAGAGACTGTAGGGGAATTGCATGTCCTGCTGCAAAGAATTTTCATTACAAAATCCCTGACTTGGTTATTATGTGCCATATTTCTTTGCCTGCAAAAATATGACAACTCCCTTGCCACGATCATGATCTTAGTATGAAGGTCAAAATAAATAATGATGCATTTATTCAAATCTGACTTTGTGACTGAAATGTGTACATAAATATTAGAAAGTTTTTATTTCAAAAACCAAGTTTTTAGCCTCCGTGTCTGGAAAGCAAAAAGTTTAAAAATATATCCCAAGTGTCTCTCAATACTCAATGTGAAAAAAAAAAAAAACCAAACAAAAACAAAAACAACAAAACAACCACAAAAAAACCCAAACAAACCAAAAACAAACCAAAGGAAGTCAACTTTGAAGATATTATAATTTTTCCTATTCTCATGATCTTTAAGACACCTTCATGACTTCTGGGGACCCTACCCTTGATATTTTAGTACTTATGGTTAGAATTATTAAGATCAAAATACACTTCCCTCCTCATTGGGGTTTTATGGGATTTCATTTGTTTTCCTGAGACAAAATATATGTGCATTATATTATTCATTTGAAAAGTAAAATAGGCAGAATCAAGGAAATGCTTTGGCACTGATGCATGACCTCATGCTGAATGCATACACTGTAAATCTTCACACAATCCATGAACAGGGTACATAAAGGAAAGCAAATGTGAAACAATTTTCCCTATATTGCATTATCATGATCATGTGAATGTTTCATTTGGGAATGCAAACATTAATACAAAGTGAACTCTATTCAGCCCACAAACACCATGTAGGTTGAAATATACATTAGTTGGCAGGGGAACAAATACTTGATGCTGGAGTAACCTAATGCGGAAACAAGCTCCTTATTAGCTATTGAGGAAAAGTTGGTCCCTCTGAGTCATGACTTATGGTCTGCAAGATACAGGATATGTCAATTTCCATGTGTGCTTTGGGAAAAGCTCTGAATCTAGTTAGATTTCAGTACACACTGGAAAGTTCTGTGCTGTTTTGTGTGATCCTGGCAACACTAGCCCAATTGTGCCTGCTCTACCTAGGCATGCCACACATTGAGCATCTGGCATAACTAGCAACTTCTTAGAACATCAGAAACATATGCAACCACGTTGGGCTTGTCTTCTCAGCAGACAAAGTGCAGATAAAGTACAGGCTGTAGCTTCTCCCTATCATGATTCCCAAACAGGCATATTAAGATCTAATGCAACTGGACAGAATGGCTTTCAACATGGCTAATTCATATACTTTTTTATTTTAAACACAAGGTTTCTGGTTTCTGGTTTTTAAAATACTGTGCTGAGGGTCATCCTCATGCCTAGAAACATGTGTTGGATATCTACATTTTCACTTTTTTTTTTTTTTCCCACAATTTTGATGTGATGCTAAACTTTAAAATGTTTTCTGAGTTTTTTTTTTATTTCAAATTAATTTCAAAATTTGCCATCAGCAAGATTTCAAGTCAGTGTAGTGTTAACTAATTTGTTTTTCAAGTTCTTTATTAACAAAGAAATCCCCTGATTATTACACTTCTCTGACTTTTTGATAATCTCCCTTGCAACCAGGAACATAATGCCTGAATACTTTTCACTGAAATATTGTTGAGCCAAAAGAGCTGATGGGCCCTTTAATTAACTTCCAAATAATACCAAAGTAATAGGATGTTGTAAATAGTAGGAGTCAGAAATGGATTTGTGCCGTTCGAGAGACCCATGGCACTGAGCACAGCCTTTGAGCTGAGGCTCACCCGCCTTTCCTTCCTGTTCTTCTCTCTTACTAACAGCTGCTACGTTTTCAGTGCAATGCAATTTCCATTTTACAGTGCTTTTCCTGACTGCTCTCCAGGATACTTAACACATTCAAATGACCACAAGCTATTCTGTCCTGATGGGCAAGATGAAGCACAGTGATGCCTCCTCAAACTTACTTCCTTTCCAATTACAAAAATAAATTAGCTGAACCTAACAGCACAAACCTGAGAAATGGATATTGCAAAGAAGAGAGTACCTTCAAGCTGGGCTGAGAGTGATAATAATCTAGCCCATAATTAAGAGTAGAAATATGCTTCAGTATTAAAACAGCCATTGCTTCATTTGCAGTTGATAGGAAGAGAGTGAACTCATTACAACAGCAATGTAAGGCTTTCCATACAAGTGCCATAAAAAGACGTGACAAATATAAGTTAATTAACCACATAACATGACTTGATGACAAGAAATTCCTGTCATAATCCATTTTATGGCGAGATAAGCAAAGTCATAACTTGCTCAAAAGTGGAAAATAGCTGCAGGATGAGGAATATAAATCAGCGTTGTTGCTTCACCTTGAAGCCATAAGGGTTCATTGCCTCATATACACCCTATGAAAGTGTAGGTGTCCTCAAAACCTTGGGTAGCAAAACTTGTTACCCCAAAGATGGGGCAATAACCTGGGAAAGGAGCAAGAACATTTGCTTTGCGCCACTTGCTCTGATCTACTGAGATCACTCAGTGTATGCGTATGGAAAGCTGGAGAGAAAACGCAACCAGAGTGAAGGACAAGTTGGCTAAGAGCAGTAAACTCTCATTGCCTGTACCCACCGGTAACCTCTGAGAACATTCTGGACATGAAACATCTTCTTTCTTCAGGAGTTCTCAACAAACCAGCTTCACAGAGGGGGATTTATTTAACACTTAGATACAACTTCAAGCAGATATCTTTTTACTGTTATGGGGTATTTTTCTTTAGATTTCATCACTGCTTCTTTTGAGCAATTAAACCCAGGAAACAGTATTAAATATAAAATGAAAGCCCGAGGCACAGGTTCAAATGCAAACTGGAACTCGATAATGTTTAAGGCTATTTCCTTTGTCTGCTTTTAACATTTTCTGCCTCACCCAGCAGACTATGTTTCTTTTAAAGCTGGGATTTTGAAAATGAGAATGTAAAGTTTCCCTTTTTCAAAATATGGAGGACATTTTCAAGTCTTTCTCACACAGTTTCTTCTATATTTTTTTTCAAGAAAATAAAGCTGCTACAAAATCACAAACAATAGAATTCAAGAGAAAAGAGAGAGAAAAATAGAGACAGAATATTTTATTTCCTTCTGACTAGTTCTGAACTGCTTGTTCATTTCCCGTACTCTAAAAATAATCAGCTAGTTATATTTGTTAGTAAGCACAGGATATGGACTGTTCATAAACTTACTTTCTGTTCTCCAGAATAGACCATGAACATGAGAAAATACCCCGATTCTGACTCAAAATTTTACTTTCCACAAAGGATTGGGACTTGTAATATGACTTCTCGGCAAATTTTCCTGTCACAAACAATTAAACAGAGAATATTCTACTGTGTATTGTAAGTAGAAGTCATTCTGTTTCTTGATAGATTTCCCTGTTTACCTGATTCCTAAATTATCTACCTAATTGAAAGTAGTTCTTGATCTGATCAGGTTTTCAGTAGTAAATGGTCATTTTTACAAATTTAAAAAAAAAAAAAAAAAAAAAGCTAAATGGAAATATTTCTCTTAATTTCAGTAACAAATCAACAAATTGTTTTTTGATTGATTAATCTCCTGAGATTGTTAAAATCTTATAAACAGCTTTAATACATTATTAGAACAAGGGGGTGGGGGGAACCAACACAATATGCTAAATGAGCCTGAAGCTTTTAGGTACTATCCAGGCTGATATTATCTATATAATAGGTTACATAATAGGTTAATAACATGACTGCTAATCACTGCTTGGGTTAATGTAAGTCACAAAAGGCAGTGAATTTGCAAACCATAAAATAAACATTTGCAAAGCCTGATCTCTGCCTGGATCTAGAGCACATAAATAATCCCTTATCCTCATAATCACTGGGGTTCACCAAAGGGTACCAAGGGAAATGAAATGGGAATGGGAATGAAACTAATCTACGGATGTGACTCTGATTTGAGAATAGGGAGCTGAAGCAGAACTGTAAAGTATCATAGTTTCGAGCAAAGCTCTGGAGGTACACCAAGCATAGCTGGGCATACGCTCCAAAAAATTAACAGCATAACAGCCTCCTTAGCGTGAAATTACCATGTGCATCTTCCTAGGGTAAGCAGTGTTCTTTGGAACCTGTATAACTTCTATTCACCTCATTACCATTGACTTCTTCAAGCTTCTGTTTCCTCTGTTTCAGATTTATTGCTTCTAACTCTTCTTGTTTCCAACTTTTCCATTTCCCACCCTGCTTTACTCTTTCATGTTTTATTTTACTCAAAGCTCAAAAAGAGAGTTCAGACAACTTTCCCTAGGACACGTCCAAAAGGATGCTGTTCTCTCAGTAGCTGCCTATTATCTCTCAACCCTGTGTGACACAGACAAGGAATGCAGAGCACTTGAGCTCAGAAATGTTGTGTGCGATGTTGAATCATTGTAACATCAGTTCATTTTGCAGTGACAGGGATCCTTAAGATAAGGGTTTAAAACTTCCTTAAAGCCAAACAATATAGGTACCTATTTCAATGAATTTGAAGCTTATTTCTAAGTCTTTTATAATCCTTCTCATTTCTCATGATCTCCCTTTCCTTCATCTTTCAATCTCTTTCAACAATCTTGCATATGAGAACACAATAAAAATGCTCTGATGTCCTTGTTGGTAAATAAAAAGCGTGGTGAAAGCAGGATGTATATGTTTGTAGTTTACTCCTAGTATTAAGATATTACAGCATTCTAGGTAAAAAGTAATTTTGAAATTATTGATCTGCTACCAACTATATGGTCAGCTTTTTAAGGTGTATAATAATATCCATAGGCAGGAGTTCTAATCTAAGGTAGATTGTTTTAATTTAGCAGAAAACTTAATGGAAAAAGCTATCAAGAACTATTCAAATATAAAGATCTTTTTTTAAAATATTTTCTTGCTTTGTTTATTTAGTCTGCAATTCCTTTATTCATGTGGTTATGATGTGAAGTTAGTGCATAGGATGAAATATTACAGTAGAGGGAAATCTATCACAGCCTGATTTTATCTAACTTAAGTTTGTTAATTAATGAACAACTTCTCTTGTTTTGTTTGAATGTAGAGGTATTTATACTAGTATTACTCATGCAGAGTAAGGTCTTAGCATACAGAATGCTGGAAAGCACTCACTGTATTTAAGAGCTTTTGCAGTCAGTCATCATCATAGTGCCCAAAGGCAGGATTCAAATCAAGATTAAGGCACTTCAATTTAAGTATTTGCCTGTGCACCTGAAGGTTTAGATACCTAAAAAAAAAAAGTTCCATGTCATTTTAGCTGTTCAATGGTGTCTTTGCTTCTATTTCTCCAGGAGGATTAAACCGCTTGTAGGTCCTTTATGATACCTGTCACATCCCTGGAGATCTATGGGACACCCTACAACAAATCAGCCTGACACCGGTTGTCTGTTGGTAACTGAGTCACAGCGTATGTTTCTAAACTCCTGGTACAGTCAGTGGAGATCTAAAGAACACTGAGTAAACCCTAAATAATTGTTCTCGACCAGCTACTAGTGCCCAGTAGTATTGCTCACATGTAGGTGTCATCAGGTGTCACCTGAGAAACTTTGAGGTGTTCTTCCTGGCCTGGGATGCTGTCTTGCCCAAGTCCTCTGTGGTTTCTGCTGGCCTTATTAGGACATCTCAGGCTCTAGAAGCAGCTCAGCTGGCACCAGGTGTGTGTGGGTACAGCTGAAGCGAGTCTTCAATGCCCGCTGTGCAGTGAGCTGAATCACTGCCAAAGCTAACACTGACTCGAGTCACTGGTAGCTCACACCAGCACTGTCCCTAGCAGAGACAACTGATTAGGTGGAAGAAGCTACACGGGCACTGATCATTCCTGACAGCTGGCCGCAAGGTTAGGAAACAGTCCCAGGAACTGTTGCTTAGTACAGGCATGGTCTTACCAGGTAGGCCCTAATTTTCAGTCTTTTTGCTTTATAGTGCCTCTGCTGCACAAACTTTGGACATGTTCACACTCATCAGCTCTAAGGCTGAGATTTACTTCTAAAGAAAATAAAAAATCAAAAGTGGAGAGAAAGAAAGAGGAGGAGAAGCAATGGAGGTTCCCAGGTGAGCATCCTCCCCTGGGTTCCCATCCAGTGCAGTGTGTGAAACTGTAATATTTTACTACAATAACAATATAGATTCATCTGGATCCACCTGAGGCCCCCATTGGTTGATCCTGTTTACGATGCTGAAGCACATTTTGATTAGCTACAGGGGCTGCAAGCTGAATGGCTGCTAAGGTTTATGCTTCTGTGTTGTTAGGGTCCCTAAGGTAACTAAAAGCTTCAACAGAAGTGGAGGACAAGGAGGTAAAGAAGGGATGATTTTCGTGCTGGTGGCAAACACTTCCCATAACAGCAATATCAGCGTGTGCAGGCACAAAGACATGAGAATAATGACATGAGGAAAATGGCAGGAGAACAATGGCAGGAAGTCAACAAGGGGAAAATGATGCCACAGAGGCTCTGGGACGTCTTGGGTGAAAGGATGCAGAGCTGCTCTGGGCAAGCAGGTAGCAGAGCTGCTGGTGACAGGTCCTGAGCAGTAAAAAAGGCCAAGGTACCTACATGCAACGTCTCCCTCAGCATGAGGGATGATGATGAAATTCTAACTTTTAACTAAAGCACCACTAAATCCTGAATGGTGTCTTCTTCCCTCTTTATTTTAGAAATATTCCTCAATGTCAATTTAAGAACATTGATGGCTTTTGTAGGAAAGTCATGCTGTTGCAACACCCTATCACTAAAAGGACTTAGAAGGAAAGATCTGTAAGTGTGTGGCATGGCTTACATAGATTGAAGTACATTAGGATCTGGGCAAGTTTTTTGCTCTCATTTGTACCATTGGAAACTTGAAGTATGTAAATCGGTACCAATTGAATTACTCTTGATTTGTCTTACCGTAATGCACCAGTGTAGTCCATGAGTCAGCTTTTTAATTAGAAATCCTAGGGAGACTGAAGCTGGGCTGGCATTTTTCACATTCATTATGTTTTGTCAAGGAGACTTGAAACTGAGAAATACTCCATAATTTGGATTAAAATAACAATAACATTTAAATGATATCAGTTGTTAATCTATAATCTTCATTGCTGTAAGTGCTCCTGTGTCTCCAGCAGTGAACTTAGAGTACAAATGAAAGACTGTTCCAGAAGCTACAGAATCGACAGATCATAAAAAAGCATTAATAACATAAAAATAATGAATAGCACTGGAAAGTTTTTCTTAATTCTGCATTTGGAAATAGCATGAGACAGAAGTCAGCATGACCATTTCCATTGATCCAACTGTTCTGTCTAGTCCCATACACAGCACCACAAACGCAGACATTGTACCAGCACTGAAATCTGTACTGCTGGGCTTCTGTGACTGCAGGAGAATAACAACCAGGTCATTTTTAGCATAGGAGAGACTTTAAAAGAAAAAACATAGAACCGTAGTATACACCTACATGCCATTTTCATGCAAACAGTAGAAGCTTTATGGTTGTTCCCAGTTTGGAATTGCCTCTGCAACTCTATGGTTTCTGGCACGTCTCTCTCATGTGACTCTTTTATATAGAAGATATAACGGCTTGTGACTAACAAGACAGAGTCTAATACATGGTGATGGTTTGATAGTGACCAGAGACCAACTTCAGCCTCATTGAGGAAAAGGTAGACAAGTTTTCAGGAAGAGGCTTGTTTCTCTAATAACGTTCAGTCCATAAAAGTAAATTATAAAAAAAATTATCTGTAGCAGATGTAGGCATAAACCCACCATTATACACAGTGGGAATAAAAAACCATTTTTAAAGCCCTCAGTGCTGCAACTGGTCAAGCTTAACACCAGAAAATTATTCAAAAGGAAATTTAGATGGTCTTTGGCCTCTGCAGAAAATCAAACAGTATGTGATAATCCCCATGTCTGTCAATAAGGAAAATGTTAAATGACATTAACAAAGCATCTGTTTTCTTGCCTTTCTTGCTACTCTTGCAATCTACTTTCCTGCTATAAAAGATTATGGATTGGCTTTTTTTAGGAATGGCTAGCAGAAAAAAAGTTCTTCTTCAGAAACTGAGACCTAGAATGTCACACACCTATTTTTGTGAAAGATCCTGTGACAAGAAGTAGAAAAAATTAAATGGTCAAGAAGTGGGTTAACATGGTAAAGAAAAAAATGTTCCAGTGACATATGAAGTTGGACATGTATACCTGATTGATAGAAGCCCACAGTTAATATTTGTTAAAAAGTCACAGTTAAAAACAAGTAGATGTCAGAAGTGAACTTTCAATTGGTTAAATACTCCCACCATTTTCAGAACTAACCACTGTACAAATTCAGTGGTCTTGATGGCCTTCTCAGGCAGAGCTCTAACAGGAGCAAAAACCAGCCACAAAACTGCTAGGCAGAAAGATATAGTTAGCTCCGAGCAACTAATTCCTGTGCTCTGAGCAGATACAGTTAGTGTTAAAGATTCTACTATTTTGCTGAGAGTGCATCTTCCCTCCAGAGTTTCAGTAACCCAGCCCAGAACATAAACTGATATTCCTGATATTCCGACTCCAAGCAGGCTGAAAAGATTGTGGGTTGTCTTTGTTTTTTTCAATAAGATTTTCACGTTGTCTTTGGGAATCCTAAAAAATTGGTTCAGAAATGAATACAGTCAGTTCACTCAAGGAAGGTTTGCTTATAAGTGGTTAGAAGATAAATTTTGATGCAAACAGTTGGACAATTAAGAGAAATAAGAAGAAGTCAAACTAAGGGAGACGGGATTAAAAAAAAAAATAAAAGAAAAAGAAAGAAAGAAAGAAAGAAAGAAAGAAAGAAAGAAAGAAAGAAAGAAAGAAAGAAAGAAAGAAAGAAAGAAAGAAAGAAAGAAAGAAAGAAAGAAAGAAAGAAAGAAAGACAGCAGAGTAAAACTATGTAGAAAACACTATTTTTTCTTCATTAGAACTTTTCAAAAATCAAATGAAAATAAAAATAATGAAAAATGTAATTGCTTGAAAAGCATTCTGTATCAGTTATTCATACATTCAATTTTGTGAAGTATTTCTTCTCTGTGTCTGGGAGAAGTTGCCTTATTAGCTTTAAAAAATACTTCAAAAGGCAATTGACAAAAGGTAATTGTGGACTAAAAATCATAATTTTCTCAACTTAGAAGTGCTGACAACATTCAAAACTTTTATAACTTGTGGTATACAATGTGTCTCTCTTTGGGGAGATCATTGCTGTCTAAATTCTGTAACATTTCTCCCATTCTCTCAGCATCTCCTGACACAGAGAACATTGTCTATTGATGTGATCCAATGAGACAGATTTACACCTTCCCTTAATGTCAGGCCCTTTATTTAGCCACCTAGTTCGACTTCTGCCGCTGCTGAAAGCCATTCTGCCTATATTTAAGTTGCTCATAAGGAATGTCACATGAAACAACATAAATCTTGACCTGACAAAGGTTTCCATTTTCAGAGTCTTCTGCATTTTCCTCAGTCCAGTTGAAAAAAATCTGGATAGCAAGAACCAGCTGTTCTTGCCTGTGCTCATTGTCAGAGGAATCAAGAAAATAAAGCAAAAGAACAATAGTATTGCCTTGAGCAATGTAAAGTTTAGATAATGAGATAGTTGCTGATAGATGGTTAGCAGTTTTCTCTCATCCAAGGACTTTTTGTACCAAGCCTGATAAGATATTTGCTGTTGCAATTTTGCTTTTACAGATTTTTTTTTGTTAAAAAAGAAAAGTTTTATTCAATTTTGTAACAAATCTCTTCGAGAACAGTGAGCGTTCTTAGAAAATAAATAGCTTTTTGCATGTTATGTGAAGTTCCTCTGGAAAATAAAAAATGTGTAAAATTTTTACTCTTTATGTTACAGAGACAGTTCTGTGGGCACCTGTTGTGTAGTCACTCATTCTGTCACTATCATACTCCAGTGACTTTGTTGTTCACACAGCAATAGAGAAAAAGAAATACAGTTTAAAGATAGGAAAATGTGAATGCAAAAATATAACAGTGGCAGGATGTCTCATGGTAAATGCATTGGCAGAAACTGCATTTAACTTCCTTTAAATTGACTAAATTTCAAGTTGAAAGTTTCCCATTAGTGCTTGAAATTAACGTGTCATTCAGTTTTCAAATGACAAAATACCATAGAGTGAATTAAAAAAAAGATGCAAGAAGAATTCAGTATAAAATGAAAGAAGAACAAAAGCCACCACTCCACAACAACTTCTGAGACAGCGAATCAGGTTGCCAATTGTCAGGCTGTATAACCTTTGATTCCTAAGATTCAAGAAGAGAGATGGTGCTTCAGTTTGACACCCATGTCAAGAGCAAACAAAGCCAAGTCTGAAGCTAACCATGCTATTGTGAATTCATGCTGAAAATACATCTCTTGCTAAGGTGTTCATGGAGGTCATTGCATCTGAATTAACATGTAAGGAAATGAGTTTTTCAGCGAAGAGCAGAACTTGTGTGAAAACAGACTATAATCAGTATTGTGTTCTGGTAAGAACTGTCCAGTCATAATCTTTATGCCTTAAGTATACATAGCTCTCTCCTCTTCTTTTCTTGTTGTTTATTGAGAGTTTATCTTAGAGGAATGACCTAGAGCTATGACTGAAGGCAGTAACTTTTAATTATCTTTCTATATTAGTTGAAGATTATACTATTGTCTTCTATTTTTATTTCTTTTTACCTTAACTCCATTGATTCTGGCAACAATCATAACAAAACTACTCAAGGAAAGTATTTCAAAACTAAAAAGGGAAAGAAAGAACACACACTCAGAAGAAGAAACATCTCATATAGTATTAGAATTGGACAACTGGCTCAAGTTATTCATAAAAATGTCAATATAGTCTGGTACATACAAGAATACCTTTTATTCTGGTATGAAGATAAAATATCATGCACTCTCACTTAGGACATATTTTCTTAAGAAAATGTAGAGAACTAATATGAGTAGTGTAAGTCAAGAGTCAAATTCTCTGCTCACTTTTTTGATGTAAACAAAAAAAAAAATTCCCTTAAATCAGTGAAAATCCACCATTTTAAAACAGGGAAAGAAATTCCAAATAACCTAAAGATGTATATCATGCAGAAGACTAAAACTGGTCCTCTCTTATATGACAGGTATTTAGAGTACAGTCCTGTACTCAGGATGTGACCCATAGTTTGCCAAACAGACAATACAAGCAACGTATTTTAAAATAAAATAATAGCTTCATGTGTTTCTTCCTGTCCAATTTTCTTCCTTTGTAAATCTTTTAATCCAACTAGAATGATTTCTGTGGATAATCCCTCTTCTAAAATGTTTGTATGTTGTATTATCTAAACAATGCTGGCATCCAACAAAAGTCTCCCTGATGAGGTCTCATTTGATAAGGAACTGCCAAATATTAACTCATAAAGAGCCCTCCCCTATTTTTGCCCAAAGCTTGTTCACTCTCATTATGGGAAAATTAAATAGCAATAAATATAGCAACACATAACACTGACTGAACTGTTCTCATCTTATTCTCACCTCTTAAATCACAAAACACTCCTCAAAGAAAACCTCATATCCTTGTCTCCAAACAAGGGAGGCAAACAGAGGTCAGGAGGCAAGCTGAGATGCCCAATATTGTTCACATCATCAACCAAAGCAGAAATGAGTCCCCTGAGAAAAGCATTAGTGGCAGAGCTTTCATTTATGGCCAGAATTCATACTGATATTTCCCAAACCAAGGCAAATGTCTTATCCAGGACAATAAAAAGACATTTGCAGTGAAGCAATGAGAAACTACCTACCTCCCTTTGTGGGTTCTTGTAGAGTGTGAAAACTGATCATACAACAGGAATATGAAACGCACAATAGAAATTATGATAGAAGAAAAGATTGATTTATGAACAGAGGTGTGTTTTGATAGTTTAAAACAGGTTTAAACAAGAGAATTTATAATCATAGAATGGTCTGGATTGGAAAGAACCTCAAAGATCATCGAGTTCCAACCTCCCTGCCATGGGCCGGGACACCTTCCACTAGACCAGGTTGCTCAAATCCCCATCCAGCCTGGCCTTGAACACTTCCAGGGGTGGGGTACCCACAACTTCTCTTGGTAACCTGTTTCAGTGCCTCACCACCCTCACAGGAAAGAATTACTTCCTGATACCTAATCTAAATCTCCCGTCTTTCAGTTTATTACCCCTCATGCTGTCCCTACACTCCCTGAAAAAGAGTCCTTCCACATCTTTCCTGCAGGCTCCCTTTAAACACTGGAGGGCTGAGGCTGCCATAATGTCTCTCCAGAGCCTTCCCTTCTCCAGGTTCACCAGCTCCAACTCTTTCAGCCTGTCCTCATAGGGTTGGTGGCAGTGGGCAGATGTCTAGAGTAAGCAATAATGTAGTGGCACCATGATGTTGTATCCATCCCTCCAGGTGTTTGCCTAAAAGCCAGGGAAAGCTCCCAGCTTGGTAAGGATCACCCAAGTCCTAATAACAGAAGAAGGTTTAATTTGCATGGCATTGCCAGAAAAACAGATTTGGTTCATTGTCATGCCTTACGCTGCAGTGATCAAGTATAGGGCTGTCCTGCAGGTACCCCCAGATAGCATCAGTCACATGTTATGTGTGACTCTGTGTTGTCCCTTTTTTTATTTATTGATCCTCCTTTTCATTGTCCTTACACTTCTCTGTCTCTGTGCTAGTTTTCTCACAAATAAGCTAATTACTTTTTCTATTCACTAGTTTTCTTGCCACTGTACTTAAATTTGGTATTTCTGATACCTTTACCTATACAACCACAGTACTGAATGTTATTATTGATATGATAACACAGGTGTTTTCAAGTGTTCCCCTTGCAAAGTTTGCTCACCAAATGGTCCCCAAGGATCCCCTCCAATTATCTGTGAGGTCTAGCTGTTTCTCACGTAACTCCTCTTTAACTACATGCAAACTTTGTTTACTCCTCATGGATCCACCTGTAACCTTTGTCAACTTCTTTCATTGTTATCTATTACATCCAGTGATTTCTCATTGTCATGTCTAATAGTTCTCCACATCCTGCTCTGTTAAATTAACCTCAGGCCAGGGCCTATTCAGCAGCCAACTCATTTGCCCACAGCCCTAACAGATCCAAAACAGATGCCCAAAATGCAGTATTATGGGTCTGGCAGTTTGTATGGTCTCTTTTTTGTGCCCAACACGTCAGTCCTTGGGCTCATCCCTGTGATCTGATGTAAGTGGACACCAACATGAAATAAGCATAACGGCCTTGGCCACCAATGCTCTGTGCCATCAATTGCAATTTATTTAGTATCCTTGAGCCCCAGCTTACTTGCCCATCAAGTAGGAATAAATAATAGGTCATTTCTGATAATCAAGTAGGTTTTTTATTTTTCTGTATTCACTGTTAAACAGTTCTTGCCACTCTTTAGAAAAAAAATGTTCCCATATATGCAAAGAGATACAAAAGAATTTAAATAATTCCTCTATTTTAACATTCTTCTCAAGTATGGGAGTTTTTGTGCAGTAGTGCAAGAGCTAATCATTGGAGCCTGGTCTCATGTAATATCAGTTAATCTATTTACTGCACTGTTTTATTTATCTATTGTGTTTATTCTAAAAACTTTGACTACAACACGTTTACAAATATATGATAACAAAGTTTTAAAAAATTCAAACTATGATTGACAAGCGTATCGTACAATATATGGGTAATTTGCAGTGTGTTTCTTTACTAATTCACAGAACTCCAGGCTTTGCAAGCAGTTTTCAAACCACAATGATCCAAATTAATGAAATTTCATTTGTGTTATTTCTAATTGACAGCTACTGTTGCTTTGTGCCATTACTTGTGCAATTGATGGGACAGTCAATGTGGAAAAAAATCCCACCATCTTCTCCTTCTGACCACACAGCTTAACACATTTGTGTTTGGTTTTATCTCTAATTTTAATCTTCCAATTTTGAACACTAGCTTCAGCAATTTGCCGGACTTACGGTATTATACAGGACAGAGGTTTAATCTCTGTAATGACTTTCATATCTATCAAGAGGCTGAAGGGTAGAAAGAAAAGTAAAGTACCTTTTAAGAACTATCTTTGCTAAGAGCAGTATTTGTTTCGGATGAGATGTGTCATATATCTTGAGTGCAGCACTGCCTGTCTGATGCATCTTGTCACATTACTTCTTCTATTACGTGTCACATTATGTAAGGTCATGCTACTTTTGCCAACAATAAAACACAAAGAACTAGAACAGCAGTGAATTGCTTGCCAGAAACTCCTTCTTTACACTTCATGCTGTCTCTTGCAAGGAAGAGAAAATCAAGAACTGCAGCACCAAACTGCCAAGCCACCTGAAGAAAAGAAAATAAGTGAACTGCTTGAAGGACAACAGTCAACAAACTTTCTGAAAACTGATTTAGAGTCCATTACTGCATTCCTTACATAGCCTAAGCTTCCATTAGAAGCAAATTAATGGTCTTGTGTACAAAGGAAAACGTTAACTTAATTACCATTACCTCAGTTGCTCAGTCCAAGAATACTCCCAAATTATGGTTGGCTAACCACTAGTCCTCTTGTAGACAATTGCATCCAGGGACAAATAACCCCAGGCACCAGTACACAAGAAGCCAACTGGCTGTAAAGCATTTCTGCAGTGGAGGAGACTGAAGTCCTGGTAGATAACCAGCTGACCATGACACAGCAGTACATCCTTGGGGAAAAAGAAAAAAAAAAAGAGATTGGAACATCTTTCACATGGGGAGAGGTTGAGAAAGTTGGGACTGTTCAGCTTGAGAGGAGAATGATCAGGGGGGGTTTTACCAATTATGTGTAAATACCCGATGGGGGGAATATGAGGTAGAGGGAACAGACCCTTCTCAGTAGTACCTACTGACAGGACAAGGGACAACGGGCACAATATGAAAACTAGAAAATCCCACCTGAACACAAGAAAGCAAATTTTTATTTGCTGTGGGGATGATCAAGCACTAGAACAGGTTGCCCAGAGAAAGAGATTGAGGTCCTAGTAGATTACAAACTGACCATGAGCCAAAAGTGCATCCTTGCAGCAGAAAAAAAAAGGAGTATCTGTCTGGAGACATCCATGGAGCTGGGAAACCTGACTGGACATAGTGTTGGGCAACCTGTTCTTGTGGAGTAGATCTCAAGAGCTCCTTCACAACCTCCCATTCTGATTCTGTGACCTTATGTGGGAGCCAGTCATTTTACTTATAACCTGGAAAGAGAGCACTTTTTCCAGGTTATACCAAATCACACTTGTAGTTTTCTACTGAGATTGCTTCTTTGATGATTTTTAATGAAAAGAAAGAGGTTAGAGGAAACAACAGCTTTTGAATAAGTTCTAAATAAGCAATGAATACATACAGGCTGACATCCTGCTTAGAAGCTCAGCAGAGCTTCCAGAACTTGTACTGGCATCTGCCAGTAATTTAATACATAGACAGGTTTCAGCTAAAGTTTTTCAGACCTGACAGCTGTATAATTAGAAGAGCGTATGCAACGTGCCCTCAGTAGATCACATCACCTTTAGCTGCACCAGCACATTCAGAGCTGTGAATGGCTACTGGGGCAGCAGAAACCAGCTGTTGAGCTCTAGCACAGGACAGAGACTGACAAATGAGATGTGATATCTTAGATTTCACACTGGCCAGTTGAGGATGAAGAAAACTAAAGATGAAATATAGATCTACAGTTCACAGAATGAAAGAATTATAGAATTGTTATGGCTTGAGAGGACCTCTGAGATCACCAAGGCCAACCATACACAAAAACACAACCCATTCCCTACAATCTCAGACACTAGAGTATATAGACTATTGTAAAACTGAATTATGAAAACATATTTCCTTGTTATTCTAATGAGAAGGGGGATGCAGAAAGTGTAAGTAAATTTGCTGAACTGCCTTTCTTCAGAAAAGACTGACAGTCTTTGTGGGGTAGGAATATATTACTCAGAAAAAGGTATTGTGTATCATTCCATCAGGGCTTTTAAAGAAGAGTGTGTTGATAGATGTCTTAATTTGAATTCGTTTACAATGCACATTACTGCACAGGCAGAGGGGAGGGAGCCTGGAGAAGAAAAGGCTGAGGAGAGACCTTATTAATGCTTATAGATATCTCAAGGGTGGGTTGAAGGAGGATGGAGCCAGACTCTTTTCAGTGGTCACAATGACAGGACAAGGGGCAACAGGCACAAGTTGGAACATAGGAAGCTTCATTCAAAGATGAGGAAAAAAATTCTTTACAGTGAGGGTGACAGAGCCCTGGAACAGGCTGCCCAGGGAGGCTGGGGAGTCCCCTTCTCTGGAGACCTTCAAGCCTTGTCTGGATGCAGTTCTGAGTGATGTGCTCTGGGCAATCCTGTTTTAGCAGGGGAGTTGGACTGGATGATCTGTAGGGATCCCTTCTAATTCTGATAATTTCATGATTCAGTCAGTATGCAAAATATTCCACTAGGTATGCACTGGCTGCTAGGTGCTAAACCTCCTCTTTTCGGTGTGACTATTCACTGAATTGGAGTCTATCTCTCTTCCTTCCCTTCTAACTGTAGAGCAAAGACCAAAAGAAAATTTTAAAAATAATGGAAAAACAAAACCTAAAGACTGTGTTTGTACAGAAAAGTAAAGAATAAGAGGTGACACCTTTGTGTTGAGAAAGAAGGAATGAGCAAGACAGGCTGCACCTTTTTTGGCAGGACATTCACCTGCAAACACGAAGAAATCCTATTTCTTCTCTAGGACATTTATGCATTTAGCCAATGACTGTTTTATGCAAAATAAAGAAAAAATCTGGAAAATAGAGGTCAGTGCTCAGCTTTTCTCTCTTATATGACCAACCTAATACTGAGCCTACAAATCTAGTTTTCTATATGCTATTTCTCTGCTCATACTGCCTGTATGTTGGTTTCATTTATTGTCCTATTTAGAATATAAGCCTTTCTGAAAGTAGACTGCTTGCAGCAGTATATAACTGTCAGAATAGGCGCATGAGGCTCTGTGAAATGCCATAAAACATAATAAATAACAACAACAATGGCTAGCAGAATTACCATTATATAAACCTGAAAGAACCTAAGCAGATTGTCCTGAATGCAAGAAGTTTCTTTCTACAACTGCATATCTTCAGGTCTGTTGCTGCTTAATTTTAGTTTGAAATTTAAAAGTGAAAGAAAATATTTGTGAATGTTTAACATATAAATCCCACATTTTCTTAACCGGATAACCCAAATGCATAACTTCAAAAAAATCAGTCTTCTAAAGTGCACAAAAAATATAATTCTTTTGCGCTGAAAGCACAGCAGAGTAGCATGCTGACTATAATTCCCTTCACACTAAAAAAAAAACTTTGGAAAAATAATCATCTAAATTCAGTATTGAAAATAATTTTTTTATCATCATACACTAACTGGATTTAATGACATTATTATGGGGAAAATTAAAAAATAGCTCAACACTTGCCACTGGTTATTTTCTTAATAAAACTGTTGTGAAAAGCTTTAATCTTTTTTAAATGCCATGTATTTTAAACCAAATTTTTTTTATTTAAACCAGCCAGATATATACATTGACTATCTAAACCAAGGAGCTGCTTGACATATTTCAAGTTAGATTCATATCTTAGCAAATATTTGATAAAATAAGAATAAATTAAAGTTCTTAAGTTTTTTTCACCAAAGGGATGCTTTGTGCAAGTGCACACATATTCACACACACATATACGAATGAATATATATGTTTATACATATATATGTATGAAAAATATATGTATATACCATCTCCACAGGGATTACAGCTAATGTCATCAAGACAGCTCAAAGTGCATGGTGTCTTTCTTGCCCATGCAGCTCTATTGGAATTAAGAACCTAATCCTGTAAAAATCCATTGCCTCTACTGGGAGCAGATTTGCTTACATTAAACACCTAAAATTGTAATTTTTTTTTTTTTTTTATTGGCACTGTGTTCATTCTGTTTTCATTGGTGTTAGGTTAATTCTGCAGTCAAGTATGTGCACCTCAAAAATCATGAGCTTTTCATATTCTCTACTAAGACAAAAAATCCTCTTCCATATTTCTTTGCAGTAAACAGGGTTTATCTTTACTTGCAGTGCAACAAAACAGAAGTAAATTTCCTGATATTTGTGATTTTAACTATTACAAGAAAAAGAAAATATTTGTGAATGCTAAACATAAAAATCTCACATTTTCTTAACCAAATAATCTTAAAAAAAGTCATTATTCTAAAGCAAGAGTTATTTATTTGAGAATCTTTATTTAAGAATTTCCTCAAGCTCTCACTTGGGTCAGTTGCAATATTGCACTCATTGAAGTCACTTAGTCTGCTCTTATGATGACAGTAATTTATTTAGAAGAAAGTCATAGAATCATAGAATCATTTAGAAATCATTTGGAAAAGTCCTTTAAGATCATCAAGTCCAGCCACAAACCTAACACTGCAAGGTCCACCACTAAACCATGTTCCTCAGCAAGATATCTGCACATCTTTTAAATACCTCCAGGCATGGTGATTCGACCAGTTCTCTGGGAAGACTGTTTTAATGCTTGATCACCCTTCCAGTGAAGAAATGTTTCCTTATATACATCCTAAACATCCGCTGGTGCAACTTGAGGTCATTTTCTCTTGTTCTGTCTGTGACTTGGGAGAAGAGACTGACCCCCACCTCTCTACAACCTCCTTTCATGTAGTTGTAGAGAGATATAAGGTCTCTCCTCAGCCTCCTTTTCTCCAGGCTGAACATCCTCAAGTCCCTCAGCCACTCCTCATTAGATTTGTTCTCTAGACCCTTCACCAACTTCATTGCCCTTCTCTGGACATGCTCCAGTATCTCAATGTCTTTTTTGTGGTATGGGGCCCAAAACTGTACACAGTGCTTAAGGTGGGGCCTCATCAGTGCCGAGTACAGGGGGACAATCACTTCCCCAGTCCTGCTGGCCATGCTATTTCTGATATGAGCCAGGATGTTGGCCTTCTTGGCCCACCTGGGCACACTGCTGGCTCATCTTCAGCTGGATGTCAGCCAGCAATGTACAGCATAGAAGCCTTAAATGGGACTGCTAATTTATTTTTTGCGTTGGTCAGACACCTTTGGGTAGAAACTCTTGTGCACACTCTTCTCTTAGGTAATCACTCTTTTTCTTACTCTTGCAGGAAGACTTCATGTTTCCATCTGCAGAAATTTAGCCTCTGCAAGGTCTTTGGGAGTCCTTCTCAATATCCCCTTGGCAGTGGCTCTTCTGGCCTTCTGATCCTGCTTAAATTGGATTTTACTTGTCCAAATCATGTGGTTTTCATGGCCAGTCACACTTTTAAGTTTCCAGCAAAGGCTTGTAGCTCATGGGAGATAGAGGGGTACATCCATACATGCTGTGGAGTGTGGTAAATTTAAAAATAAGGTGCAGAATAAACACACAGACCCTTATAAAAGTAGTTAATACTAGCAATACTTGAATAATGCCTTAAATTCCCAGCCATGGACTGTCATTGCACCATCAGGGAGTACATACTTTGTACTCCTTTTATGTTAACCTCACAGCAGATGCAGATTGTCAGTGAAGCTAGTTGGGAACGTTCAATCAGAAGGATTTTCTGATAGAACATGTCCTTCTTGCAAAATTGATTTTTTTTTTAAATTTATTTTGTGAACAAATATTCCATTTTTCCACGGGGAAAAATCAGAATGACAGGTCTCCAGGCTCCTCACCTCGAAGGTTTGTGTCAGCTTCACTTTCTGCAGGCAGAAAATAAATTTGACAGTCATTGGCCAGGCAGACTGTCAGACCCGAGTACTGGGGCTCTTTGCCTCCTGGAGGCTGGATCACCTTTCCTCACTGGGCTGATAGGAGGGGTAAGAGCACAGAAAGCCTGAGTGCTCTTGCTTCAGCTGCTCTCCTGGAAAGCTGGTGTCAATCCACTACTGTTGCATGTGGGAAGTAATACGGAGGAGAGCCATTCAGGGTAGTAAGAGTCAAGCCGTAATTTTATTCCTGTTCAGGTGGAAGAGTGATTTGGTTTTGTTTTCCTGGAAATGCTTCCTATATATATTTGCTTCTCTTTTCTTCCTTCTTTTTATTTATTTTTATTTAGTTTTTTCCTTCTCTTTTAATTCAGGGCAACTGCTATTACAGTACATTATATACAATTACAATATATCATATATACAATATTAGATTAATATATAATATGCACTTAGTTATTTGTATATGTTTCAATATGTACCTCTATATATACATATATATAAAAACTCAGCGATATTTTACAGTGTTATACTGGTTAACAGTCCTTGTTATGTCCTTCACGTTCAAGTGCAGAAAGCTGTTCTCTTTAAATGTGTTAAAAATTGCAGCCTAAATTAAATGGAACAAAATGTACTTTACATTATTAGAAACCAAAGGAAATCTCTGTATTTAGTAACATTAGCAGAACTAAAATCTTCAACACTGAACGAAATGGATTGCAATTGAAAACACCAGTGGTAAGGTAATGTCCAGCTCATGCTAATTTACCTAGCTGCAAATAACCAAAACATTTATCAGCATGTAAGCCTGCATATGGACTAAAATGCTTGCTGCTTTTCCACCTCTACAACAGCTTCTTCAATTCCTCCAGTAAAAGCTGGCCAATTTTCCACTTCTGTCATGAGATGATCAATACTCCCTAAGTGAGCCACCTTTTGAAGTACTTCAGGACACATTTAGCTCCCTCTTTGATCTTTCCATGTCTCCTTTTAGATATAATGGATTTTAGTCTACTGAGGCTTTATCCCACCAGCTCCATTCTTATTATCCTTTAGCTGACTTTCCAGAAGATAAAAGCAAGTTAAAAGGATAACTTTTCTTAGCAACAGAAATTAATCATGCAACTCCATTTTGGTGAGCATCGGACAGTGGAAACCCAAAGAAATCCTCATAAACAATGCTTTTTGCAGCATTTACTGTTGTGGTGGTTCTTGAAGAACACACAAAGCCAGAGAAAGGAGTAGAAGTGAAGCATCTATCCATGTCACTTCTAAAGCTCAGGATCTCTCTCCTGAGCAAAAGAGTGTTCCCAGTTGGGCATATCCAAGAAAAAGAAATGGGGAGTTACGATTCCAACAAGCAGCATCTTCCCTGCTTCTCCTTTTTTTCAGTCATTCTACCCTGTTGCTCTGTGTTCCTCCCCTCTCTCTCTGCCAACACTGTAAACACCAGTCACATGCAAAGAAGATTATGACTGAAGCAGATTTGGGCAAAGAGGGTTATTGCATACCATGCATGGTTTTCTTTGTTCAGACTCAGCTTCAGGATCCCTCGCTAAAACACACGGAAACTATTTCTCCCTTACTCATTTGAATTTACTGTATCAAAATCAAGGTCTCTATGCCTACCCAAACTCTCTCCTGCTGTGGAGTAGCACAAGACAATACAGCGTCTGAACTCACACACATGTTGCAGGCATGGCTGCAAACGGTCCCTCTATGATGAAAAGGCAACACCAACAGGCCACGCACTTCACTGGGCTTGGGAGGGGACATTTGCAGCATCCATGGGATACTATTGGCCCCAAACCACACCTGTGCCCTGTCACATTGGAAGAGAATTTGCATCATAAGTCTTCCCCTGCTCCTCATCTCTGGACTGGACCACTCATAAGCCTCTTGATGGGATACTCATATTTATCAATTCTTGTATTCACACTGGGATATTCTTTTGGTTCTAGGTACTGTGCAAAACCAGCTCAGTTTGTCTACACAGAAAGCTAGGGGATTTTATTTGTTTCTCTTCCCTTCATTTTTGTACCTAGAACAAATACAATTATTCAGAGGAATATACATACAAGAAAACCTCCAACAGTAGAAATCCTGTAAAAAACTGGAACAGCTGTTTCAGATTTGGGAAGAAGAAAATTATTTTTCTCCTCAACAAATTTCAGGAAGGCACTCTTTCCAAACAGGCAACCTTGGAGAAAGGTGAGTAGGTTGCTTTTCGGTATTCATCTGAATATATTTGTTATTAGCAGGCAAAGTCTCAAGACTAGAAAAGAAAATTGCCTTTCCAGACAGCATAGATTTTAATCCACAGTAAATGTGGAGCCAACAGAGCTGCTGAAATAGAAGGTAATTTTCTGAACAAAATCCCTGCTCTTCTACTAATTCACAGGCTGATATTTTTTGTGTGTAAATGAGGCAAACCCTTGCACTAGATTAGTGTCAACATTAGAGAGATAAAGAGGATAGAAGGAAGATAAAGAAACCAGCTCAGATCCAAGGCATCTATTTAGCATTCTGCTATTTTGTGTGCTGGTGGAACTGACAAAGACAGAAGAGGTAGAAAAAAGGAACCTGAAAGGACTAATGAAATAATAGTAAAGCAAACCCAGTGCTAATGAGGGTCAGGAAATTGTAAACTGCCTAATCATGTCCAACCCTGGATTTGCAAATTTGTGAGGGAAACTGCCCTGGAAAGATCCCAGCTCTCAAGTCTGCTGGTGAGTCCTTGGAACTGATAAAGGCTGATGAGACCAAAAACTCATGTGGGGTATGCCTAAAAAGTCCTGGTCTTGCCAGACAGGGTCACCTTAATGGTCTAAAGATGCATCTTACCCACCAAGAAGCATGTTATAATTTAAGGAAATTATTCATGAAGAATGAAGACTTGTTCTCAAAACCGAATTGCCTAAATGTCAGCATGTGGGTTTGCTCTGTGTGTATGTGTGTGTGTGCCCCAAGCTGGTAGAGGCTCATGTGCAGCACGAGTTTTTGTGTGTGGACTGAGTTATGTAGGGTTAGCTGTTGAACACATAGCTGAGACGTGCCTGGTGTCTCAGATTTAATTTAAGGCTAACATCACAATATATATACTGCTGATTTAGAGCTAACGTCCTTCTGTGAATGCCATTCTCTGCAGAGAAATAATGCATATGCTGCAGTTGTGTCACTGCTGTAAAAGGGAGTTCACCTGCAAAAAAACAGTAAAAAGAAATAGTTGACATGCAGGAAGCCAGACCAGAGAAGTGGGTTCAATTCAAAATGAAGACATCAGATACAGATGTCTAAAGGCGTGTGCGCACAGGTGAGCTATGTGTCTAAGCTGCCACATAATCAATAGAGACACAGTCAATACAGTCATTGTTTTTTAGGGGGAGATTCTGCTGACAAGCAACTAGGGGTGCAATTCAGTTTCCTGCACACAGGCACACATGCCATTTGAGAAAGACTAGTACTTATAAATGATCCACCCAAGACTGATAGACAGAACACGTAGGATTTACATTAGATCTGTAGCTGTAGGAGTGGTGACTTCTAGCCAAGCAGGAAACCAAATACACCTCAGCTCTGCTTAAATACGTCTCTTCAAGCAGTTGAATCATACACGGTACATCTAGTAAACAGAATCATTATCCCTTCCCCTCAGACTATATGGGTTAAGACTGGGATTCAATAACCTTAGCATAGGAACTGTAAGAACCCATTTTTAGTACTCTGCCTCTTTCTCTTGGTTCAGCAAGTCTAAATGGGTTACCTCTGCCCCTTCTGCTCCAGTGACTCCCTCCTGATCCTTTGATACAATAGCTATGGCAAGACGACTGTTCTCAAGATCTATCTCAGTGATTTAGCAGCTCCTCATTGTTTACCTTTCCCATCTCTCTGTCACAAAGGTGCATTCAGTCATTTGACATACTTTGTTTCACATGCAAAAAGTTCATTTTGGATCTTCCTCTCTGACTCTTAAGGCTCCAAAGGAACAAACCCTGCCACTGAGAGAAGATATTTATCTTCTAATCTGTAGGGCTGTGTCTGCTGCAAAGAGCAGTTCTGTCCATGTTCTGCTTCACTAGTAAAAATGATGTGACAGGCAAGCAGAGTTGTGGGAAAAAAATCTGCACTACACATTCAAAGTGATCTTGCTTCCACAGTGACAGCTTCTGAACTAGCTATTATTGTTCTGGAAAGAGATATTGAAGTTACAGCAGGTAGCTCTGTATAAAACTACTAGTTCAGTGTTTAATGGCTACCAATTAAGAATTTGCAGAATTAAGAGTTACTTGTACAGGAACAGAAAACAAAATAATAAAAGAAATCTTAATGCCTCTGTTTAAAACCGTCAGGTGCCTTTAGTACAGTTCAGTATTCCCTTGTCTCCAAAGAATACAGTAATTCTGGAAAAGATACAGAGACAGACAACAAGGAGGACCAATGATAGTAAAAAGCTAAACAGAATGACACTCTTCATCTCGGAGAAGTCACTGAGGAGAGGATACACCAGATGTCTGTAAAACAGCAGTAACATAGAGTGGCTGAAATGAATAGAAACCATCTCATCTATGCTGAGACCATCAAATAAATAACAGAATCAAAGCAAGCTATAGAGGTACTTTCTCATATGTGTGGCTGCCACAAGGCATTGTGGATGCCTAAAGCTTATCTGGATTCGGAAGAGATGAGACAAATTAATGAAATAAAATTGACAGGATTCTATTAAATACAAAGGCATCACCTTTCATTCAGAAAATCCCAGAGGCATAAGTCACTGCTGGCAATGAATTGTAGCAGGGAGGTGTCACCATATGTTACCCTGTTCTTACATGCTTCCATGTGCATCTGCCATTGGTCAGTGCTGGAGACGGAGACGGGTGGATTTTTGCCCTGACCCAATAAGAGTATTCTTATGTTCACACAATTAGTGCTAGCCTCTGGGGAAGGGATTTACGCCAGCTACTGTGAATGCTATTGCAATGCTTAAAATGTACATTCAAGAACCCAGCAGCATGATTCAGAACACCTCAATTAGGCACTGACTCATCCTACACTGTCAGTGGGGGGAGAAAGGGATCACCAACATTTTTGCACACTTTGCTTTTGCTTTTTAATTGGAATAAAGGCAAAAGGGTTTCCAAAGAAGAATACAACAGGAAAACAGGATTCCCACTCACTTTCTATCTGAAATGATCTTTTGCTGAGCTGGGACAAGACATTGTAATTTCAGATCATAGAATCATAGAATTGCCTAGGTTGGAAGAGACATCATCTTTATGATCATCTAGTCCAACTATCAAGCTATCTCTGATTGAAAACAACAATTTATCACTAAGTCATGTCACTAAACACTATGTTGACCTGTCTTTTTAATACCTCCAGGGATCGTGGCTTAACCATCTTCCTGGGCAGCCCATTCCAACGTTTGATAACCCTTTCAGTATAAAAATTTTTCCTGGTATCCAATCCGAACCTCCCCTGGAACAATTTGAGGCCATTTTCTCTTCCTGTAACTTGGGCAAAGAGACTGACCCCCACCTCTCTACAATCTCCTTTCAGAGCAATAAGGTCTCCCCGCAGTCTCCTTTTCTCCAGGTTGAACAACTCCAGCTCTCTTAGCCTCTTATAATAAGGCATACTCACCAGACTCCTCACCAGCTTTGCTGCCCTTCTCTGGACCTGCTCCAACCCCTCAATGTCTTTTTTGTGGCAAGGGACCCAAAACTGGACATAGTACTTTAGGTGGGGCTTCACCAGTGCCAAGTAGAGGGGGACAATCACCTCCCAAGTTCTGCTCACCGTACTGTTCCTGATACAGGCCAGGTTGCTGTTGGACTTCTTGGCCACCTGAACACACTGCTGGCTCATGTTCTGCCAGCAGTTGACCAACACCGCAGGTCCTTTTCTACCAGGCAGCTCTAGCCACTCTTCTCCAGGCCTGTAGTGCTGGATGGGGTTGTTGTGACACAAGTGCAGAACCTGGCACTTGGCCATATTGAATTTCATCCAACTGGCCTCGGTCCATCAATCCAGCCTGTCCAGATCTCCCCGCAAAGCCTTTCCACCCTCAAGCAGGCTGACACTCCCATCTAGTTTGCTGTTGTGTGCAAACTTACTGAAGGTGCACTCGATCTCCGCATCCAGATCATTGATAAAGATGCTAAAAAGAACTGGCTGCAATAACAAGCCCTGGGGGACACTACTCATGACTGGCCACCAACTGGATTTAACTCCATTCACCACCACTCACTGGCCCAGGCCCTCCAGCCAGCTTTTAAGTCAGTGGAGAGTACTCCCATCCAAGCCATGGGCAGCCAGTTTCTCCAGGATGATACTGTAGGAGAATGTATCAAAGGTCTTACTAAAGCCCAGGTAAACAACATCCATAGCCTTTCCCTCATCCACCAAACAAGGTCACTTTGTCATAGAAGGAGATCAGGTTTGTCAAGCAGGACCTGCCTTTCATGAACCTGTGTTGGCTGGGCCTGATCACCTGGGTATCCTTCATGTGCTGCATAATGGCACTCAGGATGATCTGCTCCATGACCTTCCCAGGCACTGAGGTCAGACTGACAGGCTTGTCATTCCCTGGATCATCCTTCAGCCCTTCTTGTGGATGGGTCTTGCATTTGCCATTCAGCTGGAACCTCCCCAGTTTGCCAGGACTGCTGGTAAATGGTGGAAGTGAGCACTTCTGCCAGCTCCCTCAGTACCCTTGGGTGGATCCCATCTGGCCCCTTAGACTTGTTTAGATCCAGGTGTTGAAGCAGGTCCCTCACCAGCTCTCCTTGGATTGCAGAGATTTCATTCTGCTCCTTGCCTCCATCTGCTAGC
The DNA here is from genome assembly GCA_013398155.1 of Pedionomus torquatus. Lineage (NCBI taxonomy): Eukaryota > Metazoa > Chordata > Aves > Charadriiformes > Pedionomidae > Pedionomus > Pedionomus torquatus. The sequence continues at coordinate 603,629 of VZRU01014268.1, forward strand.
TCAGGGGGCTGGATGCTCACAGAACTCAGATATTATTAGCACCATTATTGTATCAAATGGCAGTATAGTACAAAATTCATTGCTGCCACTTTTTAATCTGATATTGATGATTCATATAAAGTCAGATAATTTCATCCCCATAATATGATACAAAGCTGTTACTGCATGAGTCAGTTTCCAGTAATGAATGATAAAAATATACCGGAATTCACTATATAATAATATTAGGACTGTAATACACTTCTCAGGATAGCCAAGATCTACCTCCCATGTGAAATTAAAATGCTCTTCTTTTGTTGTGGCTGATCATTAAATGTGTTGAATACTGTGTTCTTACCTGGGGGATTGTGGGGAGCTTGTAATATTTATAAAGCGAAGAGCCACTCATCTAAGGGCCATTTCTGTTGTATGTATTATTTATTTCCTGATCTATCCCCTCCCATGTTCACTGTCTTTCAGAACTATGATTAATAAAACATTCCATGCTGAACAGTGTAGGTTATATTCCAAAATATATATATATTCAGGCCATTTCTATGAAATTGTCACAGGAGAGATTTTTCATCACAAAAAATTGTACATATTCTCTACTTGATCCATTCATTTTAAGGTTTATTTTTTAGATTAATTATTCTGTTTCCCAACATGATCAGTTTTCAGCTGGGCACCCCAAAGGGATGTTGTATGCAATGCAGGCAGGCTTTGTTCTTTAACACATATAAGAAATAACAGTAGAAGAAGAGAAGTGATTTAGAAAAAAAAATTTCTTCAATTTGTTATCTTGTTTTCTTAAACAAGATTCAATTTATCATTAATGCATTAAAAAAAAAGAATGTCGTAAACTTCTTACAATATGAATGTAAGATATACATACTATGTTAAGGATGAAGTATACAATGTCTTTTCTAACTTTAATCAACATTCTAATAGATATGGAAACATAATTGCTACAAACAGAGACCTACAACAAAAGTCCTTGTTGTGGCATATCTCCTCTTGATATCTGTTCATTGGTGGGAATTTGACTGAGTGCTTTTAACTTCAGCTTATGAAAAAGGTAATGCATTGGTAAACCAGCCTTGGTTCAAGAAAACTAATAAACCTGGTTTTTTATTTGAAGAAAAGTCAAACTATGTAATTTGAAAGTTAGGGGGTTTTGGTTTAAGTCTATCCTTCCCTCATATCAGAGCTCCTTGTCCTAATATAGCAATTTATTACTTCTTTTCAAACAATGTGCATAGACTTTGCAGAGAATATAGCAATAATCACAGACTCATAGAACCATAAAATGCTTAGAGTTGGAAGGGACCTTAAAGATCATCTAGTTCCAACTCCTCTGCTGCGGGTGGGGACACCACCCACCTCCCACAGCTCCAGGTTTTGAGCAACCTGATCAGGTTAAAGACATTAACACTTACCCTATCACTACACTCCCTGATACGGTCTCTCCCCATCTTTTCTGTAGGCTCCCTTTAAGTTCTGGAAGGCTGCTCTAAGGTTTCCCTGGAGCCTTCTCTTCTCCAGGCTGAACAATCCCAACCATCTCAGCCTGTCTTCACAGGAGAGGTGCTCCAGCCCTCTGATCATCTTCATGGCCTCCTCTGGAGCCACTCCAACAGGTCCATGTTCTTCTTATCCTGGGGGCTCCAGAGCTGGATGCAGTACTTCAGGGTGGTATGATGAGAGTGGAGTAGAAGGGTAGAATCCCCTCCCTTGACCTGCTGACTACATTTCTTTTGATGCAGCCCAGAATAGGCTTTCTGGGCTGTGAGCACACATCGCTTGCTCATGTTGAGCTAAGAGTCTATGATTGTGTTTATTTTCAGTTTATATTGCAGGAGTAGGTAGTGGCCTCAGAAAAAGAGCCGTCCTTCTGTGGCAGTGCTGCACCAGCAATGTATAATCCCTCAGTGTCAGAATCTAGATTCTAAGGCCAGAGCAAGAAGCAGGTGAAATAGAAAGATGATTAAATAACTGTAAAATAATAATAATAAAAAAATATTCTTACTAATATCAGTGAAAAAGCTTTCTTATTGCCTTCAGTGAAGCTGGTTATGCATATTAACTTACATGTAAGTAGTCATGATACCCAAGGTGTAACATAACATCTCCGATAAGCTCAAAAGGGCCAGTCCACGTGGTCTTAACACACTTTTGAATGCAAATTTATTCTTAAACAGTTTAATTAAGTTGATTTTCAATCTTGATTTTTAATTGAAATCTTCAGTCTTGAGTCAATCCTCAATTCAAGCAGGATATCAAACACCATAAGGGGAAACAGGTTGAGAGAGAACAGCTGTGCTGGGCCTCCAGTCTGAGTTGTGATTCTCTTCTCAAATAACATGTTACTATAGACCCAGCTTTGACCTCCAACATCACTTCCTTATGAGAAGAGCAGAGTACTTTCTCCAAATGATTAAGAAAACAAGTGCTACAAATTGCAAGCCCTTCAAGACAAATTTCAGTGAACTGGAAACTCTGTCCTCCTGGAAATAGAAGCCTCGAGCTACATGCCTCAAATCACAACTGACTTATGAGCATCTTGCTCCTTGTCTCTGCTCAATTGTTAAAGCTCTGAGATCTTAAAAGTTAATCACAAATTATTATATCCGTGCAGGAAGGATATAATTTGACAGGCAGAGAGATGCTGGGTTACAGGTCTAACCTGAATGACTTTACACAAAATCAGGTAGGTATCAATATTAACTCTCTCAACTTTTCACCTGATCTCAGTAGAAGTCCCATATATAAAAGGGACTGCAGGACTTGACATAACATTGTAGGATTGGACATATGATAAGTAAAATCTTTATCTGGCACAGAAAAGAAATGTATGTTTCTAGAACTCTTAGTAGAGCAGAGAAGTTATTTTACTGGCTTATCCCAAGAGCTAAATTGCGTGGATGTTATTAATTCTGTTGCAAGCAAGCAAAATGACTCATAAAGCCAAAGGAGAACAAGGAGCTCCTTAGAAAGCACTAGCTCAATCTTTTTCCTTAGTAGCAGTAGCGGAGAATATTCCCAGAGGGAGGAATGAATTGTCCTTAGTAGACCAGTCTGTGTGAAGCTTCATTTTCAAGAGGACAGATGTGTTCCTCTGTCACAGATGAATGTGCTGACAGCAAGTTAGGTATTTAATCTGTTTATAAGTTCTGTACCATACACAGTTTAGGTATCTTCTGTAGTCTTAGAGCAGGCCTCTTCTAAAAGTCTAAAGATGGTTAAAAAATGGGCAATGACCATTTTTTGTAAAATTAAGTCTTCTCTTAAATGATCCTTCAGATCATTCTTTTGGTCCCAGTTTGGAAGGTCAAGAGTTTTTAACACCAGAAAAAAAAAATAATCATAAGCCTCTAGTAAACTTTTCTGTTATTGTCCATTAGTGTTTGTTGTTTTGTTTTGCTCTTTATAGACAATACTATAAAGATTTGAGAAGTGCAGATTAGATTCTGGATGTTTAACCCGGTTCATAAAAGGGATCGAATTTAAAGAACATACTTTTGTCAGACTTTTCACCAGAAAACATAAGTCATTTTTGACTTATTGACAGAGTGACTGGTAAATTCTTCTGTCAAAGAATTTCAAGTGATAACTAGAAAAGAATAGCACTCTGCCTTTCCACATTTTGAACTCCAATACGTGCTTAATAGATCATTTGTTATTCAGACTTTTATAGAGGCAACTCTGTTTCAGCCATAATATTTTGCCTGATTGTTTGTGACATTCGTTTCTAGAATTCAGAATAGCATGATACACCTAATATTCTGGGTTTTACTCAACTCTATTATAAAATTCAGACTGTCTGCTTATGACAGACACTCATTAAAGAGGGTTTTATGATTTAGCATCGCAATTACAGCCTCTAGGAAAGTTTCTTTGGCCCTTCCAAGGAAACATGGCCTGGTGAGTGCATTAGTGTCTGTAGTTGAAATACCCCAAACTGCCTGAGTGGCATTTATCCCAGACCAGCAAAACTTAAAAATAAAATTACCATTGAATTGTAAAAAAAGATTCTTGGGGAAAAAATAATAAAAAAATAAATATATATAGAGAATTTTTTAACAGAGGGGAGGAACAGTGAGTGTGAGACAGAAAGAAATAAATAGAAAAAAAACAGTCAAAATCTGGTTTAGTTCTGCCAGAAGTCAGCCTATGGCATTACTGTTATGTCCAGGCCAGGTTGAGCATCATCCCCTGGGATGCCATTGGGAGCCTGCACTTGGCAAACAAAACACAGCTGGGGATAGCAAGCAGGGATGTTCAGATGTATGTGAGTTGAAGGTTTCTTCTCCACATGTACATAGAGGGTGGCAGCAAGCAGCATGGATACACATATAGCTGGAGCATCCACATCTCCCACAGAAGGGGGATGCAAGCAGGGACTGCAAACCCTTGAGAGGGTGTGAGTTCCCAAACCCCACACAATCTGTGAGGAATGTGACTGTGTATATGACAATGTGAGCTTATGCATGTTTGGGTGCAATTAAATTTCTTTGAGCTTAGTTACAGAAGAATGTTTAGAAATTTGTAGTTGGATATTTAACAGTTTTGACAGTGTCTATTGTTGCAGATTATCTGTTATATTTTCGATACTTACCCTGAAATTACAGCTCACTGAAAGCTGGTTAGTTATATATTAATAAATAGATAAACTGTTTCGATCCTGGTTTGATTCAAACTACTTGAACTGGGAAAATTTTCCCTGGGACAGAAATCTGGTTTACTTTTTAAATAACAACTTGAAAATATGAATAAGAACTTATTACATAAATCTCGAGGACACATTAGGTAAGAACATTGTTTAAGTGCTAAAATAATCACAGGCACAATTTTGAATCTTTAGAATTATTCAAAAACAGAATATAAGTCAGCAAGGTTGAAGATACCTCAATGACCTGAAGGCAAATATCACGTCAGAGTTATTAAGCCAGAACTAACAATGTCATGGTGCTATTTGAACCGAAAAGTCATTCTAAGCTTTCTCCTCCTGGGAACTGATCCCTATCACTTTCTATCAGATTGCTGTTATGATAAGACTACACAAGTAATAGCTCAGGAATAGCAGGCTCTAAACATTTACATACTTTATCAAGAGTGCTGATCACAGTGACACGCTCCTTAACCAAACAATAAAACAGAGGAGGAAAAAGGCCTTCTATTTTCTGATCTCATTTGCATATTGTCATTCTTGCTTTAACTCATTTGTCCATAAAAATATCTGTGTGATAGAGAATGCCAGATGATGATAATGAATAAGCACAAACCACTGACTAAATGACAAATTGTGTGCACTCAGCAGACCAGGATGCTTTTAATTTTTTTGGCCAATTATTTCAATGTACTGCAAGAAAGGACATCAGATATGTGGCCATACAGCTGTGATTGTTCCCATTAAATATGCAAATGGATTATTATTGTATGTCATAAACCGCACATCATCTGCAGCACAAATACGAACATGGTAGTGCAAGGGACTTCATAGATTAATGAGTTCAGTCTCTGCTTTTACAAGCAATTATGTTACACATCCCATTTCATAAACTAATCAAACTTTAAAATTAATTAAGCTTTTTGCCCCTCTTGTATTGGACACTTTTCCACACTCCTAGTTCTCAGAAACCTTTTACTTTCCAACATAAATTTTATTCAGTTCCAGTTTATATCCATTTATTCTTACGCCAAGTAGCCTTTCTCCTTTTGGATGTTTATCATCACTGATATATTTACATAAAGCTAGCATAATCCCTACTTAGCCTTCATTTTGCAAGGTTAACAAGCCAAGCTGTTTCAGGCTCCTTTCATAAGAGAAATTTTTCATTTCATAGTCATTCCTGCATACCCTATCTGCACTTAATATAGTCTGAGTTTCACTCCTGTGGTATACAGGGATTATCTCACTTGCTACATCCAAGGATGTTCTTTGCCTTTTTTATTTGGCTACATCATATTGGTGTTAGCTGGTCTGTGTTCAGTCAGTTCTACAAGGTCTACCCCTCTATCATTACCAGCTCACAAAATCCCAGATTTCAGCAAAATTGTTATTATTTCAACAGTGTATGGCTTTGTATTTTGCACTTCTGAATCTCATCTTATCCTTGTTATTCTAGTCCTCAGGGCCGTCTCTCATCTCTTCCTTTCTGTGCAATAGAAAAATATTCCTCTGAATTAATGATGACTCCAAAATTCACAATGTCAGTAAATTTTATCAGTATCTCCCCCATTTCTTTGCTGAGGGAACTAATGAAATCCTTAAATGCCAATGATAACTTCTTTCTACCCAATATTTTCACTGTTTATTACAATTCAAACATATACTCTTTTTGTACTATTCTTTACTTTCCAGTATAACTCTTTCTTTTTGTTTTGGCACTGTGTCAAATACTTTGCTGAATTATTGCCACATATATTTGAGCTATTATTTTTTTTCATTTTACTATCAAATCTTTTTCAATGGAGTGTCTGGCATGATCTGAGTTTGCTAACCTAGCTTTGTGCATGATTTTATATTCCACTTGCCATCCTTTCTGTATATTTTTAAAGAAAGAATTCTAAATCCTTCTTTATAATGAACATTAGATTAACAAGCTTCTAGTGGTTTAGATCACTTCCCCCTCCTCCCTTCTTAAATATATTTGTGAATTTGCTATTCTCAAATAATGTGTTACATTTATCTTACTAAATTTATTCAAAATGCTTGCTTCTGGTCCTGTAATTTCATGTCTCAGCTCTTTCAGATATGAAGGTTAGAAATTATTCAGTCCCTCTACACCTGAACACATTGAACTCTGCTAATTTTGCTTCTCTCTTCACCCTGCTTCTTTCCTCATTTTCTTACCCCTTTTACTGAGGAAGGAGACCTTTGCTATTTCTTTTAATAGTTTTACAAGTCTACCAGAATTTGCCTTTGGGAAAGCTCTCTTTTACTCTCTACCTGACATGTCTTCTGAAACACTTCCTTTATCAGAGCCTTTTTTTTTCTCTCCTATTTTCTATTTTCCAAAGGTTATTTACCCAGTTAATTTGTTAAGCTTATTTGCTTCCTACTTTTATTTGAGATAGTTTTGTCACTGAGTTTTTAAAATTCCAAGTCTCTGTTGTATTTCAGTTCCTGAGCTCTCAGTTCAACTAGTAATTCTATTAGTTCCCTTACATTCTCAATATATTCAATTTTAATATCTGAAGTATGGGCCCACTTTTTAATAGTCTTACCTTCTTGAGTTCCTAACTCAACATCCCGGATCAGATCATAGAGTGTACAACACACCTTGACTAGTGGTCACCTATATGACAGCATCTTAAAGCTGATTGGTATAACCATTTTACTTTAAAATGCAATGGAAATATAATTTACTATAAATCCATGTCTCTAGCAGATCCAGGCAATCTATCATCCAAAAGTGGATCCTCAAGAAAAATCTAAACATAGATTAGGTCACAACAACCCCAAGCAGTGCTACAGGCTTGGGGAAGAGTGGCTGGAAAGCTGACCAGCAGAAAAGGGCCTGGGGGTATTGGTGGACAGCTGGCTTAACATGAACCAGCAGTGTGCCCAAGAGGGCCAAGAGCATCCTGGCATGTATCCAGCAGCTTGGCCAGCAGGAGTAGAGAAGTGATGGTGCCTCTGTACTCAGCACTGGTGAGGCCCCACCTCAAGTGCTGTGTTCAGTTCTGGGCACAAGAAGGACATTGAAGTGCTGGAATGTTTCCAGAGGAGACCTACGAAGCTGGTGAGGGGTATAGAGAACAAATTATCTAAGGAGGGGCTGAGGGGACTGGGCATGTTTAGTTTGGAGAAAAGGAGGCTGAGGGGAGACCTTACGGCTCTCTACAACTTCCTTTTCTCCCAAGTCACAGGCAATAGGGCAAGAGGAAATGCCCTCAAGTTGCACCAGGTTCAGATTGGATATAAGGAGAAAATTTTACACTGAAATGATTATCAGGTATTGGAATGGGCTGCCCAGCTAACTGGTTGAGTCACCATCCCTGGAGGTATTTAAAAGACATAGTGTTTAGTGACACAGTTTAGTGATGGTTTGCTGTCAGAGTTAGCTTGATGGTTGGACTAGATGATCTTAAAGGTCCCTTCCAACCTAAACAATTTTATGATTCTATGATTCTATGAAGAACCAGGTCTCTACAAATTATAAATATAATGAGGCAAAATCCAAGGTGTCCTTGACCAGGAGACTTGTTAAGATTTATTATAAACATTGGCAGTTTTTATCTTCATGTATTTATTTTGCTGTGAAATTGATGTCAGATACACTCTAGTCGTTAACAAAATAGCAAAAAATAGCAAGGATTTCCCTAACGAGCTAATAATTACACAAGCACTCCTACAAAAATCTAAAGTAATTTCATTTCAGAAAAGTACTTTTGTGTTTACTCTTCAGCACAATCAAGAAGAAACACAGTTATGCCATCACCCCTACTGAATGTCTCAAGGAAAACAGAAAAAAAACTTACATCATTACCAGACATGTTATATTTCCTTGCCTACAAAAGAGACTGATGAAGGTTTTCTTACTGACTTTTATGTAGATATTGCTATATTTGTTGCCTAACTCTGAGACCTCATATATTCCCCCTTTATTTTTTTCTGTTGAATGATTGGTGCATTCTAAACTGGGAAATCCATGTGGAAATTGGAGAAAATTAGTGGTAAATCAAAGATTTCACTGGATTTTGTCCACAAAAAAAATTCTTCCTTTCTCTGAAACATGCAAGAATGGNTCCTTTCTGTATATTTTTAAAGAAAGAATTCTAAATCCTTCTTTATAATGAACATTAGATTAACAAGCTTCTAGTGGTTTAGATCACTTCCCCCTCCTCCCTTCTTAAATATATTTGTGAATTTGCTATTCTCAAATAATGTGTTACATTTATCTTACTAAATTTATTCAAAATGCTTGCTTCTGGTCCTGTAATTTCATGTCTCAGCTCTTTCAGATATGAAGGTTAGAAATTATTCAGTCCCTCTACACCTGAACACATTGAACTCTGCTAATTTTGCTTCTCTCTTCACCCTGCTTCTTTCCTCATTTTCTTACCCCTTTTACTGAGGAAGGAGACCTTTGCTATTTCTTTTAATAGTTTTACAAGTCTACCAGAATTTGCCTTTGGGAAAGCTCTCTTTTACTCTCTACCTGACATGTCTTCTGAAACACTTCCTTTATCAGAGCCTTTTTTTTTCTCTCCTATTTTCTATTTTCCAAAGGTTATTTACCCAGTTAATTTGTTAAGCTTATTTGCTTCCTACTTTTATTTGAGATAGTTTTGTCACTGAGTTTTTAAAATTCCAAGTCTCTGTTGTATTTCAGTTCCTGAGCTCTCAGTTCAACTAGTAATTCTATTAGTTCCCTTACATTCTCAATATATTCAATTTTAATATCTGAAGTATGGGCCCACTTTTTAATAGTCTTACCTTCTTGAGTTCCTAACTCAACATCCCGGATCAGATCATAGAGTGTACAACACACCTTGACTAGTGGTCACCTATATGACAGCATCTTAAAGCTGATTGGTATAACCATTTTACTTTAAAATGCAATGGAAATATAATTTACTATAAATCCATGTCTCTAGCAGATCCAGGCAATCTATCATCCAAAAGTGGATCCTCAAGAAAAATCTAAACATAGATTAGGTCACAACAACCCCAAGCAGTGCTACAGGCTTGGGGAAGAGTGGCTGGAAAGCTGACCAGCAGAAAAGGGCCTGGGGGTATTGGTGGGCAGCCGGCTTAACATGAACCAGCAGTGTGCCCAAGAGGGCCAAGAGCATCCTGGCATGTATCCAGCAGCTTGGCCAGCAGGAGTAGAGAAGTGATGGTGCCTCTGTACTCAGCACTGGTGAGGCCCCACCTCAAGTGCTGTGTTCAGTTCTGGGCACAAGAAGGACATTGAAGTGCTGGAATGTTTCCAGAGGAGACCTACGAAGCTGGTGAGGGGTATAGAGAACAAATTATCTAAGGAGGGGCTGAGGGGACTGGGCATGTTTAGTTTGGAGAAAAGGAGGCTGAGGGGAGACCTTACGGCTCTCTACAACTTCCTTTTCTCCCAAGTCACAGGCAATAGGGCAAGAGGAAATGCCCTCAAGTTGCACCAGGTTCAGATTGGATATAAGGAGAAAATTTTACACTGAAATGATTATCAGGTATTGGAATGGGCTGCCCAGCTAACTGGTTGAGTCACCATCCCTGGAGGTATTTAAAAGACATAGTGTTTAGTGACACAGTTTAGTGATGGTTTGCTGTCAGAGTTAGCTTGATGGTTGGACTAGATGATCTTAAAGGTCCCTTCCAACCTAAACAATTTTATGATTCTATGATTCTATGAAGAACCAGGTCTCTACAAATTATAAATATAATGAGGCAAAATCCAAGGTGTCCTTGACCAGGAGACTTGTTAAGATTTATTATAAACATTGGCAGTTTTTATCTTCATGTATTTATTTTGCTGTGAAATTGATGTCAGATACACTCTAGTCGTTAACAAAATAGCAAAAAATAGCAAGGATTTCCCTAACGAGCTAATAATTACACAAGCACTCCTACAAAAATCTAAAGTAATTTCATTTCAGAAAAGTACTTTTGTGTTTACTCTTCAGCACAATCAAGAAGAAACACAGTTATGCCATCACCCCTACTGAATGTCTCAAGGAAAACAGAAAAAAAACTTACATCATTACCAGACATGTTATATTTCCTTGCCTACAAAAGAGACTGATGAAGGTTTTCTTACTGACTTTTATGTAGATATTGCTATATTTGTTGCCTAACTCTGAGACCTCATATATTCCCCCTTTATTTTTTTCTGTTGAATGATTGGTGCATTCTAAACTGGGAAATCCATGTGGAAATTGGAGAAAATTAGTGGTAAATCAAAGATTTCACTGGATTTTGTCCACAAAAAAAATTCTTCCTTTCTCTGAAACATGCAAGAATGGGAATTACTAGACAGTCCATTTTTTAAGGTTACTCATGGCAGTTCTTGAGGTTCTGCTTTTATGTAAATATAAGGTTAATGGTTTTTAAAAAATAAGCTTAAGCAAAGGCAGGACATTTTTCGGTGAATGGTTGTTCCAATTTGAAAATAAGAAACTTTTCTTTTGCCATGTCCTTTTGTGGATGGTTCACACAACTATTCATTTGATCAAGTTTATTAAGTAGAATCATAGAATCTTAGAATGGTTAGAGTTGGGAGGGACATTAAAGATCCAACCCCACCTCCCACCAGACCAGGTTGCTCAAAGCCCCATCCAGCCTGGCCTCAAACACTCCCAGGGATGGGGCATCCACAACTTCTCTGGGCAACCTGTTGCAGTGACTCACCACCTTCACAGGAAAGAATTTCTTCCTAAGATCTAATCAAATCTCCCCTCTTTCAATGTAAAACCATTACCCCTTGTCCTATCACTATACTTCCCGATAGAGTCCCTCTCCAGCTCTCCTGTAGGCTACCTTCAGATACTGGATGTATGTAGAACATACACTGAAGCCACTAAGCTACATTTTCATTACATTACATGTAAAGCGAAAGTATTCTCCCTAGAAATTATCATAGAATCATAAAATGGTTAGAGTTGAAAGGGACCTTGAAGATCATTGAGTTCCAACCCTCCTGCCGTGGGCAGGGACACCTCCCACTAGAGNGATACGGTTGGCTTTCTGGGCTGCCAGCGCACACTGCCGGCTCATGTTGAGCTTCTCATCCATGAGCACTTCCAAGTCCTTCTTCTCAGGGTTGCTCTCCAGCCATTCTCTGGCCAGCCTGTATTTGTGCCTGGGATTGCCATGTCCCAGGTGCAGGACTTTGCACTTGGCTTGGTTGAACTTGATGCCATTTGCATTAGCCCACCTCTCAAGTCTGTCCAAGTCCCTCTGGATGACATCCCTTCCCTCCAGCATGTCGACTGTGCCCCCGAACTTGGTGTTGTCAGGAAACTTGCTGAGGGTGCATTCAATCCCACTGTCCATGTCTCCGACAATAATATTAAATAGCACAGGTCCCAGCTACATGCTTCATTCCAAGCTACAGAAATGAACACTGTGACCTCTGTGTACAATCGCAGTAACAAGGAATTTTGCATACCTACAAAGACCTGCTCAAAAATCATCTATCACACAATAAATTGTTCTTTGGAGAAATTGTTGTTGAGTGTAACTTTTAAAAACACATTTTACTTTGTCTAATCCTGCATGCTGAGACTTGATATTTATTGATAAGGGTTTAGACATACAAATTCATATAGTGCTTACTCAAAAAATGCCTGGTTCTCTCCCTCCTTTCACATGTTATTTCTTCACTTCTGCATTTTTATTAATATTTTAACATTTTTATCCAACACATTTTGATCTATTCATATGAAAAAAATTATAAAAATATTTTAGTGGCTACACCATTAAACCTCAAATTCATTCAAATGTATTGTATAAATTGCTCTAATAAAAATTTGCAAAATTAGAGTGTAACAGATAAAATGAGTGTCACAGGATTTTAAAAAACATAATGATATGCAACTGAATCTTCTGTTCGATACTGTCTGACACACAATCAAGTCAGGCCAGTTGTGACTTTTGTAACCTCATTGGATGCTTGACTCAGGTCCTTGTTGCAGTCAGGAAAGTTTTTTTCCTGTAGGTTTTCAAAACAGAAGTACATGCAAGTCTGCAGTAGTCTCATCCCTGTGGAAGTCAGGGGAGCTGAAACACAGCCTCCTAGTAATAAACTTTGCAAATACCCTCCTGAATTCTGTCTTCTTTAAGGATAAAATTAGGTGTATACCTCAGGGTTACATGCATGTTTAAGTGCTGCTCTGAATATTAAAGTAGCTGTATTCCAAAAATTGGTCTTCACTGATTTAATCCTTAGATTTTCTCTCAAGATATTTCTTTGGAAGAATTGCATAGACTGTTTTCAGATCTCCTTTGATGCAGGAGGCAGTTTCACGGTGCATTACCTGGTCGGACAATCCCAGCATGCAAGACTGCCTGTCAAATGGCACTGCAGCCATAGGATGAGATAATTGGTGAGATTCCTAGAAGTCACAGAAAAACAAGGTGCAGAGGCAGAATCAACCTTCCTTATGATGTTTTCAACACTAAAATAAAATTCCTCAACACTGAATCTGACTGCTTTTACATATCTTCAGGAGGTAAAATGCAATATTTTGAATCTTCTCTCCAAGCACAAAAATATAACTTTAAGAACTTATGTATGAAGTTGATATAAAAAATGGAAAAGTGTTTCAAAATGAGAAGATGGGAAAAAAAGTAGAAATGTTCAGATTTACATAGCAGTCAGACACCTACCCGATGAAGGTATAAGAACAATACAGTGATGCTCTAATGTGGGGTATTTAATATCTTCTGATAACCAGAGAGAGAGAAAGGGGAAAAAAGTCTCGTGCAATCAAGCACACTTACAATTGATGAAGCAGAGATTTCACAGAAGTAAATCATTCACCCACCTCAAAGAAAATTATTCTATAGAACTGGAAAAGGTTCAGATGTTTACAGACCCAGAGAAATTTACACTAAATGGCAAAACAACTTATATAAGGTAGCACATTACAAACTGTAAGACAGAAGCCAAATGCTTCATATCTGGATTTAAGACATAACATTTTCCAAGGACATAATACTGTCAAAGTATTCACTTGGGAACTCCATATGTTTTTTTTCTAAAATATGTGTTCCTGAAATAATCTGTTCTAATAGTTCTTTGCTGTTCCTATGGTTTTTATTGATTGTTTTAAACATTACTTCAAGAACAAAAAAAAAAGCACACATTGCAGTATAACAATGTACTTGAGCATCTACTTATTTCTGAACATGTGTTTAAATGTGCTCCAGGGTGGGAACTTTCATCTGGCAAAATATCTCAGGATTTGCATTATTCACACACTGAAATTCTAGCACTCCTTTTGTCAACAAAGATTTTGTCACTGATTTCCATGTTGGTGGAGTTTTACCCTCAAACTCTAACCACTGGCAACTGAGGAAATATTTACTTACCTCAAAAAAAAACTCTGTTGTCATTGGTTTATAGTACTCTCTTCTGACCTGCCCTTGGTGAGTGAAATCTTTGTTCCAGCCCATCAAATCACTCTTCTCTCAAATCCTTCCTGAACACCCAGTTGCTCTTTGGTGCCTACAAGAAATGAGTTGATAGTGTTATGATAGGTCTTTCTTTCTCTCCTTCTCTCTTGATAAGTGTATATATATATACATACTTACATCCATATATATGTGTGTGTATGTATATGCACAGTAGTTACTTTTTTTACCTTGTGTTAAGTCACCTTATCATATCCATGTATGCCTTGTTTAGGTGTAAGTGCTTTCTGATGACACGTGCCTGTATTTCATGTCTTGTACCACAGATAACATTTTCACATTGCTTTACACCAACCAAAGGCCAGCTGTTACGTTGGGCTTAACTAGCAGAGGGCTGGGTGACAGAACACACTCTCTTGTGACAAGGATGTAAGCAATTCGGGAATACTTTGGCTGAACCACAGCACTGGAGGAGCACAGCTCCAGTGCAGCCGAGGCAGCTGTGCTGTGTATGGTTTGCCACAGAAAGAGAAAAGCCTGACATGCGGGTAATGTGCTGTGTCTTGGGTGATATGCATCACCTTTACAGAAATCCTCTTCACTCAGCAGTGCTGGAAGTCAGTTGAAGTCTCAGGAGCGTGGCTGATGTCCAGACTCATATATAAAACTTGTGAGGCAAGCTGGTAGTGTGGCAGGACAGGTATCATGAAAATTGACTGTTCTTTGCATGGCAGACTTTGTATCAAATGATTTGAAAGTATTTTCTGACTTAGGAAAGATATCCTAAAAATCTGATCTACAAAGTTTCAATGTAGCGATTATCAAGCAATCCATTGTCTTATTTCTTCTGTAAAATTGTACAACCTCCACTGATGCCAAATACTGGGTTCTTTTTCTGTTAATCTGGAACCTACTGTGCTCCTTTCTGTGAGGGGAAATATTGCCCACACTGTAACTTTGCTTTCAGGGAAGCAATTTCATAGAATCATAGAATTGTTAGAGCTGGAAGGGACCTTAAAGATCATAAAGTTCCAACCCCCCTTCCATGGGCAGGGACACCTCCCACCACACCAGGTTGCTCAAAGTCCTGTCCAGCCTGGCCTTAAACACCTCCAATGATGGGGCATCCACAGCTTCTCTGGGCAACCTGTTCCAGTGCCTCACCACCCTAACAAGAAAGAATTTCTTCCTATTATCTAATCTAAATCTCCCCTCTTCCAATTTAAAACTGTTACCCCTTGTCCTGTCACTCCACTCTGACAGAGTCCCTCTCCAGCTCTCCTGTAGCTCCCTTCAGATACTGGAAGGCTGCTTTAAGGTCTCCCCAGAGCCTTCTCTTCTCCAGGATGAACACCCCAACCTCTCTCAGCCTTTCTAAACAGACTTTAAACACTACACAGCAAATGCTCTTTTCTGGACATAAACTGAATGTCCGTGGATGAGTCCAGCCAAGGCAGTGCACTTCTTTGTGCAGATGACATTGACTGGGCCACAGGAGTTGAGAATTAAATTCTTGTGTTTTCCAAATTGACTCCAGCAGGAAGAGCCTGGACATATCTCTGAATCTATGGAGAGCTGGTCCACTGATTGGTTTGGCTCCTGCTAAAGCTCCTTTGACCTTCAGTTCTTAAATGGTCACAGCCTAACCTGTATCAGGCCATCTTCCTGCTCCCATTAACACACCTTTTCTGAGCATGCCCTTCTGTTGCCATTATGACTGACTGGAACTCTACTTGCGTCCATGTTATTTTATCATAGCATCTACGCTTCAGGATCAAGAGCTCAGTAATAAGTAGTGCAATGTTACTCACTTATTGTGAACAGAAGTGTCACAACTGAGTCCTATGTCATACGGTCTGAGCCTGTCTGGTATCATACTTTTGAATTTATTGCATTTGACTTACTATTTCTCTTTTTATACTTGCCTAGTGATATGAGACTACATAGAAAAAAGTGTTTTTAAACAGAAAAATAAATATTTTCCAGAAGGACAGCTGTACGCTGAAAACACAGTGAAAACCACCACATCTAAAGCTCAATTTGTGTGATCTATTATTCACAGAAAGCAGACATACATCATTTGGTTTTATTTTTACCCTAGAATTTAATGCCCTTTGTGCAAAATGTGGAAGTTAATTGGTAGCTAACTCACTTTGATGGTATGTTTGCTGTACTTGAGGGACATATTTTCCCAAATTGCCACATTTTAAATAGACTTTACCTTGCAGGGCTTACTTTTAGTTTATCATTACAACTTGAAAAAATTCACTACCTTTACTCCATGCAGATAAGTGCTCCCAAAACACTCAATAATGAGATATCATGTATATATATGCAAAGAAAAAAGGAATAAAGAGAAAAAGAAAAAATACTCTACTAAGAAGGATATAGCAATTAATTGTTCACAGGTCGGACACAGACATAATTTTCAAGACACATGAGGTTCTACCTTAAGAAAAGACTGAAGGGAAAATTCTTTGTATTTTCAAGGCATTCGCTTTTGTCAAGTGAGAGTCAGCAATGCCAAATTCCTGTACGAATAGCTGCTTCCTGCTCTCACATTTTGCTGAGCATTATTGGTAGGGAGTTGCTGAGCATTCAAAACTTAGATTTTATCAGGGAAGAGGATGACTTAGCACTGTCACCTGATCTAGCAAAACAGCATCTGGGCTTTATTACTTAAGTACTTACCTTACTGCTAGGATTCTACTGCTAGAGAGAAGCTCAACTGGATATCCTTTAGGATATGTACTGGTCTGCTGTCCCAGCTTTCAAATGAGGGTATACTGCTACTTGATCGTTTATAGGAACATCATAACTTTTAAACTATTGCAGAGGACGATTACATATGTTTTTCTGTCAGGTGGTTTGATTGTTGGTTTGATCTTAACATAGACTGGAGAAATCCTAAATACCCTAGTAAAGCCAAATAGACGGGGGGGAGGTATTGTTTTGTTTTTAAATCTGAATGGTAAATGAAAGAAGACATTAGAATATAATTCCTTATGAAATACATACTCCTCTGTGATAATTCTGTTCCTGAGCTAAAATTTACTTAACTGAAATCATATTTCTGTTTTTCAATCAGGATGAAGATCACAGAAATACTGACATAAAGTCAAATTTTGCAACACAATATTCTTCTTCAGTTTTATTTAAAATTGGGACCAATCTTTTTACTAAAAAAACCTACCTTGACATATGCAATGCATCAAGACATATTATAGGTGTTGCCCTGGAGTGTTCTGCATGTGCGAGCAGAAAGTGGGAGTTTAACATGCCAAATATCTGAAACATAAAATTAGACAAGTAGGTAAGAGACAAGGCTATAATTCATTGTGGCTTCACGCCATGTTCTTTTCCTTTTCTGTGTAAAAAGGAAACCCTCTAGGGGTATTGAGACTCTGCAAATAATGTATTTTAAGTCCAAAAAGATAATAATAATGTGAAAGAGCTGGCTTGAAATGACAAAAGCCCTAAGCTTTTAAAACTTTACAATGTTTAAAGTTTAAAGAATTTGCATGAAACTGTCATTAGTTTACCATAACCATTATTACTGCTAACAGCAGTTCAATCATATGTCTTAAATCTGGGATTTCGACAGCTCAGGGAAATTATAATTCCAAATAAGTAATGTGAGTATCTTGCTAAGTAATCCTGAAGAGTAGTCATCCCTAATATTCTTGGAGGAGAATTCTCCACTGGTCTCTGTGTAGTTTCCCATCAGCTGGCAAACATGCTTCCCATATGATTTTTTCCCACCTCCAATAAGCCCTGAATGTGTTTCTGAGTCAGTGCATCCCTTGATGTGAAAAGTTACCTAATAATGTTACATAAATATGGCTTAGCAGACTGGTGTGCTTGCCTAGGTTTACATTCCCACAGGGCTCCTGCAGAAGTCCAGCAGATGTGTCTCCTGGCAGAAAATCAGCCAAGATAATGAGAAAAGACTTCAACTTCCATATGCTGGTATCAGCCCAGATTTAATGTGATCCTCTGAGTGCTTCCCTTTATCAAAACTTCTGTAACACTCTGGCAGGTTTCCTCAGCCTTTTCAAGAGAAGACATTCACAGGAAAGCTGGCAAGTGTATAGTTAGTCTGCTGCTTCTCCTTTTCTGCTCCTTTTCCATTGGCCTTGGTGAGCTTAAAAAGAAGCTATATCTGTATTTCCCCGCACCTCACATTTGGTTGTGACTATTGTCAGTGAATACAGTTGCAGGTATGCTTATTGCTAAGAAATGCAGCCATGGCTGGCTTTAACAAAAGTTCTGCATTTGCCTAAAGGTGAATTAATTCTAAATCTTTATCTTAAATGTCTCATTTGAGTTTTATTAGAATTATGGTTGCGATTTTGATCCAGCCCTCAATGAGAGCTTGGGTTTTGTGAGAAATACTAGCAGGAGACCTAGATGTTCCTCTCTTTTTATATTTATGTAGGATGGGACTCAAGTCTTCAAAGACAACTGGGTGGCAAGATGCAGTGGACATCTGTAGAATGCAGAAATGGGGGGAAATTATATTTAAGGTCGATGCTAGGTTGTTTCCAACTTTTCCAATCCCTTCTAGTTATCTAAAATTTCTAGGATTTTAATTCAGAAATTATCTCAAAATAGAGAAGGAATTTAGAGGTAAACTGAATTTTTCTTTCTTTTGTCTATTTGAAAAAGTTTTTTTTAATAATAAATTATTTCAGAATTTGTAATGTTTCTCCTCTTCATTTAGCTATATCTTTCTTTTTCCTGTGATTTAATGTCTTGCTAGACTAACAATATAGGATCTTAGCCTGGATCAGACTGACAGTCTGGTGGAAAACTTGATCCTTACTGTTTGAATACATAAAAATCCTATGAAAAGCATTCACAGAATAATTTCCTCCTGGGATAGGTGCTAACTGCAACAGAAATTGTTGAAAACAGGTTTATAGTCTTCCTACCTTCCTAATGTGACTGACTGATTTACTCTAACCCCATTGCCTTCTTGGTTTTCAAGGTTTGTCTCAGTAATGTGTGAAACAGCTTCACGAAGTATCAATCTGTTGAATACATGAAGACTCCTGGTTCTTTTGCCCCTCAAAGACTAGGTACAGGGTTGGGGTTTTTTTTCCTGAAGGAAAAAAGAAATCAAATCCTGGCAAGGTTGGCAAAGTAGTTGCTACTTATTGCCTGAAAGTTGGCACAACTGATCCCAGGTCCTTGTGACATAACACTTTGCCCCTAAGAACTCAGAGTGTCACCAGATGTCTTTTAGACATGAGGGAACTGAGACCCAGCAAGCAGACATGATATGTCCAAGGTCACAGTGTAAACCAGAGACAGAACTGGAAATGAATTTGTCTTCTAAGCCCAAAGCAGGACCTTCACCAGAGGTCAGGATATAAACGAGCCAGGCTATGTCAGGATGCGATGTTACCCAAACATACATGAACAGCTCTGCAGAAAGGCTCCTCCCTGATGGCAAACTTCTACAACTAAGCAAGTATTTATAGGGTGAAGGGGTGGCTTAAAGAAGCCATCTCAGATAAGATGTCTTCAGTCTCATTGTTTGTTCCTGGTTCCTCCTTTCCCCCATAGATTTTCCAGTCCAGGGATGTTACTGTTTACCAGACACAAACAGCTGGAGACAGCTTGTTGGATAAGGCAGTATAAACAGGACCTTCAGCCCCACTGCAGGAGCCAGAAATTATCTTTTGATAATTTATAAAGAAATTCAAGTGGTTAGGAAGTAAGATAATTTAACTGCTTCTTCTTGTTAATAGAGCTCTATTGTCAATTGGGTATAACATAAACAGATGTTATATAAATATAACAGTAGTGTCATCCAGGACCATTTTTTTTATCTCCTTAAACATGGATTTGTGAATAGTCATTTAGGCAGTGTGGAACCCATCACACTCCATTGCTAACTCAAGTGGGATTGAGAAACTCTTGAGGGTTATTATAATGCCTCCAGGGAACAACAGGTATGACCAGAGCTCCACTTGGACAGTACAGGATTCATCTTAAACTTCAGAAAAGGTGGAGATCACTGTTTTTACAATACTAAAAGGAATATCTTGACTCAAGGTCTGCTTCGATCTGAAGGAGTTCTATCTATACATTGTAATCCCCAGGAGGATCTCTCAACCTTCAGTCAAAGTTCAGAAGATTTCTGCTCATCCCATCAAAATTAAGTCAGAGTACAGAAAGTGCACTGCCAAGACTGGGAGTGAAAAGAAAGAAGAATGAACCTTCCAACAGAGGTATGTGAAATACAATTTTGTCTTTGAAGGGTTGGTTCTGATTTCTATTTCTAATATAATTTATCTATGTGTGAGGTTCAATAAGTCCAAGTGCCGGGTCCTGTATTTCGGTCACAACAATCCCATGCAGCTCTACAAGCTTGGGGAAGAGTAGCTGGAGAGCTACCCAGCAGAAAAGGACCGGGGGGTGTTGGTGGACAGCCAATTTAACATGAGCCAGCAGTGTGCTCAGGTGGCCAAGAAGGCCAAGAGCATCCTGGCTTGTATTCAGAATAGTGTGGCCAGCAGGAGTAGGGAAGTGATGGTGCCCCTGCACTCGGCACTGGTGAGGCCTCACCTTGAGTACTGTGTTCAGGTCTGGGCACCTCACTACAAGGGCACTGAAGTGCTGGAGCATTTCTAGACGAGACCCACCAAGCTGTTGAGAGGTGTATAGAACAAGTCATATGAGGAGAGACTAAGGGACTGGGCATATTTAGTTTGGAGAAAAGGAGACTGAGGGAAGACCTTACCACTCTCTACAACTACCTGAAAGGAGGTTGTAGAGCAGTGGGGGTTGGTCTCTTCTCCCAAGTAACAGACAATAGGACCAGAGAAAATGGTCTGAAGTTGTGGCAGGGGAGGTTCAAATAAGTTATTAGGAAGAGCTACTTTCCTGAATGAGTGGTAAAGCACTAGAACAGCCTATCCAGGGAGGTGGTGGAGTCAACATCCCTGGAAGTATTTAAGGAACATATAGATGTGGCACGTCAGGGCATGCTCTACTGGCCAAGACTGTAAGGCTTTTGTGCTTGTTTGTGTGTGTATGAATTGATGATCTCAGAAGTCTTTTTCAACCATGGTGTCTCTGTGATTCCATGAAATTAAAGCAAAAGGAAACATTAATTCTAGAGTAAATTTAAAGTCTGTGAAGGAGTACAGTATTTGATCCAGCTATAAGGTCAATTCTGCAGATACAGATCCAGCACTGAGCAATGTATGCAAGGTCAGAACCTACATCATTGAAATAAATCAGATTTGTACTCTTTACTTCAACAGGAGAATAGTTGTGACTGAGTTTAGTAGGATTTAGAAATATGACGAAATGTTTCTCCTAGCAAAGATAGATTTAGGCTTATGATTGAATGATTCCCTGAATTGAGGTCTGGTACAGATAAAATTATCAACACAGATTTGGATATTGATAAATTCATTCAATCTGCCTCAGTTAAATGACTTTAGATTACAAAGTCTTTCAGGTGCTTGATTTTAATTTGGAAGTGGGATTGTCATTTTCTCTGCAAAGAACATACCACAAAGAGGTAAGGTATGTCACATATTTTTTAAACAGT
Source organism: Pedionomus torquatus (assembly GCA_013398155.1). Classification (NCBI taxonomy): domain Eukaryota; kingdom Metazoa; phylum Chordata; class Aves; order Charadriiformes; family Pedionomidae; genus Pedionomus; species Pedionomus torquatus. Next base: position 625,258 of record VZRU01014268.1, read on the forward strand.
TTTGCTACATTTCTGTTTATTTCCATTCTAATAATGACATATTTCTTTTTTATTGCTAAGAGTATGCTTAATTTTCTTAGAGCCAAATCTTGGTTATAATGCAGGTCAAAAAGTCTTTTGCATAGGTAAAATTTCCTGTTTTCCCTTTTTGATAGTTGTTTCGAAATAAAACACATAGTAAGTACATTCACAACATAAATGACTAGGATTTGACTACTTTTTTTTTAATTTTAAATTTAGTTAGCATGTAATTTTAGTATAGTTCACATAGCAATGAAGAATTCAATTGTGGGTAAGAACATTGTTTTCAGTGTCTCCAAATATAAGTTAAACATAAATATTATGTATCAGACTAAAAAATTAGAACATCACCCTTTAGTTATTTGGGGCACTACTTATGTGAGACCCTACTCTGAGAGAATAAAACCATGTCCAAAGCATGGGTGATGTGATATTACATGAGTGTATCTGTATAGTGAAATAATTGGAGCTGAAGTTATGATGTGCATATTGTATGCGTTAGGAAGGGTTTTACTGAGTCAGAGCTGAGTCGGAGGTGGTGTGCCTGCCCTAGATTATCTTTGTCTTGCCTTGCTTTGGTGAAGAAAGTGTTATAGATTTATGTGTTTTTTTTTTAAATACTCCTATTTTTTAATGAAGCAAAATCTTCTACATCGCTTTTGAGCATCTTTTGTTATATATCAAATATTCCTTGATGCAGCCTCTGCATGTTCAGATGAGGAAGTTGAAGCAAGTTGAGAACTAATCACACTGAAGTTAAGAAAGAGCGAAATCAGTCACCCAGATCAGTTAAGAAAGAGCTGGCTCAGGCATCTAAATTAGACCCAAATAATTCTGCAAAGAACTCCTTGCAAATTAGTACACTTGCTAGAAGAGAGATGTCCTAGGTTAAGGCACTGCCATAGCAGGTATATGTTTCTGATCTTTGCTGTGTGCATTCATTCATGCTTCTGTTCTGGCTGGTGCTCCTACATTGGTTATAAATGCCTTCCTTCAGGATGACTTTTCTTTCACATACAGACACTCACCTAAACTGCTCTATGGCTAGCCTGGAGCTTTTTTGGTACCTTTTTGTTTTTGCTAACACCCAGTCTCTCCATATGAGCATACGGTACTTAAGTAAATGCCTACCTGAATATATCAAACTATATGTGACTATGATTCTGTCAAAGCACGAGAAAGAGAACTATCAAATTATTGATCTCACAGAATATAAAGCATAATTTATTTAGAATTACATCTAAGTGGTGATTTTTGGACAAATGTTTGTTGTTTTTATATTTCTGCATAAGAGGTTCTTTTAAATGTAGTATCAGGAACATTCTCAGACTATAGATTTTCTGGGGAATACTTTTATTTTTGATGGAGTCAGGTCTTTTCTACCACTCAATGAGGACAATTTTAAGAAAATAACTTAATAGTTTCCCCCACTCCTGTAACAAATTTCAGATAAGCTTTATAGTGGAACAAATATTGAACTCCAAGTTATTTAGTGTCCAATGGAGACCTATTGAAAAGAAAGAATGAAAATAACTTTTTTTTTTTTTTTTTTTTTTAATATAAACTGGTTCAATGTCAGTAACTTGGCTTCTTTAAAATTCGTTGCATATATTGATGTCTTGAAGCTTCTAAGAACTTGACCAGCTGGTAAAAGGTGAGGCCATTTTCCCCCAGCACTGACTAAGGGTTCCAGAGATGTCTACATGTTTTGTCTATGTTAATACAAATAATTTGAGTTGCTGGGGCAGATTTTATAGACACTGGACTGAACTATGGTTTACTCCAGTACCTTGGACTCTTTCTTTTCAGAGGCAGCTTCACAGATTTTTTGGTTTCTTTCTTCCTCTTCTCCTCCCATGTTAGCTTGTCTATCAAATCCTATATATTGCAAATGGCCAGTGTCCTTGCATTTAACTACTTACCATAAGAGAAATAAATTCACTTATAATAACAATCATAATCATAATGCCATATTACTTCAGTGACCTGAAACATACTTGTATTTTTCTTTTGCCTCTTCCAAAATGATGTCATCTATCAGATGGTGAATTGTCACAAATATTAGACTGAAATATGTTTAAGTTCTAAATCTTCTTGTAAACATGAATAATCAAACAGATTGACTAACAAAAATACTGGAAAACACAACCTTACAAAGCATTACAATAAAAGACCCAAAGTAGCACAAAAAGTAAAATTTCTTTGTTCACAGATCTTTAGGATCTTTGAAACTGAAGTTGTTGGAACCTGAGAACAGAGCAGGTGTTGTATATGCAAAATCCTAAGAGGTTACTGATTGCTGAGAGTACATGGAAATGTATTCCAGTATCTATTACTGAAACAGCTAAATACTCTGATGATTTAAACAAGTGATTTTATGGTTTTATAAATGCTCAGTTCTTTGTCATGAAAGGAGCCTCAGCCCTTTTATCTTAAGACTTGAACTAATCTTACTATGTGATTTAATTACTTTCAAAGGTTTATACCATTACATTTGCATGACCACTGCATTTAGCTCTGAAGTAAATACCAAGAACCCGACACTAACAACTTCAGTTTATAAAAGCAAGGTTCACAAATTCCTGTTTCAAGTTTTAGCCTTATTTGAAACAAAATATTTGAAAAAATTAAAGAAAAAAATCCATCAAAACCCAACAAAAATCATAACAATTAATTCATTGAGAAAAATGTTTTTTTTTCCTTCCAGTCCTGATAATTGTAAGCCCTCTATACTTTCCTCTCAAAAATTTTACTCCACATCAGCAGATACCTTACAAATTCTAAGATTCCTAAATTCCCTTTATTGATTTTTGTAGCTGTTGCATTGCCAGTACTATAACACAGAGGTTTTATTCTTTTCCCCAACTCTCCAGTTGGGCTATTACATTCAGGTATCACCTCGAAATTTACAACCTATTTAATAGCTTTTTTTATTTTTTATTATTTTGTTACTCTTACCTTTTAAAAGGATCTTAGGGAATATGTTTTCTACAAAATAAAAACAAACTAAAAAGCTACCTAGATAAGATATTACTTTTATTTTGACCATAGAGAGAGATGAAACAAAAATTATTTTAGATCGATGGAAATTACAACATCATAATAATATCAGCAGTGTACAGCCAGCTTTACGATCTGCCTGTTTCATATACTTCTGATCACAAATGGAGAAATGGGATCTTCTTCACTTTGCTATGTATCAGAAGAACAGACTCACATTAAAGGGTACAGGTGTGATAACATATGTTAAAGGGGGAAAAGAGAGTAGGAGGAGAAAGAAAGAAAGAGGAAAGAAAGAAAGAAAGAAAGAAAGAAAGAAAGAAAGAGATGTTGCTCTATGGTAACATCAGGCTTTTAAAATGACATCAAGTATTTTGAGCTGTAGTAGCATTTAATGACACTAAATACAAATTTGAGTCTTCCAAATGGTGGATTAGAAATCTCATTTTTGCAGAAACTTTCAAGATTTCAGACTAAATTTTTGTTTTAAAATTGAAAACACAACTTCACAAACAGATTCTTGCAGCTGAATATTCATGAATGACCTGGACGAGGGGAATGAGCAGCAAGTTAGCTTATGATGCCAAACTGGGAGGTCTGGCTGATACTCCAGAGCTCTGTGCCACTGTCCAGTGTAATATGTAGAGGTTGGAGAGCTGGCCAGAGAAGAACCTAACGAGATTCTACAAGAGCAAGTGTAGGGTCCTATTCCTGAGGAGGAGGAATTCTGGGCACCAATATCGATTATGGGAGGACCTGCTGGAAAGCACTTCTGAGGAGAAGGATCTGGGGGTCCTGGTAGACAGCAAACTACCTGTGAGCCAGCAACGTGCCCTTGTCACCAAGAGGGCCAGTAGAATTCTGGGCTGCATAGGGAAGAATGTGAACAGCAGGTCAAGAAATGTCATTCTCCCCCTCTGCTCTGCACTGGTGAGGTCACAACTGGAATACTGCTTCCAGTTCTGGGCTCCCCAGTTCAAGAGAAACAGGGAACTAATGGCAAGGGTCTAGCGTAGGGCAACAAAGACGATTAAGAGATTGGAGATCTCCCTGATGAGGAAAGGCTGAGAGAGCTGGGGCTCTTTAGCCTGTAGAAGAGAAGGCTGATGGGAGACCTTATTTGCGCTTATAAGTATCTGAAAGGTGGATTGAAGGAGGATGGAGCCGGACTCTTTTCAGTGGTTCCCAGTGACAGGATGAGAGACAATGGGCCCAAGCTCGAACATAGGAAGTTCCATTCAAATATGAGGAAAAACTTCTTTACGGTGAAGGTGATAGAGCACTGTAATAGGCTGCCAAGGGATTTTTTATCCCTTGTGTAAAAAATTTCCTTTTTATTATATTACTTATATTTTCATTAAAGTAGTTTAGTTTGTTCTAAAGTCTTGAATCTCTTTAACTCCTTCCTCTCCTCTCTGACCAAAAGGGGGGAGGGGGGGACATCTGTCACTCGGGTTTCGGTGGATTTGGCTGAAACCACGACAGACACTAAACTCACAAAATAAAAACAATGCTATTGCTGTCTACATGACCAAGGAGTTATATATATACAGCAGAAATTTACCTCTGACTTCTTTTAGTGGAGGACAAATACTACATCCATATCTGTCTCCTGGCTGAGCAAAATGTAAGCTTTCCAGATGGAGTCTATTCAACTGGTAAAATGCTATGTGATAAAAGATACGTATTTTGCAGCATTGACTAACAAGAGAAATGTATTATTTTTTTCTTCTGAACTCATAAAACTACCCATCTGTAAAATTTCAGTCCATTTCCCTAAATGTAAGTGATTCAGCATTTTAGAGTAAGAAATTATGACCATTTTCATTTATAAAGCGCCCCCTGCCAGCACACTGTAGGTGCCACATGGATTAACTCTAATCAGAACAACCAACAACAATTAAAACATCATTAAATATTCAATACACAAAAGCCCCCAAACCAAACAGAACAGTATTATCATAAAAGTCATCTAAGTCTACAAACACAACATTAAAAGTTAGTGTAAATCTGCTGTTTATGTACATCTTTCATTTGCTTACATTTCATAGTAAGCTGCTAATAAAGCAAACATAAAACTTTGAAATTGCTGTGTTGGTCTGACCACTCTGTGATACCCTGAGGATCTAAGAAAATGGAATATATAGGGAAAGGATGACTCTGTTCCATCCTTTACCATCAGGCCATCCTATCTGTTTGGGTCATGGGATACTGGAGCAGAAAATCTGGACTCATCAGAATTTCCAGCAGAAATTCTGTGAAATTAAAACATCCAGTCAGTCTGGATCATTTTGGGGTCATTCATGATTTTCCTGTAGTTTTCTGGGTTTCTATTTAAGGTTGGGGCAAAGGTGAGTTATTTCTTAACTACCTTTACTCTCTGAGGCAGTAGAATATGATGCCCAGAAGCATGGTGTACAGAATGGGCAATAGTGATCACAGCGACAATACCTTGATTTTGGAGCTTGTTTTGTGTTTCTAATTTGACACTGAAGTTTATCCCAACTAATAGGTTGGATCAGCAGAGAATTTTCTTCATTGAGATGGGTTAATGAGGGCCATTAAAATGTCCTCTTTTTGCAGCACTTAGCGTGATCCCCTTCCCAGAATTTCCTGGTCCTTAGCCCTCCAGGAGTTTGGAGATTAACAATGCCCTTGAAATCTCCTGCTTTTTTTTTTTTTTTTTCCATTGGACTCTAAATCAAGTGATCAGAATAGGGAGGTAGCTGAGAAGCTATTTTCAAACAAAAAGACCTCCATATTTCTGCTGTGAATCCTTCACCTATGTACTGGATCTCAGGGGAGAGTCTTGCCATTATAAATGACAGTGAAATTAAGGAACCAGATTTCATGTGTTTGGCAAAGTACCAAAGAGTCTTTTTCAGCATTAAAGTTAAAATAGGTCCATAATCTCAAGATATATCAAGAAATTTCATTTAAACAATCTTGGCTTCCAAGTCCTACTTTGTGCAGTAATACTACACCTTTTCTTTCATCTTTATGAGCTGGCCCAGAGCTTAATGGATTGTCATAAATCATGTTGGATAATCACCAATCATTGCCAATAAAACTGAGGCCTTAAGTAAATAATACACAAATCTTCATCCCTTTTGCTTCTCTTTAGGGTATTACAAATTACTGTAGGACTTAGTAGGAATAACATAAAAGGGGCTTCAAAGTTATAACAGGCTGAGGGGGTGTAGGAGGAAAACCCAAGATAAGACTAGAATATAAAGTTCATCTTGAAAGCAAGGAACATTTCAATACCATTTTAATAGAAGATTACTTTCTGTGACTTTGCATATAGAACACTCCGTGGTCTTCCCTTTACCTGGAATATGCCACCCAAAGAGGCATTAGGTTAACAGATAGAATAAGGCTTATTACACTATAAAATAGTTGATTTATCACTTGTTTGTTCCATGTCAATATAATTAAAGCTGAAAGGTGATGATAGCTTTTGAACATCTGTCTTTAGCTTTCGTATTCTTCACAGTCTGTTGATTGGGTTATGTTTTGTATTATTTCAATGTCCACAACTGTCAAGTAAAATGGGAGAGTGCTCGTATGAAGTGGTGAGCTGAAGTCAGAAGCAGCACTTCATTTGTTTTTTATGTTAATAGGGTATGACAGCTCCAGCTCTGAACAAATTGTTTTCAGTTGTTTGATGGGTCTCAGCTGCTCCAAACTGGAAGGTGACCAGATTTTCTTTTAGTTGAAAAGTAAGGACTGTTAGAATAGAGTTCTATGCTTTTCACTTTTTGCTATCATATGATTACAGTGCCTCAACTCTTTTAAGATTCTAAAGCATTGAATCTCATAAGAAACTAGAGTCTATACTGAAACATTATCACATATAGCGTTCTATAGACTGGCGATCTATAGACCTAAACAGTGATTTCTCATAAAAATGAAAAATAATTTTGCTTTACAAAATTTCTGTTCATAAAGATCCCGGGATCTTGCTTTTCAGGGAGTTGATACTGAAATATTCACCAATAACTAAAGAATACTTTCTATTTAGAATTATTTTTTCTAGGTTTTCTTGCAGTAAAGTATCATGACACATTTTAATGAGCTACACAATCAATCATAAACATACTACTTTATACAATTTTGTAGCATCAAAAATATTTTTGCAGTTCAAAGCAAGGAATATTTATCAGATTCTGCATCAGAACCATAGAATTTTCTGGAAAGCTATAATTCAAAATTATGAACTGAGGTATTGAAGAGAAGAATGCACTTCTTCCAAGATCCTGTCTCATCTTGGAGAACAAGAGTTAAAAAACACTGATGCGGGTTGTCCTTCAGAGGTGACCCACTGTGGCATTGTTATTGTAAAATTAAAAAATAGAAAAATTAAAAATCAGTAAAATCTTGAAAATAGTCTGAAATATAGCATAAAATTAAGGAATATGCTTAATTTAATTTTTATTAGACAAAACCAAGACTATTCTTTGAGACATGTACAAAAGTCAATTCTTCAGTAAGTTTTTTCTCTATAACTCTACTTCTGGGGGTCAGTAAACATTACCTGGAACAGGGAGAAAGAAATAACCTGTTTTATAACATGTTACCTTATAAAGGGCTTTATCTTTAGCATATACTGTAGCAAAACTTTTCTCCCCAAGGAGTTTGTATCAATGCCTCTTAATAAGTAATGGGAAACTCATTGAGCTTAGGAACAATACAGTTTATGCTAGCCCTAATAACCTCATTTCTATGGCTGCCAGCCAAAATTATTTATTGAAAGTTGTATTGCTGTAGCAGCTTTAAAACTCACCTCAAGGTAAAGCTATGTTAAAATATAATTAACCATTTTATTGCAGCTCATAATTGTTTTTCCTTGGAGGGGGAAAATGTTTTGGTTTCCACAATAATTATAGAGGAGCAACCTCCTCTACCTGGTTCTGAAGTACATGAGTTTTCAATCAAATTGGAAGTACTTGCAGCTCCTGCAGTGATCTAATTTTTAGCTCCTTACCATTTGAAACATTCAGCAACATCAGGAAATATTCCAGGAACACACAAAAAAATCAAATACTCAGCTGTACCCATGAGAATATTTGTAATCCTTGCCATATTTTTCTTTCTTTAAGTAAGGCTTTTAAATTGATATTTTGGAAGGAGAAAAGGACAGTATCTCATCATTTACTGGAAAATAATGTTTTATTTAGTTTTCTTAATTTTCTGTACATTATGAAACACATAAGACAAAAACTCTGAAGATGGAAAAGATACTTTGTCAGTCTATTTTCCTGCCATGTTATTATTTGATTCAGATACGATATTTTAGTTTGCTCTCTTAGACCATCAAGAACATAATTCACTTTAACTTAATCAACATTGCTGTGTTAGTACAAGCAACTGAAATGCATATCTTACTACCTCTAAAGAGAATCCAATACTTCAGAAAGAACTCAAGATATTTTTACACTGTTCAATTTTCAGCTGCTCTCTGAAACCACCCATATCACAGCGACATTCTTAGACATTTAAAAAAGCAGCATTTGGAAAGAAGGAAAAAGACAACAAAAGGAAACAAAATGCAAAGAAACAACAACAACAAAAAAAAAAAAAAAAA
>VZRU01014268.1:633884-659037 GCA_013398155.1 Pedionomus torquatus
CAACAAAGAGTTAAAAGAAGATTATTTCTTTTTCAACATATACATGAAGACATATTTTTACAGTTACAGAAATCACGTTTGGTAATATTTTGAGATCACTAAAATTATAGCGTGGGTGGGATTATATAGAAAAGAGAAATTATAAATGTAATAGTTACTGTTTATTTCCATTTGGGCGATAACATTTAAACTTTTTGTTGTTGTTGTTGTTGTTATGAGAGATTATAAAGAATAACAAGGAAAAGATGAGACTGCTATAGGAAGATAACCCCCAGTTTATGTAGCTGGCCCATTGCAAACAAAACTAATGTTTGGACTGGTAAATGATCTGACTTTTGATCAGGACTGTTTACACGCCTCATCTGGAAAATGAAAGTATTTCACTGTCATTCTGGACATTCAAGAAAAAACAGCATATCATTCAGAGTACAAACCTCTGCATCACAGTCCTTGTGGGACTATGTTAAGTCCATGCTTCTCAGAGAGGAAGCTGCTTGTTAGTCTCATACTTAAAGATACTTCAAACTGTCCTAGTGCCTGCGTTATTTCTGATTTAAGACGATCCCCCATTACAGATTATCCAGAGAACAAAAAAGGTAAGGGCCTCTGTACATTCTCTTCTAGATTTCTCAAATTTCAGAGGACCCACAGAAAAGAATTAGCTGCAGCAGCAGTCAGCCTCCAATCTTTCCATTTGTTTCCAGAGCTGAGAAAACAAATGCAGGAAAAGAAAAGAAAAAGAAAACAAAAGAAAACAAAAGAAAAGAAAACAAAACAAAACAAAACAAAACAAAACAAAACAAAACAAAAAAAAAACGAAAACGAAAACCTACCCACAACAAAACAACCCTACAGCAAAACTTCAGTCATTCTGGGTATTTGTGTGCAAATGAACATCAAAGTGTCCCACTTAGCTTCTAAGAGTCTCATGTTCTTTATAAAACCCCACACACGCCTTTCAAAAATATAGCAGAGAGTCTATGAAAAATGTAATTATATATTTGGAAAGAGAGGAAAGGGACTGATGTGTAGAATGGTAAACAGCATACACTTACAGCCAACTCTATAGATTTCAAATAACCGATCTTGTAGGAAATAATGAGCTATCTGCTAAGGAAGGAAAAAAACAGAGGAAATGGTAATAAACAAACTCTGGTTCCCATGTGTGACCTAGTACAGTACAATACAGTTTAATTTTATTACTTGTCATTCATACCGAAAACAAATTTGCAATTTTCTGCAAATATAATGGGTATGTTCCCAGAATGTGTAAGTGCACAGGAGAATGGGATATTTCTGTCAACTGAAACACTGCAGTATTCGTCCCTGAAAAGAAAGGAGAATGACTTGCTATTTTTGCTCAGGAGAAAAACACAATTAACACACTTATGGATTATAAATTCAGAAAGGACTGTTGTGATCATCTTGGTCTGTTTTCTACATAAGTCAGGCCAAGGGACTTCTCTCAATTGATTTCTGCTCAGGTTAGGTCCCACATATGTAAAAGACCACTGTAAAACAAGACAGCGGTTGATTGCTGTCAGTATCTGTGGAGTAATCGGATTAATCTATAACTAAGAAACAGATCTAATATTAAGAAAATCCTTTTTTATAGTAAAGACAGGTAAACACTGGAACTGGTAGGGCAGTGATCCCTTTGAATATCCCGCTGGAGGTTTTTAAGAAAAGATAAGCACAGAGTACATATAGAGGACAGTCACAAACAGAAATGACATGATGGTCCCATAACGCAGCAATAGAGCATCTCAATCCATATTAGTCCACTATTGAATTCAATATTTACCATTACAGGGGGTTATAGGAATATAACAGGAAATCTGAAGAGGCATAGTTTTACACATTCTCCGTTTCCTATATCTTTCCTAAGCAGGTACCAGTTACAGGCTCTGCAAGGTAGCTTACATTAACGTAGCCAAATTCGTCAGATAGGCTGCCCCAGTCAAACAGTCCTTGTAAAAGCACAGAAATTTCCATGCTGTGGTTAGAAATGACTAGCATTATATGCTGAAGAGATCAATTATGGAGGAGTCAGTGTGTAAAGAGTGCCAGTCCTTCATTCCTTTCAGTCACCATCCGGTTTAAACAAAAGGCCAGCAGTGTTCATTGGCTTTACTTTACATTTTTGCATATGCTTTGTCATAACTTTGATGTACTACCCATGTGTTCTCTTAATCCTTTATTGATTCCTTGTTTTGTTTTTTGGTCGTACTTGTATTATACAGCTATGAATTAGCCTAGGTGTTGTGTTAAAAGGTTTCTCCTTTAAAAATTTTGATCATTCAGTCTCATTATATGTCCCTACAGTCTTGGAAAAAAAAAAAAAAAGATTAAACAGATGTACTAAATTCAGCCTCTCTGTCTTTTATGGAATTGTAAGGTCCCTTATTAAACTGTTAGTCAACTGAAAGCAGAACCAGTCAATTCATATCATTTTTCTAGATAAGGAGCCTATCCAAGGCAAACTATTTTTATTAAATACTGTGTCTGAATATTTTCCAGTTAAAGCATACAGTTTTGAGAAAGCGTGTCCAGAACTAGTATAAGAAGTGAGGACAAACTTTGATTTATAAAATTGATTAACATTGTCCTTATTAACTTTTCTTTATATATCTTAAATTTACTAATTAAAATTGTGTTAAACGTAATTTCATATTTAAAAGAAACTGTAATTTCCTGAGAAAATGTTGCAATCGGTCAAGCCTACTGGCAGTATATAGAGTCGTATATAGAGTCTGTGAGAGTTTTTGTTCTATCTTGCAAAGTATGAGGGAGTAGGTAAAACCAAAAGATGTTCTCTCCTGACCACACAAATACGCAGGAGTTCTTAGGGCTTGATGCACAGGAGGGCCCAGGGTCAGAATTGTAATGAGTTGTATTTAAACAGAATACATGGTCCCAAATTAAGTGTCCAAATTGTCTTGTAATGAGTGGAGGTCTTCAGGAACCAATCTCCACTTGTATTGTATTCACAGCCATTAATCTTCTCCTGGCACGTAAACTAATCATCCTTTCTCTGAGAAGTAACAGAGATGGAGGTTGTAGGGAAGTGGGGGTCGGTCTCTTCTCTCAAGTAACAAACAATAGGACAAGTGGAAATGGCCTCAAGTTACATCAGAGGTGATTTAGATTGTATATTAGGAATTTTTTTTTTTTTTCACAGAAAGGGTTATCGAGCATTGAAACAGGATGCCCAGGGCAGTGGTGGAATCACCATCTCTGAAGGTATTTAAAACACAGATAGACGTGGTGCTGAGGTACATTATTTAGTGATGGTTTTGTCAGTGTTAGGTTAGTGGTTGGATTCAATGATCTCAAAGGTCTCTTCCAACCTGGATGATTGTATGATGCACAAGCCTTAGACCTTATAGACCACTTCTGTTTGGCTGTGCGAGTTCAGACTCCTGTTCATCCTCTTATCTCTGAGGTTTTAACATCTTTCACATAAATTACGAATAAGTTGCTCTATACGTGGACTCAATACCTGTCCTAATGAACCTGCTCCTGAATAAATAGACATCCCCTGAATGAACAAGAGAAAAATAAACTGAAAAAATTCAACAGCTCAGTGTTTAAGGCGTTCATGAACAATATGAGAAAGATAAGTTCCCCATCTCTGTTTGGTCCATATCTCATTACATACATAACACCAAACAGCTTGAGCAGCGGAGATTAAACAGATGCAGCCTACCACAGTGAGCAGTTTGGTTATGTTCCTGGGAAATGGAGTCCAAGCCCAGTCCAGCTGAGAATGAATTTGAAGGCAAGTTTCCCACAGATTAAGTGACTGACCTAATCACTGGGCAAACACTGTTGCCTCTACACTGCATTGCAAAGGAAATTAAATTTACTTTCCTGCATGGAGTGCCATCAACATCAACTGGCTTGACTTTAAGCATGAAAAAGTACAAGCAGTGGAATATGGTCAATACTTAGAAGCAGAGAGCAACTTTTCTGATTCTGGCAATCATTTTTCAGGTTTATTGAAGGATAAGAAAAACTCCAGTATGTATTTCAATACCTACCTGTATTTATACTGAGGACTGGCATTAACAATTAACAAGACCAAATTGACTTTCTAACACAGAATATATGCTAATCAGGCCTGGTAATTGTATTAAATACTGGAGCATGACTTGACCTTGGTCCTGGATATTTCTTCCTCTCTCCTTTCTGCTGTGTTTATTCATCTGCAGCCTGTGAACATCAACACAAGCCCCCGGATTCTTTGCTTCTAACTGCTGCAGTATTTTTTGTCTCTTTAAAGCCCATAAATAGAGACAAATTCAGAAAGGGAGACAATTAATTGCCGACAGCTTTCTGAAAGGATTGCACTTAGCTTCTGATGGAGAACAGCTGTGGTGCACACTCTAATACATGCCATGGATGGGAAAGCATGGTTCCAGCTGGCTGAGGACAGCCACAAGGTCATTCATCAGTGAATGCACTCTCTCTCGAGTGTCATGTGACAGACACAAAATTGTCAAGTGTTTTGAGTGGATCTGATGATACTTTTTTCTTAAATAAACACTCAAAATCCTGAGGTTTTCACATTCCAGAGCTACAATGCAATAATTCTTGAAATAGCGAAATCTCAGATTTGTTTGGAAAGCCAAAAAGAGAAGCAAAAAAAAGAAAGTGTGTGCTCTATACTTGTTGACAGTGGGTCTTTCCCTCCAGTCTTTCTCTTTATCTTCTTCATAACCACCCTTTAAATACTGCATTATGGTGATAAATGGTCTCATAAACCTCCTTTTCTCAAGGCTGAACAAACGCAGTTCTCTCAGCCTTTCCCCATATGGCAGGCTTTGAGCATCTTCGTGGCCCTCCTCTGGACCCTCTCTAGTCCTCTATTTTATATAGCAGGGACCAAAACTGAACACATTTTTCTAGGTTTGGCCTGACAAGGGCTGAGTAGAGTGGGATAATGATTTCTTTATCTCTGCTGGTGATGTCCTTATTGATGCAGCCCAGCATCCTGTTGGCTTTGTCGCTGCAGCACACTGTTCATTCATGTAGAGCTTGTTGTCCACAAAGATAATTAATACTTAGTTACTTAGCAAATTTTATAAAGGCAGAAAATAATTGCACTCTCCTGGATCTATCTTTGTAGCTTTCAGACACAATTCCTTATCTCTCTGCAGCCCAGTACAAAATTAACCAATAAAGCCAAGAGGAAGTCTTTCTTTCTTTCATTAATTTCATCCTTTTAATGAAATATTGCATATGCTGAGCTTTGAATAAGTTAGAAAATCAGCTGTTACCTTCAAAGGCAGTTTGTAACTTAAGTCACAGTGATGACTCCTGGCCTTAAGGAATACAATGAGGCATCATTTATTTGAGGAAATGAGCTAAAGGAGTATATTCCTAGATCTGGTTACATCTTGTAAGGTCTTGGATGTCCAGCTTAATCGCTTATAAAACAAATAAAAAATTACATTTTTTACCAGATTTGATTTATTATTTTTATTATTATTTGTTATATTCTGAATAATTTTTATATTCTGGCATACCAGATATTAAAGGAATCTGTTACTACTGTGCTTTATAATATCAAATGGTGATCTTCAGTCCATAGGATGAGAGTCAAGATTAATCCAGATTAGCAAAGTGCTTTGCCATCAACCTGTTTTATTATGAGATGTAATTGCAAGACTTCTCATTTTTAGGAATGAGGGGAAAGAAAAAAACAGTCTTATCACCAATGGGAACAAACAAATTGCAATAGATTAGGAAAGGTTGTTTTTAAAATATTATCATTGCAGTTTATATAAATATCATAGAATGTAAATTACTTTTTTAAAGAAATTGTGGTAAATTTTTATTGTGATGACCAATCATGCATACCATTAGCAAGTATGGCAAGGCTCTCAAGTCAAGATGAGATTGATGACTGTTCAATTATTGATGTCAATGAATCACCAAGTATAGCAACTTGAAGGAATGTATTAAAGAGCAAAAGTCAGATCACTGGGTCTGTGCACACACTGTCACATTAAATAAACTCATACTTCATTTGTGCAGTGGGAGAAGAAAGCTAATTAAAATGAGTAAAATTTCAACTGCAGTGTCTGGCATTGTTAATCAGTAAACAAAGTTGAAAACTTCAAATAGGCGGGCAGGCTTCAGAGTCCAGTACACATGTAAAAACAGATCTAAAACCAAAGCAGAATAGCAGCAATGAAAATAACATTGAAGATGAACTTGAAAAATTATTAAACCATCCCATAAATTAGCATGCATTTCTTGCCCAAGAAATGGATCTGCTGTTGCTTCTTATTAAACTCCTTTACTAAACAACCATTTAGTCATGGAGTTACACTTCCTTGAGCTTTCTGGGTGAAATGAGCTCTGCAGATAAGCACACAGAACCAAGAACTAAATGTTAGCAATTTCAATTCACATAAGCTTCATAAAATCTGTTAAATAATTTCATTTTGGAGGAATTAATTCTTCAGTCTTCTTGTAGCTTTAGATTCATTTCCTTCAGCAGTTCAAACAATGCAGATGAAAATTTGAAAACCTGGGCGTATTGTGTCATTTGGAAACAAATGTGACTCTTCTGTGATTTATGCATGTAAATCTTGCCTCATAAAACAATACACTTAATGCAATTTTAGCAGAAGCTTGTTCCATGCACTGGAAGGTATTTCCAGCCCAGATTCAGACAGACTAATAAAAATATGAGAGATTTAAATTGGTGTGTTGTCACTTCCTCTACTCTGAAAGACTAGAAAATATTTAAAAAAATAAATAAATCAGGAAACATATCTATTGTCCTTTGGCAAATTATAAAAGATTAATTTGTTGCTCTGAACAAAAAATAAGTACTTGCTATTTAAAAATTTCCTGTCAAATGAAAAGTAAAATTTAAAAAAATTCAAGAATTTTCAGAGTTTTATATTCCTTATCTTTCTGTTCATTAAGATAATAAATTTAGGTATGAGATACATTTAAAAATATTATCTAAATATGTTTTTCATATATGCAAGCAAATAAAATAGTATATTTTTACTAATAGAAAAATTAAACATTTCCATATTTTCTATACAATTGTTACTGTAATTGTCAGATTCTCTTGAAGCATTCCATTTTTATTAAATTAAGCTTTTGGGTCAATGAAAATAATTATTTGACTTTTGGGGGGGAATTCTGAAATAGTAATTTTCCTCATTAGTTTAAAAAAAATGCTAAGACATTTCTGTACCCTTTTATGGCAAAAAATAAGATCATTCCATACAGATCAGTTTGGACCTGAAGGCCCATTTTTCTTTCTTATATTTTATTGGGAAAAGCCTACAGGCAGAAAAGGTCAAAAAACCTCAGTGAACATTTGAAAGAAAAGTACTTCTTTCTTTACATCTGAACAAAAATTTCATGGGATTTTCTTCACCTAACCAACTCTGACAAAAATCTTTTCTTCAGACATCTGTCTTACAATAATTTCATTCCAAGGACTGCTCATCTTTTTTACATTAAATGAGCTCTGAGTTTTCAGTAGTTTCTGATGAACTCCTATGACTTAGATAAATTGATTCCCAAGTATTTCAAATAAGAAGCCACCATGAGAGGTTCAAAACACTGTTTTTACTTCTTTCTTTTCCTATTCTTTAAAAATCAGGTAATTTATTTTTCTTAATATATTCTAGCCAACATCTTTTCAAACACATAACTAACTAGAAATCTTGATTTAATTTTTTTTCAGGTTCTTCACTTAAGCTTTTCATTGACTAGCAGCACTACTCTTTTGTCCAGTCTTTCTTTCCACAGTAATTTCCAGATGCTGGACATGCTTACATATGCAGAGAGATTACTTTCCCTTCCACTTCTATTTGTCCTTTTTCCAATCCGCTGCACATTAGCTTAAGATATTTTATTAGGAGAGCAGAAAGACCCTAATTCTGGAAAGCATCATGATTCAGTGAAGTACTTAAGTGCAGGCATGAGTCCCAGTGGAACTCCATAAGATTGAATATTTCCCTGAACAGAAGCCAAAACAGACAATAAGCAAAGTGGAAAGGAGGAAAAAGTATAGCTAATGTGCTAAGATAAATGGAAATCCAACAATGTGTGGGGCCTACTGAGTAACACAGTTGGTAATTACAGCAATTCAGAGGGAAAAAAGAGAACATTTCATACTGCCATAGAGAACAATTATGAATATCAGCTCTTTTGTTTTTAAAGCAATACACCTAAGAAACTACATATTAGAAGTGCTTTTAGAAAGAGATTCTACTTCAGATGTTTCCTTTTCACTGGAAAGTAATCATATCATTTAAAAGTTATTATTATTCTGTTTATTTTTCCATTGGTTCAATCACCTGTTTCCCAGCAATTACACAAGTGGAGGCTCAATAAATAAAGCCTACCATCATTTCTTAAACCAAACAAGTGGGTCAACAACTATGATTAAGCTGTCAGCATTAATGAGCAGTTTTCTTTAGTTTCTGCAAAGAATAAAAACTTTTTATGTATGGGGAAAAAATCCTTAAAGAGTTTATAACAATTAATGTGAAATTATGTTGCTTCTCATGCTCAAATCAGAAGCCCATTTATATATAGATAACACCAGCATGTCATATCTCTCAGAACTTTTACTGCCTCAGTACTTATGAAATCAACCAGGAGAAAGACTATTAGATGTTTATTTACTCTGTGGTGGGTTCCACCTGCTTGGGTTTTGTTAAGGAGAAAGTTAAGAGTAATAAAAAAACAATAAATCTCTTTGATACTAGCAGAATAATATATATTGTTACACATCCACCTAATCTATCCAGTGTCAGACAGCATGAACATACACCTGAATATTTTGTAAAGGTATGCATAAAATGAATGTAAACATTCATGAAAATAAATTCTTAATCTTAACTGTGAATGCATATCTTGAGGATTCCAGCTTCAAACTTAAACATTATGCAATGTCCTACTCATAGTTTCAATTTAGACTTTGGGATTTTCTCAATCCCTTCTTGTCCTTAGTAGAAGGAATATTAAAGATTAGGTAAAAAAAACAAAACAACCTATCACAATAAAATATGCTGCTTTCTGAATTTATATCTGAATCTCCGGAGTCAGGGTTATCCAAAATTATCTCACTAATCACAGAACATTAAGGAAGAAGTGTGCAAAGACCAAAATTTTTCTGTATTTTAGGACAAAGCAGTATTTATCCATGATATCCAATACCAGGTAGGATGATATGCATTATTTATTCATTATAACTGTTTTAAAAGTTTCAGTAATCTAATTAGGGACTAAAACTATAATTTTGTGACTCAGGAGTATAATTCTGCAGTGAATAAATGAATAAAGTCAACATTCAAAGAAAATATTTCACAGATAATGCCTTGGATAAAAACTGTGGCTCAAAATTATTTGGCAAATAAATCTATAGACATGTAAACCACTACATTTCTACAACAGTAGAAAACACAGCAGCTCTTCCTTCTCTGCTTTCCACTCAAACCCCAATAGATGTGTGGGAAGTGGGGCACTTTGAACACCCAGAGTCTTGGAGGCTTCTTATGTTTCCAGATAAGTCTGGTTTCTCTTCCTTTCATTTCACATATATTCTTTCCACTGCATAGTGCTGTAATTCCCTAAATTTGTGTGCTGTCGGTCAAAAGTGCATTAGGCAACCATTAAAAAAATATATATAAAAGTTGAGAAATTAATTTCAGCTTGTAGCCACAGGTTTCCTGAGAGATCTGGGAAAGCCATGCAGTGATGAACTCAGAGATGTGGACCAGAAATGCTATAGGTGGCATAAGAAAAGGCAGAGGCAGAGCCTGCACCTTGATTTCAGCCTTTCCTGCCTGGACTTTAAGCTTTGGGTCAAGGACTTGTTGTGGCATGAGTTTATAAAGACCCATTTTTAGAAAGAAACCAATGAAAATTAAAATCAATAAATTGCAACAGAATTAGGTGCTATCAATATCCTACCAAATTCAGGACCGTTGTCATTCAGCTGTCATGTGGCCTGTGTAACAATCCCATTTGCTTGCATATGACGTCATTCAAATGTTGCAAGCTCATTCACCTTGGCAGGCATCTCGCTGATGTCAACTGTGATGAAAACATCTGAAGGAAACCTCTCTGGAGACTGTTCTCTCTCTCACCTTCCTAAAGTTCACCCTGTCTGAGAATTTTTAATATATTTATATTATTTTTACACACTTCTAAGAGATGTACAGTTGGAGCTCTATGAGCCTTTTCCTACGGATGACCAAACAACTAATAGTAGTAGGTTGTTTTAACAGCAACCATAAATAAGTGCGTCCTCTACCAGTGCTAGAGCAAACCATACCCAAAAATGTATGCATCTTATCTCTGCATGAAATGCAGTAAAGAATTGAAACACAGATTTGTTTTGTTAGGGATGACAAGCACCATGGAAAAAATGTGGAAACTGATGGCCTTATGTTTCCAGTAAAGTAGAAAGTACCAGAAGATCTGGATCTAGACCCTGAGTTTCCTGCCAATCTTGAATGAGCCATTTAATCTTTCTGGCCCAGATTCAAAAAATTATCTGGGCTTTTAACTTCTATTTAGAACCCTAACTTCTTATTGATTTCCTATTGACAACTCTAAAACAAGTAGAAGCACAGGTATGTGCACAGTACAGCTGTATCAAAAGTTGATTTTGGTTGTTTTCCTTATATAGCTATATATTTTCTAAACCTCTCAGGAGACAAAACCCCTTCATTTTTACATTTTCATCATGTTTCAAATGTGGTTGTGTGAGAAATAATGTTGCAGGCAGATTTGGATGAACTGAAAATAATGCCTTATTGAATAATTTTGGAAAAGGAGGGTTTTTTTTAGAAATAAAAGCATCAATGATTGTATTTATCACAGTTATTACAGTGGATTTGAAGAAAAATATCAAATATGTTGTATTTATTAAGGATGATTTTTCAGTTTTTTTTTTTCTCTAATCAGTTTTGGATGTTTACTTCTATAGGTAAAATGTTGAGAATATTCTTTCTCTTCAAGAAAAACAATCTGAATTGTAGGGTAACTTTTCAACAGTTTGGCTCAAGTCTCCTTTTTGTCACCTACATCTCTTGTTGCTGAGCCAGGAGGGGATGGAATAGGTTAATCACCTTGTGGGATCTCTTGCATATAAAAAATAATTATATCACTTCTGGTTACACTTGTACCTGTTAACTTGTCTCTGTTAAGATGCATCTACCTGGAAAACATCTTGTGCTCTTTATAGACATCATGGATAATTCAGTTACTCTCTAGGGAGTTTTCTCCAGGGTTATTCCCCCACAAATTTCTGCATTTTTGCCTAGTAAACTTTCCATGAGGTCAGTTTATCAATTATGAGATTTTGCTACATATCTGTTGACTGGTACTTAAACACAGTGAAGGTCCTCATAGTCCAAACACAAAATATCCCCACATTTATATATTATAAACTCAAGAATCTAAGTCTTTATTTGTGAAACAGACGTTTGTTTTAGAAAGTAAACTTCTGAAAAATGCTTTTCTGCCCACAAGTGCATCTTGTAACAACTTTTTCATCCTTTTCAATTTTCATCAAAAGTTGTCATACTAACCACATTTAGGCTCCTAATTTACCACTTAATTCCATTATTTACCTGAGGTGCATATATTTGCTGTTCAATGTAGCTAGGTAGATGCAGGACTGCCTCTGAGGTCCCTTGGGAAGGCAAAGATACAGCAATATAATCCAGCATTTGGTTCCCTGACTCAGGGCCCTGATTAGCTTCATGACCCCTTCAATTTCTTTAATTTAGCTGTATAATTTCACAATTCCAAAGAAATTAAGAAAGGTGGAAATGGATTTGAAATAAGACCATACAGAGCTTAAGAAAAGAAGAATTATATTGCTTTGTCCTTGCACAGCAGTGGAAAGCAAAAAGAAAATTTCATCATGGTATTTTCTGTTTTCATTATTTTCCTTATACTCAAACCAGCTGGGGGAGAAGGAGGTGTATGAGGGGAAACAGACATCTACTAAAATGCGCTGTGTTGTAGTGTAACTTACACAAAATCTCTAAGAAGCCTTTCTATACCAATCTGTTTTGAACAGCTATGCTTGGAGGTGGTGATGGGGTATTATGTCAGTGTAGAAAAGGTCATGAAAAACAGTTATATCTGTGTGATCTAGAAGTTCCACAGAGATCTTGTGTGGCAGAATCCACACTATACAGATATATAAGGCTTTGGGACTTGGGAGCAAGGAACTGCTACCTGACAACTACTGCTACCTGAAACTCCTGCATCACCATGACAGTCCTTCTTTCATGAGCGCAAATAGACATTTCAACCAAAACTCATCCTAAAGGACACGAATCACTCATAAATACTAAAGATCAATGAGAAATTCTGAGCAGATTAATTTCCATAAACAAATATGTACATGTATATATACGTATATGTCTTCCATATGATGTGCCAGTTAAAGAAATCTTGGATGGATATTTTAGCTTCCTTCTCTCATATCTTGATTGCTCCTGTTAATATTGTGCCACAACACTATATTTCTAAATTCAAGTAAATATCTTTACACCTGTGGAGTTCCTGTAAATTGTTTTCAAATACGCTGTGGTACAGTGCCATTGATTTTATGAGACCTAATTTTGTCACCTTTTATTCTAGCTTAGTTGCTCTTACAATGAATCCTTTCTTGAACCTTTACGCACTTTCATTACTCTTTATTATTGCTTTTTCATAAATACATTCTGCATATACACAACTTTATATATGTAAAATATAAATTATAAGATTCTTTATATTGAATAACTTAGGAAGCAGAGAAGGTCTTGGTATTTTAAATAATGCTTGGCATTTTTTATTGCATTTTTCACAGGTCGATTCACTCTGAACATACAAAAGAACAGTGTCACAGGCAAGGATAAAAGTGACATAAGTTGAATTACTGTCCTCGAGCCACTGCAGTATAGCACCTTTCTGTGAACATTGAACATGAAGTTCAATAATAAAAACATGAAGTTTTTACATACCATGAATACTCTTCAATACTCTTCATGAATACTCAGCCATTAGACACTCCTTAAGTGCAGCTCACCCTACCACAGAGTGACAAATCTTCATACACAATATGTAACTTTCTTTGTGTTACAAAGAAAGGAATAATATTTGAGTTTGTTTAGTTGGGAAATCTAAATCACTGGGGTTTTTGGTATTATTTTTCCATTTTGTACTACCACTAGCTCATAACCAAAGAAGACTGAAAAAGTAGGCCACAGAATATTTCATACACTTTCAAACACTTTATTATTCTATACTTATTTCAAACACTCCAAGACTGGAATCATTAATAAAAATTTAGCATCTGCAATATGCTTTTTAAACACAAAAAGTCACAAGACACATTAAATGTGAATCCACTAGTGTTTATTGAGCTCAACAAATCTCCAAGCCCACCTTTGGTAATTATTTTAAAATACCTTGGAGAATTTGTAGATTTGTCCAATTACAGCCAAAATACTAACAATGATAATCTGCTCTAAAATGGCACTTCCACCCTTATTTCTCATACAGTAAAAAGAAAAAGAATCCCTGTGTATGTCTTTGAGTTTTGGAGTAAGGAACGAGGTCCCAAGAAGTGACTAGTAGCCTCAGGCACTGACTTACAAATTATAGCTCTTTCTCCTTGAGTACATGGAAATTAACATTGCTCTTATGGATTTAGTGCAGTTCTAGTTAAGTCTGGACAGATGCCATTTAACTACTTCAGGCCACAGACATTCTGTGTCAACATCCAGAAGTCACTGTCCCTGACCAATGACTACAGAGGGAAACTGTGACGATGGCACTCTCCTCTTAGACATTTTAGGAGCCTGAGATACACAAGAGAGATAACAGATACCACAAATTTAGGTTTATATAATGTATTTTGACACAGTAGACCACAAAGCACAACCGTCTGACCTGTGTGAGATGGGAGGAATACATAATCCAGCACTAAACTGGTCCAGTGATTTCTGTCAAACTGGTCTTCAAAAATTGTCTTGGTGCCACTAAACTTTTTGAAACAGCATTTTATGTCCAACTGTGCAAAATTCCCACTGTGCCATTTCTTTTGCTTACCTTCAATTCCAGAACCACTGCTTGTTGACATCTTTCTCAAGAACAGAAAAACTGATCTTGTTAGGATGGGAGTTTTGTTTAAGTAGGAATTTAGTGCTACCTCAAATGTCATAAGACATCCTGCCAGATCTTCAGCAGCCTCTCAAGAAGATTGTGGGCTGCACAGGGATTTAGAAAAGTTTCAAGGCCATAATTGGGATGTCTGGGAGGTATCAACAATGTTTCAAAGCAGTTCAAGTGGAGGTGACAACTTAGGATAAGGTCCTGAGACTTTACTAAGGAAGGTGGTATAGAATCATAGAATAGTTTAGATTGCAAGAAGCCTTTAAAGATCAGCTAGTCCAACCTACCCTTCAATGTGCAGGGACATCTTCAACTAGATCAGATTGTTCAGAGCAATCTGACCTGATCTTGAATGTTTCCAGGGAAACATCTACCACCTCTCTGGGCAATCTCTTCCAGTGTTTCACCCTCCTCACTGTGGTATAAGAGTACAAAGTGGAGCTTTCAGAGGTGCAAGCAGAGGTGCTTTTCTCACCCTCCTTTCATCCAATCCTTCCTGCTGATATAATTTCCTTCCCTAATTCCCTGGGGATAAGTGCTCTAAGTCCACATTTCTTGTAGGACCCTCAGACCACTCTTCTCTCGTTCCAGTTATCCATTTCTAATCTTTTTACATCTAGAATTATTCATTCTCACTTTTCACAATTGACTCTCTGTGAAGATGCTGCATCCCTTTAGCTTCTCCTTGTCATGCTGGAGGGCCAACTAGGGGAAAGCACTGGAGACCGTGAAGGAAAGTAAGTAGGGACTTCTGGCCTGCAAGACTTTTTTCTTTTTCCTGCTTTTGGAGATGAAGAATGGATTTCATAAGTAAAAGCAAGGAGTGCTGTTATCGTGAGAGATCTACAACCTCTCATCTCTTCCTGCAGTAGCAAGAAAGGACACATGAAATCAGAAAGCATGGATAGACTGTCCAGATTAGGTTAACTGATCCTTATATCTCCAAATATCTACACACAAGTTAGGTGTTCAGTGCAGTGTTTTTCTTCCAAGCTGCTTACTTTGGGTTGATTTCAGTCCATGCATGTTCAGTCCATTCCATCATCTGATAGGAGTGGAACTTGCTGTCAGTCTTCATCTCTGTGCTTTGCTATAAGACATCACTGACATTACTAGGTACCTCACTTGAAGACAGCTTCCAGCAAAGAAACCTAAGCAGCCTTAGAAATCTCCCAGGCCAGAAGAAGATGCATCACTTATCGTCGATGGGTGTGCAGTCAGCGAGGATCTAAGTGTCTCTAATGACCTAGTCCCAGGTTCTTTCTTTCTAAAATGGAAATAAAAGCCTTTCCACAAACATTTTACCTTTTTATGTAAACTATTCTATGATTTTTTAGATACTCAGATAACAGCACGACCCAACTATCAAAGTATGAATGTATAAATGTAATATTGGAAGATTATTAACCCTTGTGACTGCCTTTCTTTTTGTATAGGAAAAGGAATACATACATGGACGTGCTTGGAATTACTGTATAGTTGTATGTGTACGTGCACTATATATGTTATAGATAGATATGTATTTATAATCTATATGTGTATGTGTGTATTTTTGCATACACATATATACATACACATATACATACATATATACACGTATACTAAAATAAATTTTAAAATAGAAAACATATTTTACTCTGCTAAGGTAAATAGACTGGTTTGCATGAGTGGAAAAATACTAATACAATTTAATTGGGAGCCCCATCTGGCTGCATGGGTAGAACAAAGCTGTGCTAAAAAATATGAAGATAATTAAAACCAAAATGAAACAAAAAAATCCAAGAACAGAAAGACTACAAGAGTTCAAACAAATTATGGTTTTAACAGCAAATGGGAGGAAGATCAATAGTGTCTGCCGTAGCTTCTGGATAAGCATTTCCCATAAATTCAGGCACCTATTAAAATGTGCTTATATGTGATATTAAGTAGCTGGGCCTATGAATAAGGGGTAATTTCTGTCCAGAAAAACTCAGGGCTACATCTTTGGGCCCATACTTTCAAACTTAAAAGCATAAAACAGTAATAGAACAGCTAGACATTTTCCAAAGTATGTAATGAAATAATCTTGCTGAGATGAATTGGAGCAATTATTCAAAATGTAATTGGCTTTTGAACCACCCATTTATTGTAACTTTAACTGTTCACTTAGAACCTAAATAACTAGTAACACTGTGCTCACAAAAATCATATAAACAATGAAAACAGAAAGAAAATCTACATGTTAATATTCACATTCAATATACTAAAAGCCTTTTGCTTGACATTCCCTACTTTGGGAAAGAAGATACTATATTATAATCATGACAATTTATTAAGAGCTATAGGAAATCCAACTCGAGTGTATTTTGTGAGACTCCTTTTGTCACTGCAGGTAAAAGACCTAGATCCAGACCCCCAGAGTATTTAAATGATTATTTCTCATTTCATTTAGATTGAAACAATATGAATATGGCATTTTGTACTGCCTTCTTTAATGATCTGTGCCTCATTCTCCTTTCTGAAAAATAGGGGTGGAAAAAAATTTATCAAGGGAGCCTTTAAGAGGACATATGCATTAAAATATGGTGGGTCTGGCCTGGATTAGTAATGGTGGGTCTTTATGTATTGTACCCCTGGGAGGGATTCAGAGATTTAGAGAAAATTTTCCATTGCACTAGATTTTTTCAGGCCCTACTCTGAGTCAGTAATCTATATCTGCCACCCACATACATCTCACTACATGTAAACTTTTAAGAAAATTTTTCAATTAATCATTAAGTAATGTGCCCATTGCTTACACATTTATATTAGGGGATAAAGGGCCAGGATTTGAGATCAAGCACTATCACATACTCACTGTGTGTCAGTTCAATTCCTGCATAGTTTTGGACTATTTCAAGCCAGCACTGCCCTAGGTAACATCAGGCCACAGTTCATAGGACAAAGTCACCCTGAAACTATTCCCTACACACAGTCTGTTTGAGGAGTCTCTGCTGGATATGGTAAAGTGATATATTTTCATGGGCACAACCCAAGGCATGCCATTTGATTTCAGCAACAGAAGGTAGCCATCATATTCTCTAGCAGAATTCTTCAGTGTAGAAAGACTTGTTCCATAACTTCTCTTGTTCTTTTTAGTTACAACAATCTAGAAATGTCACAAAGGCATTATGAACTGAAATGTAGTGCTGTTTGGATATACAGCAATCAAAGACAACCAGACCTATGAGCCATTATGTAAAGAATTTAAGACTTAAATCATTGTGGAGTAACTGTTATTTAAGCAGGTTTCTGCCCGCTGTCATTTTTTAGTTCCATTTCCATTTCATTCATTCCAGGTACAGGAATTCACAGAGTCTCAGATTCACAGTAATGTTAGTTCATTGGTGCCTCTGGAGGTCAACCAGCCAGTCCAACTCTCCTCTCAGGTTAGGGAATCCACAGTGCTAGGCCAGGTCAGCGGTGCCTCTCAGGCTACACTTGCTGACCCTCTCCTTGCCTTGCTGACTTCGGTTCCTGGTTTGACCCAGGACATGAGGACAGGATTGTCCGGTGATCCCTGGACTGTGGCTGACTCTGCTTACCATCACCATATGTGATGTTTTTTCTGGGGTACTGTTGGCTGTGCCTCATCAGTGACAGGGTTCATTCAATCCTTCTTTAAAACATTTGCCTTTTGGAATCATACCTAGCAGACTTACATACTATAATTATCTTCTATTTAAGTCATTTTTCTTTGGAGATAGTCACCAATGTTCATTTTCAACCCTCAGGTTTTTTCCCCAACAGCTTCTTTTATCAAGGAGGTATGATTAAAAAGTGCATTTTCATAACTGCATTTTCTTTTTTAAAAAATTCTGGCAGGCCTAGATAAACTTGTCCTTTTGACACATGGCTCAGGGCTTGTTTTCACTGCATTTTCACTCCTATTACCATGCATCTTACAAATATTTACCACAGACATAGTTTCAAAATAGCAAACTTTTCACACTTGGCCTATTTTTAATACTCCTGAACAACAAAGGCCAGCACTTGCTGCTACAGATTTAACAACTTCTACAGCAAGAATTGAGAGCACAGATGAAAGACAAGGAAGAGACAGAGATACTTAAGAACGGAAATAGAGAAGGAAATACAAGTGATCATATCAAACCTGTACGCTACTTGTGAGCTGCAATTCATGGTACATAAATGAGGCACTGTGCTCTGTTACTCCCCCATTAATCTTCCTCTGAATCTTACTGAGCCTAAACAATACTCTGTTTATGCATGTTGTCAGGTGGAATTATCAAGTGCTGGAAATACTTTGTTTGAAAAGGAAGGATAATTTAAACTCAGATACTGGGAGCTGAACATCAATTTCCAGCTCTGCTGTAGGAAAGTCTCCAAAAACTAATTCCACACAGGGTCATAGATACTGGCTTTATAATGGAGTCTCAGCCTTGCTTTGGTTTTCTAGTACCTGTTTAAAGCATATAGGAACATGAGATGCCTAAGAATGGGTATGAAAGGTTGCAAATGGAAATACATATGTGTATATATGGAACAGCATCTGATATAGTATGATTACCATTTAAAACCCCAGATTCGTATCAAATTTTCCATCTACCAATACATCCAAGTCCATCTCTTTAGGGCTGCTCCCAACTGATTCATCCCTCAATATGTACTGATACAGGATATTGCCCTCATCCAGGCACAGGACCTGCACTTGTCCTTATGGAACTTCATGAGGTTCACAATGGCCCATTCTTCAAGTCTGTCAAGGTCCCTCTGGACGACATCCCTTCCTTCAGGTGGATCAACTGCACCACTCAGCTTAGTGTCATCTGCTAAGTTGCTGAAGGTGCATTCAATTCCACTGGATATGATGTGAAATCCATTCTGTTTCACTGAAAGAAAGAGCAACTGGGCTACTCATTTTTCATTTTGCATAGCCTCAGTAATTTTTTGACCCATTTCTTAATCTGGATGAGAATCGTGCAGGTCTAAAACTTTTAACCATTTTATAAAAAACCCTTGTCCTAAAAAGTTTGTATCCAAAAAACCAGTAACACACCACTGATACTAATAGGAAAATGATGTTAATACCGGTTTATTTTTCATCAAAGATTTATTTTTTAATGTCTGTTTTCACATTGTTTAGTTTCCAGCTGAGATTTTTATTATTAAACTATGCATTTTAATATAAGTTATCACTTTCCTGTCCCAGTTCTTTTCTCTTGATCAGTCATGTAGGTTTTAAAAATGTCTTAAATCTCAGAAAAGTTACAAAGTAGTCAACAGAAATATAAAGTGCTGCAACTTTTCTCCTCTGAAATATTTTCTCTGCAGAAGTGTAGCTATATAGATAGCAGAAAAAGGGAAAAAGGATGGAGAATGATAGCTGTTGGACAAAAGCTGGAGGTTATTCATTGCATCATGAGAAAATGAAAAGAGAGGCTTCAAGCACAGATGGGAAAATATTCCGATTATATACTTTTTTTTTTAAACAATATTGATGTTTTTGAAATTTCATAGCTCAATTTATTTTGTATTAAAAAACCCCACAACAACACAACAAATCCTAAAGCCTTTTATTTTTTATCTTGCCACAAAGAAAACAAATACACAGCTGAAATTTTCTTGTGACTATTTATCAGTCACTTTACTAAGACAACAGTTGAAGGTGGTATTTAGTAAGTCTGACAATACAACACTTTTAAGGATAAAAAATCCCTTCATTATTTGCCTAGATTGACAGTTAAAGAAGCATTTCCTTTTTTTGTCCTTCAGTTGTTATTTAGCCTGAGATTATATTTTCTAGAAGCAAATTTCTCCAAATACATAAATTCTGTGACTGATAAGGTAAACAATCTCTGTCAGATAGGATGTAAAATTATTAATTAATACATTCACCCTTCCTTTGATCAGAGGGATGGAGTACCTCTCCTATGAAGACAGGCTGAGGGGGCTAGGGTTGTTCAGCCTGGAGAAGAGAAGGCTCTTGGGAGACCTTATAGCAGCCTTCCAGTATCTGAAGGGAGCCTACGGGAGAGCTGGAGAGGGACTCTTTGTCAGGAAGTGGAGTGTTAGGACAAGGAGTAATGGATTTAAATTGGAAGAGGGGAGATTTAGATTAGATATTAGGAAGAAATTCTTTACTGTGTTTGTGATGAGACACTGGAACAGTTTGCCCAGGGAAACTATGGGACCCCATAGGTCCCAACCTGGTCTGGTGAGAGGTGTCCCTGCCCATGGCAGGGTTTTTGGGACTGAATGATTTTTAAGGTCCCTTCCAACTCTAAACATTCTATGATTCTGTGACTGATTGTTTTGCATATGAGGAATAGTGAAAATTAACATTCAGGTATGTGCCAAATTAACTGTAAAGAATTGATAGCCTACACCAAAAGAAGACACTCTGAACCAATTTTAAGCTTAAAAGTCTAATTTTAAATATTTAAATGATAGGAAGAAAAAGATAAAAAAAAAAGAGGATTCATACAGACTCAGTGAGAAATTTAATTTCTAATCTTCAGAAATTAATTTATGGCACAGTACCTCTCTTTATATCATAAGTGACATAAGTTTGACACAGAGAATCAGGCAAAATTGAAGCTGTAACTCAGGAAATTCCCCCTTCCTTCACCATGTTCATACAAAATCTGGACGTTCCCAGGACTTTTTGATAACAGTTTGTCTTCATTCTCTAAAGGTTCAGTGTTGGAAACTTGAAGAAAAAAAATCATCTTCGTCTCCTGAAGAAATGGTTTCTGAGAAACACAACTTTGGGTGTGTGATAGAGGGACAGGGCCATTCCAAAAAGCAGCTCTGGTTGCATCAAGGCGAAAGCCTCCTTTGCAAAAGCAAGCAAGCTGCCCAGATGAAAAACACTCAGAGGAATGTGGTATTATCGTATTATCTCTCATGAAAGCGGTTTTCATGCATCGCTTCCTATGCTGCTCTGTAATGGCTCTGAGCATCTGTTGTGCAGATCAAGCCTGTTAATCATTTTTGTTCTGAAACCTGTCAGAAATTAAGGTGAAAATCCTTTTAGGTGGCCCCTTTTGTATATCTACAAGACAACCTGAAAATGCTTTCAGTGAATGCAGGAAACATGGTAGAAGGCAGAATTTTTAAGAGGTAATTTTTTTTTATTCAGGTCAAGTGATGCTCATGCTTCTTTTCAGGACATGCCAGGGATTCAGTGTGTTATGCACTGGTGATGGGGCTGTTGGGAAACTGTGCTCTCCAGTCACATATTTGCTTTTATCTACTGCTTTGATGAATAAATGAAGCAATATATTTAGAAATATTGTCAACCAATGAGATTTCACTTACACCAGGAGTAGAAGGAATGAGGTTTTATAAAATGGAAATTATTATGACTATTGCAATAATAATAATAATTATTATGACTACTTAGCAATAGGATAAAAAACCAAACCAAACAACAAAAATAGCCATTTAAATTCCAGGATGCTACCTGTTTTCCTCATATATAGTGTTTTAATGAACAGGGTCTGCTTTTTTTCAATGAATATTCTATTCTGTGGTTTTTGACTATTTCTTTATTTTTAAAGTCCTGTGAGATTCAAGATTTTCTTAACCTCTAATACTTGAGATGTACTTCTTACTAGTGACTGATAATTCACACTATTTTATTGCTCTTTGCTTTTCGGGTAGTTCCGAAACACATATTCACAGCAGTGACTTTGGAATCCTCTCCCCTTGTACACATAGTGTCAGTAAAATAGAATTACTTAAAAATTTATGAAGAATAAATGCAGAAAATGAGGATGAATGCTATAAAACTGAGTCTAATAAAAAACCTGAAATTAGTATTTGTGGAAGATATTTTCAATCACTTTTTTTTTTTTTTTAAATCAGAAATATTATATTACTTCAGTTAATAAGCAATATAATATTTTCATGAAATGTATCTGTAATATTGAAAGGCTTGAAATATTGAAGTAGACTACCATCTGCAAGTATAGAAAATTTATTTTCCTAGGTATTGAAAACGTCTTCCAATATATATTTTATTGCAGTCAGGTTTCTGTTGCCAGTATATGAAAAGTGATACTTTCTCAGTTAATTTATATTCATTTCCTGTTTGCTAAATGAAATAACTAGTTTTACCACCTGAAATTCTCTTTCAGACAAGCAGCAACTCAATTAGCAAGAATAATAAAGTTGGTTGGTCATCTTTCAGTGAACACAGTCCATTCAAAAGACCTACAGCCAACTAGCTGCCTATTAAAGAGCTATCTTTGCAGTCCTATGAACGTTGATCACTTCAAGGAGAACATAAACTTATTTGCTAATTGCTTAAAAAAAAAAAAAAAAGGTAATAAGAACAAGTTGCTTTCTTTTTAATACCTGGATTTTTATAAAGGAACCTATATTGCTTGGCAAATCTAATCTGTAAGAAATATGTAGATAGGGGAATGAACATCATTCACCTCTACCTACAGGTACTTACGAACTGTAAGACTTCTCATGTGCATGAATTAACATATATTTCCTCTCTGAAAAGGAAAATGGCTTGCCTCAATTATATTGTCTCCCTAATAAATAATGCAAATTGCCTCTAGTCATCCTGTTGCTCCTTGGCTGTTGAATAGACAATAGGCAGTCATGTCAGGGCTGGCTTTTTCAAGGACTGTATTCTGGCTAATATTTACATACAGTGAAGTTTGCCAGTGAGGAGGTTTGTTTCATCTTGGAACATAAACATTTTTCTGGAAGCAAATGGTTGATTGCTTGTACAGCAGACGGCCAGTGCAGGACCACGTTAGCTTCACTCTTTAGATGAGGAAAAGGGAATTAACTTTATTGGTCTGAACTACATGTGGTCTCTCAGTTGCAACTTTTATGAGCGGTAGCGAGTGTACAGAGGAGTGGTCAGTTTTAGGCTTCTAACTGAAACTCCTAATGTTTATATTCCTCTGAAATACTTTTCCTTCCAGTAATTCTCTTTGTCTGGGCTATATATGTATCCCAATAAGAACAGTGTCCTGCTGCATTTCCTTTGACTTTATATGTTGCAACACAAACACTAGACGTGTCTGGTACATCTCACAGATAATTCCCTTGTTTTCCTGTGACAACCTGTTTGGACTGGTTTGAACCCAGATCAGAGCTTCACCTGTGCTTTGTACTTACTGCTTTCTTCAGGGGTGTATGGTATATTCAAGCTAGAAGCATTGTAAGCATTCCTGAAAACCTTTACTGGCTTCTTCAGCAATCCCTAAACTATGCAGTTTTAGCAAACTACGAACCGTAACTGCAGATACTGAATTTCCAGCCTCCTAAGCACAATAAACCTGTCTTTAGTTAGAATTCTCTAAGGCATCCAGAATATTTCTTCAGATAACCTTTCTCTCCATAAAGGTAAAATAGAATTTATTCAATTACATATAATTTCTGACAAAGTAGAAATGTAGGTTAGTTATTTGGGATTCTCTTTGTATTTAGGATATATCTGGGAAGTATAATCAGTGGGAGAATTTATTTAATCCTAAACCAAGTGTCTACGTGTGGACCTTTGCTAAATTTAAAGTAAACCTATGGAGAATAGCTAAGGTTTACATGTTCCTTTGCAGGAAGTGGAAGTTAGATCAAGTTTATATCAGTCCTAGCTTTTTTCTTTCACCTGCTTCTGCAGTTTGACACTTTTCTCTAGAGCAGAGTAGTATGCATCTTTTAGTTTGGTTATTATTATTATTATTATTACTACTACTACTACTACTATTTCTTTAGCCCCAAATATCTGCAGAACATTTGGAGACAACTTGGAACTTCCTTGGGCTTTGATGAATCCAGTGCCACAAGATTTTTGATGTTGTCCAATTAATATCTTTCCATTAATATCTCAAGTATAAAACAAAAATGACAATTTGGCCCATGTTAGCAATTTCTGTATTGGTAGTGGCAATACAGATAAAAAAATGTTTATAGTATCTAGCAAGGTACATATACAGACCATGAGACAGACTTCCCATGCAAGCACAACATGCTTGTGATAAAGGAACGGAAGCAAATATGGATCAATCCCAAAATGAGAAACGACTATGCTGTAAGTCCCAGTACCAGTGTCCAGCACTTGAAAAGAGGGACACCACATTTGTCATCAAGTAAATCCAAGCACAGTGCTGACAATGATTCTTATAGCTACCTACTACCTTTGTGGAAAAGTGCTATACAATGTAATTGCAAAACTAGTTCAATGATAATCATGAGTAGACATCAATCACAAAAAAGTCTACCTGAACAGTAGGAAAAATTAAAAGTGCTGCAAATTATTTGGGAAATAATAAAAGAATCCCACCATCCTTCCCATAGATTTAGTGTTGCTCACAGCCATACAATTCTTCAACACTTGAAAAGGGAAAAAAAATCTCGTCACCTCTGAGAAGACCGTTTCTCCCTTCCTGCTGTGAGAAACAGATAGATGATCCCAGAAAGGGACATTGAAGAGAGTTAAGGACAAAGCACAATTAAGCAAAGAATTTTTCCATTGGACAATGACATTCAATTTCTTAGTACTTTTGCCAAACTGTTCATAACCAATTAATTCTTGCTTACATTTGGGATGTTCTGGTTCATTATCACGTCATTTGAAAGAAAGAAAACCCTAAGTATTCACCTCAAACTAAGTTCATGCTGTGTAGAGATACCTTTCCACAGTGGTCCTTGTCAAGCAAATTATAATGACAGAAGAAATAACATCCAATTTTCTTTGGAAAAAAAAAAAAAAAATTTCCATCATATGATGTTAGTTTTCAAGAATAAAGCAGTTATGTTTTAGGTCTATATGGATTAAATTCCACATCAGAGAGCCTTTCAGTATGTTTACCGCTGACTTGTTACCCAGCTTTTACTCTCCTGAACACTCCACATATCTTTTTCTGTGCTGTCATGGCAAATTTTTCCCCTGTCCTCTAGAACATGGCAGCTGTACTGAGGTTTGTCAGAAATCAACATTAGCGACCCAGCGAGTTTCATGGTTGTTAATTCT
>VZRU01014268.1:661600-714272 GCA_013398155.1 Pedionomus torquatus
CCCCCCCTTTAATTCTACATCTCTAACTTCCTTATTTGAAGAAGTTTAAGGAAAACTGACAGTGTTAATTTCTGTCAAAGTTTCTGTTTTCCCATGGGAGCTCTCAGATCAACTCTACACCAGAGTTGTCTTAGACGTGCTTTTCTCTCACTNNNTCTCTTGTTTTTTTTTTTTTTTTTTTTTACGAACATCCTCACTGCTGTTATTATTCTTGAGTTTATAAACCAGCACCATTGTCCAGGAAAGTAGGATTAATCAGATTCTAAGATTTCAAAGTATCATTGAAATGTGGAAATGGTCTTCCAAATAGAAGGTAGAGAATTTGAATTCTTCATGGAAATTGTAAGTCATTCTAACATCCCTGCAGTCTTGAATTAAATATGTAATGCTTTTATCTTGTTCCTATGTGTTCCATCTGATATCAATAATGAGGTTATTTTTACTTCCTCTCTTGCTGACAGATGTTCTGTAGCAGTGTTTGATACAGTTGGCTTCTGCAGTTTGCAAAATCAACAAAATTTCTAGTTTTCTAGTTTGTTTTGTTTTTTGAGAATAAAAGTATAGTCCCAAAAAAATCTTCATTTATATTTTTAATACTGGGTCTGGGCTTTTTTATCTGTTCCATAACCTCTAGCAAGTAGTGAAAACTAGGCATTTTGTGGAGCCTATCTGATTGCATAGTTTAAGCCAGTTGTGACCAGTTTTTGACAAAGTGCATTGTCAGGACACATGATACATTTCTGCTTTTCTTCTGTGCCACCAGTTCACAGTTGCAGCCTTGTTTCATAAAGCTGTACTGAGGCTTTTGGATGACTGCTTAAATGAGCTGCTCAGCTATTAAATGAATCTTCATCAGCTCTCTCAAGGATTTTCAGACATTTTCCACAAGGAAAATGCCTTCTAGCACTTCAGATGCTCTTGATGTTCTATTGGTTTTTCTTTGTGCTTCTCCTCAAAATTTTTGCTTTATCCACTAACTTACTGTTGGTGTAATTTTTTTTTAGGACGTTCAGAAGTGCCAGAATGCCACATAAACATATCTTCAATATCCTTCAATCCCTTTCCTCTTTTTCAAATATTTCTCCTTCTTGTTTTTGATGTTATTCCCTTCAGAAATTGCTTTCAATTGACTTAGCTTTTCTCTTTTCTCTAAAAATCTTGCCTCAAGCCTTCTACTCATATCACTCAGTGCAGACATATAAATAGAAAGAGATGGACAATGGCATGATACAGACTTCAATCACTTATAAATAACGGAGAAAATATTAATGGCTATAACTCCATGATTTCATGGGTTTGTGTATGTACTACAACTTAATTAACTTCTGCTACCACTCCTTCCAGTTTAACAAAATGTGGTAAATATCACAGAGTACCACAGTTTCACAGAATAGTTAAGGCTGGAAGGTGCCTCTGGAGATCAGCTAGTTCAAACCCCATCTCAAAACAGGGTCAGGCACAGCTCAGGGCATTATCCAGTTTGATTTTTAATATGTCCAATAATGGACACTACACAGTGATTCTGGGCAGCCTTTTCCAGTGCCTGGTCCCCCTTAAAATAAAAAAAAAAAATTCATCACTCTAAATAGAATTTCCTGTATTTCAATTTGTGCCCATTACCTCCTGTCCTGTTCATTAGAAATTGCTCAAAAGCACCATCTCCTCTACCCCCTCCTGATAGGTATTTATACACAGTGACAAGATCTTCCTAAGCCTTCTCTTCTCCAGCTCTTCAGCCTTTCCTCACATTAAAGATGCTCCGATGTTTTAGTCACTTTCAGGCTCTTCAGGGGTCTCAGATTCCCAAAGGCAGATCTCAACAGCAAAGACTGAGGCAAAGAAGTTGTTGAGTACCTTTGCCTTCTCTGTGTCGTATGTTAGCAGGTTCTCTGTCTCATTCAGCATCAGGCCCACATTTTCCCTAGTCTTTGCTGCCAATATACCTTTCAGGAAGGTGCTTGAACAGGCCAAAGTCTGCCTTCCTAATGTAAAGGACTGTTGTCCTGCTGTTTGCATTGCTTCCTCTTCACAAAATCCTAAACTCCAGTATTTCATCATGACTGCAGCAAAGGTAACCCCTCACCTTCACATCCCTGACCAGTTCTTCCTTGCTTATGACTATCAGGTCCAGCAGAGTACTTGCTCCCAGCAGCTCATTGATTCTCTGTGTCAAAAAGTTATCACCAATGAACTTCAGAAACCTCCTAGGTCATGTGTGTCCCTCCAGCAAATCACAGAATCACAGAATGATTGGAACCTTCGGAGACCATCTAATTCAACCCTCCTGCCAAAGCAGGTTCACCTAGAGCAGGTTGGACAGGAATGCATCCCGGTGGGTTTTGAATATAACCAGAGAAAGAGACTCCACAAACGCTCTGGACAGCCTGTTCCAGTGTTCTGTCACACACGGAGAACAATCTGGGCCATAGTCAGCAGGATTTCAACCTGCATGGGGAGACCCCAACAGATTTCTCATCCACCACTTTAACTACTTGGTCACAACTGCATATTGGAGAGGTTAAAGTCAGGAGTATTAGGGTCTGTTTCTGCAAGCTTTCTTCTAATTTTCTGAAGATTTATTCACTTTTTTTCTTCCTGATCAGCCAATCTAGAACAGACATCCACCATCATGTTGCCAATGCTGATTTGCTGTCTAATCCTAATACATAATTTTTCAGCTCCTTCACTGTCTATCCTGTCACAGCTCCATGCATTCCCACTGCTTCCTCACATAAGGCGCAATTACCCCTCTTCCCCTTCCTGGCATCTGTACACCCATGGCAGTGCTCAGATTATGTGAGCTATCCCGCCACACCCCCATGATCCCATTGAGATTATGTTCCAGCAACAGCACACATGTTCCTCCATGTATAACGGCATAATCTTTTTTTGGAGTGAATAGATAATATTCTTATTCAATCTTACTATAATGTGATGTGGATTCAAATCGGTAAGGATCTTCTCTCTTTCCTATAAAACCCAAGATTTTCTTGATGCTTGTCTTTCTCCTCTGAAATAGACACAGGCTCTCCCCCTTTCAGCTGCCTGCTCATATATAACAGTCTGTTCTTATTCACTCAATTTATCAGGATCCTACAGACTATTCATCATGGCCTGTCCAAAAGAACCACCACCATAACAAAGTAGATTGATCCTGTATGGTATTATTTTGTCTTTCATCGCTTCACTAAGTTTCTTAGTGACTTGATAGAAAATGACCCGTATTTTATAATACCAATGATAACATATGCCAGTTTTTCCTAATATGCAATAATATTACTTCATTGTTATTACTGTTTTTCATATTATTATGACCATTTTCAATGTCATCAGACTGGATTGCTTCATTTGATCTTAGGTAGCTAAATGAGATGCCTAAATTGTTATCTTAGCTGTCTGAGATAGTTTACCTGATGTTATTACTTTATTGTAGCATACTGCAATAATAAATTCTGATAAGAGGGCCATGCTGATCCTAGGTGCTCTGAATTGTTCTCTGGGGAAACGTATGTCTCTCCAGTAAATAAATATACACAGATAGCCTAGAGATCTTTACCATAGCAGAGAGAATTGTATGAACCTATGACACGGTGTCTAGGAGATCTTGTTAGTCTGACAAAGACGAGTAGTGACAAAACCCCATAGTATTTGCATACATACTGTACCAGTTGGGTCTGAAACACATAAAACCCAAAACTTAAATTTCTGTGTTCTTCACTGGTGTCATTTCATGCAGTTTCTGCAAGTGGCACATTTCATTGTAAACAGATCCCAAACAACACAGATATTAGTATGTTTTTCCTTTGCTGGAATAGCATGCTTTAAATCATGATTGGAAAAAGTCCTATAGAGATTTCAAAACTTCAGCTCCACATTTTTTCTGAGTGTCTTCTTGAAAGAGCCACGGCTCTGGTACTTGCAATACTGACTCTATTTCAGATATTTCAGTTGGCACCTTATCGTTCCTACTCTTATTCCCTGAGAAGACATAACCAGGTATTAATTCTGAAGTTTCTTCTTTCAGGACTCAAAGATGTTAAATATCCAACATCTCAGAAGCATCTGAAAATTTAACCCAAATTCTTCTGAGTGTCAGAATCACATATTAGAACCATGGTGCTATAAATTCTGTGAGAATTAAGGCATATATTTCTTGGACTGTGATATATTTGATTTTAAGCGAACTAGAAAAGAAATGTTGATTCTAACTGAAACAGACATGATAATCTACTGGCATGCATTCTTTTGAAAATACTGGCTCTTGGCAGGTATAGTGGTTGACTAGCTATTGAATTTGGCCTTAGGATATCCATCTTAGGCAGAGAGCTTGCAATAAAACCAGACATCTGGTTTACATTCAGGGCAGGCAAGACAGGTCGCTGTTTGGTTCTGGAGAGCATAATTGCATCCCACAGGACAGCAAAAATTCTGGTTATTCCTCTCTCCCTATGAGGAATCTAGAGGCTATGCTCCTCTTATTAACTGTTGTTAGACTTTGTCTGGTACTTTGCCAGGGTCCTTTATTGTCTCATCGCGTACACTCACGTAAATAGAAAGAGATAGGTAACAGTGGAACAGAGACTCTGGTAAGCTGTAAACAAGGAAAATTTATTCCATCAGAAGCCTTATAATGTTTGCTGAATGCCCAGGGCAATGAAGCAGTTTGGCCCTTCTTTCTCTTTCTCTTTTCTTACTTCACCCTCGATTTTTTTAGTAGAGTGGGTTTCACTGTTCTGCTTATCTGGGGAAGAGGATATGCTAAAGCCACATTTGCTTCTTCAGCATTTATATGAATCCTCCCAATTCCTCACCTACCAGTCCAGTCTTATAGCAGTAAGGTATCTGACCACACCAACTATTTTCCCATATCAAGTCCCAGGTACAGGTTAAGCTGCAGTGAAGATAACCTCATTAGCTTTTTCTGCGTAATGCCATGCTTTCCACTAGACTGGCAAAAATATATATATCTTAGTTGTAAATTAGAATTTATCAAGTCAAAAAAAGGATCTTTAGTTTGTCCTTTGGTGATCATTTTTCAGCCAGATTAGTTCCCCAAACTAGATTACAGCACAAGCTGTTACACCAGCAGAGAAAAATATAGTGATACAGAGAGGAAAGTGTAGACTGTTCTTTTTTTTTTCTCTGAATAAATTTTGATCCAAATAACCATCAAATTATAGTTTCATATTACTGTAAGGTTCAATGCCTGCCTCTTGTCCCTTCTGTAGCAAGATTACTTCTTAGGCAAGGTATATGTTCTGTGGTTCTTCATTCTATGATTTTGTTTTTAATTTTGTCTTCTTTTTAAGGAAAGCTGAAGAATAATAATTTTGTCTTCTTTTTAAGGAAAGCTGAAGAATAATTTACATACTTGAGTACGCATGCAAAAGAAATTGTCGAATCATAGAATGATTAGAGTTGGAAGGGACCTTAAAGACCATCTAGTTCCAATCCCTTTGCCATGGGTGTGGACACCTCCCACTAGAACAGTTTGTTCAGAGCCCCATCCAGCCCAGTCTTGAACAATTCCAGGGATGGGGCATCCACAATTTCTTCTCCCTAAATACATAAGTATTAGTATGTATGGTGGAAGAAACTACATTACTTTCCAGAAAAACTGTGTCTATTCTTTGTCATTATCTTTAAAGCAGAGATTTTCTGACTGGCCATCACAGAAATGATCAATTATATGCCTCTAAGGAAATGAAAATTCAAATAAATACAACCCAGGTGAGCAAAATTTTGCTATTAAACTTCTTGAAGATTGGGCACTTCCTTTTGCTGCGTAAGAGGAGCTGGAGGAGACTGAAGGAGGAGTAATTTCTCAAAGGGACAACAGTAAGAAGAGCTTAGGCCTCATTTTCTTTGCTGGCATTGCTTCAGCTCAGTAAAGTTCATATCAAGACAATTTTTACAGCAAAGAAAATACAAATGTTGTGAACACACAAGGCTACAGCTGTGGTAGATGCTGGGATGTACACAGGTGTAAATTCTCGTGCTTTTAGTTTAATTACACTTGAAAGAACATACAGTAAGGTTTTGATGAGTTCCTTGGTGAATTTTGTTACCTTTTGCATCCCACAAGAATTAGTCTTTGATAGGGTTTTCATTAGCTAAAAAGGTTAATTTAAACTCCTATGACCAACACATACTACTTAATGCACTAAAGTTCTGCCATACTTTTACCATAAACTATCTGGTCAGTGCTAGTTGCAATAAGTCCTATCTGCTGATGTGTGAAAATTCACACTCTCCTCACAAGAATTGAATGTTCATTAGCTATCAAATACTAGCTAGTATCATGTATCGTGTTCATTTTAATGAAAATATGACCTATAAGCATATATACAATGGCTATTTAAGAGACATTATAAAAATGTTATGAACTCTCTCTATACGCTACAAATCTAAGTGAGAAAAGTAATTACCATGATGTGTGTTTCGAGAGATCTGTAAAAATTGCTGAGCCTTAAATGATAAGGGTTTGTGAAGAACAGGAGAGTGAGATCTGTTTTGCTTTAAGTTGTCATGAAATTTTCACTCCCTTGTAGCCCTCTGGTGACATTTCATGATGACTTTGAGGTTGTAACCTCAGAAAAACTGTCACAGAGCCTAAGTTGTACATGTACTTAGTAGTTTTCAAGATATTTTATTTTACCAACTAGAAAGTTTAAGTTGATTTCATCACTTAATTGATCTATCTTTTGTGCTAGGGTAACAGTGAAGAATGCTATTAAAAATCTTGAGATTATGTAGACAAAAGAAAGGCAGAAAGAGCTGCCTTGTAATTCACAACAGTTTATGAACTACATGTACTGTGTTCTGTATTTTTCCCAGCCACTGCTGTGATAGCTAATGTCTCCCAATAGTGAGAGTGACACTTACTGATGGCATAGTTTTGAGTTAACTGTATTCCATTAGCAGATTTCTGTGTAAATCCCTAGGACGCATTGATTGATAATGCAACCCCACATGGAATTTCAGTACAAAGCCCTCATGTTACTGCACATGTAAACTGTACATCTCAGAAAGCTTTCCAGTAAAATTGTCAAAAAAATTGGTCAGTCCAATCTTTCTCTATATCTCTTCTAAAAAGTCCCAAGAACTTACTTTTTTCTTCCTAAGCAGTGTGTTTGGGTTAATTGGGAATCCAATTAATTTCGATCAGTTTGTGGCAGAACTGTAGTGGTACATCAGATATACACAAGTAAGACAACTAGTTACTTGGCTGGACTATAGCAATACTCTGGTAAATTATTCCTCACATGTATGGCCCACTTATTAAATGTAAAATTCGTAATTATTTTCCGTTCTAGCAAGTGCTACTTACCACATTTATATACAGATACAGCACAGCTGGGAAATGTGTATCACAAGACACTGTGATAAACCAGGCTTATTCTATCCCTACTTTCTGTGTTTCAGCTGACACCTGCATTAAGCATTGATCTTTGCTCTTTCATTAACTGATCAATATTTTGAGCTCTGTTACCGAGGCATATTACATTTAATTAATGTAATAAAGGTGAAATCATAGCCCCAGAGGAGTCAATGTTAGGACTTCCCTTAATTCAGGTTAGGAACAATTCCACCCAGTAAGCAGCTGATTGTTGCTATCATGTAAAGGCAATTACTTGTTTAGGAAATAAAAAAATGAAACACACTGCTTATTTAACATTGGGTAGCTCCATCTAACTTTAACGGGTCTAGTCTGTTAATGCTAACAAAGAGTCTGAGCGAAAGATTTCCATTTATAGAATTGAACACGTTTGGGTTTGATCACTCCAATTGACTAAATGGCACCTAAATTTAGAAGGATACAAAAAGTGACCGGACATCTTAGACACTGACAAGTATTTCTTATTTTTTTTTTTATTAGAACCTTGTAAATAAGTTATCGCTTCCTCTGTGTGTTGTTTTTTGGGAATTGCAGTCATAAAAGATCTCAGAGCAATATTTCTTTGCTGTAGGACATCATTAGTGCTACCTATTTTAGCTGTCCCATGCCTAGCATTTATTACAAGCCACAAAGTATACTAGAATATTGTGGTAAATAAGCAGAATACAATCAAATTATTCTGTCAACCTTTCAACTGTATAACTAGATTGTGGTCCTGTTATCTTCACATTCTATTATAATGAAACTTGGAGCAGCAAAGTGCAAACATCCATGAATTCTTAACTACAAC
Organism: Pedionomus torquatus; assembly: GCA_013398155.1. NCBI lineage: Eukaryota > Metazoa > Chordata > Aves > Charadriiformes > Pedionomidae > Pedionomus > Pedionomus torquatus. The sequence goes on from VZRU01014268.1 coordinate 669,790, forward strand.
ATCTGTAGCAAACTAAAATGTACATATACCTTTGCATAATGTATGCATTAATCCAAGCTGCAGAGAAAGGCAAACTCTTGACTAATCATCACCCCAGATATCTCTCTAAACAGCTATAGGGCAAATCGTTTCTAAATGTAATTCTGTCAATTATAGTGCAGTTGCACCAGGGATAAATATGGCCCTTTGTCACCATGATTGATGATTTGGCTAGGCCAGGTCAGAGTTGGGTCACAACAAGAATGTTATTTTTGATAAATCCTCTGCACTGACTTTCTCCTGTGACATCTACTTGAAAAACAAACAAACCCCAAATACCACACTTTTTTAACATGATTTGTTTCATAAGGAGGAAGAAGTAGTCAAGGAAAAATTAAACTCAGCAATGTTATTTTTTGCCTAAGGGGACTATTCACCTATTATAACAACAGGGGGAGTTGTTGATTTCAGCATCTACTTTCCACATTTCCATTTGCATTAATGAGAGCTTTATGCAAAGTCCCAGGAGTATCAATGGGAGAATAGATCATTAGGAGCCTGATAACTCCATTTGTTACTGTGTATGAACTTCCTTGAGCACCTGACTTGAAACCTGACTTTAAACCAAAGGTAACTGCAACTTCTTGTGCTGAAAAACAATAATGCTTTGGGAGCTAGTATCATTCACACCAAATTAAGTATTTTCTCCTGCAGGAACTCAGAGGAAAATAATATTCAGTAATCCCATATTTTACAACGACACCATGATCACCTGAAATAGATGGGTTACAGCTCTGGCTTCCAGCACTATTGCTACCAAATTCATTACCAGTTTGAGATTTTGTTCCTGTTACAGGAGGCCACAGACAATACCATACACTTACGGTCTTTTCCAGTGCTTGTAGTTTCATTGCACACTACTTTTGTTTTTATAGGAAATAGTACCGATATTCATGAAGAATAATTCTGTTATGTGCTGATTGTTTCTTGTGCCAAACATTCTATCTTTTGCCTAGTACCAATTTCAGATTAACCACAGTATAGATACCTAGGTCAGCCTGTTTGCCCGTTTAGTAGTAAACTAACACTGTTTCTCATCCAGTCCTATGGAATTTCTTCCTTTGAAAAAAAAAAAAAAAAGTAACATAAGCGGACTACACAGCTCTTTATTAGAGCTGGCTCTGAACTTTACAAAGCTGAAATGAGACATCTGTCGTATCTGTATTGAATGTAGTACCCAGACACTCACTGCATTGCTCTCCATGTCTACATTCTGTTCTGATCAGCTCCTGTTCTCTGAACAACTGTGCTTAAAGTAAAGGTGTCAGCTCTGTGTTTATATCCCAATATCACACTTCCAGGTTTCTCAGGGCCTGTACCCCTGCCTTCTTCCATCTTCAGGTGCAAAACCTGAAAAGTGGATTGCACACGTTGCTACTCCTCATTGCTTTTCATTAGAGCTGTGGCATTCACTGTCCAGGAGGTAGTTCTCTACCATGTCTCCATAAAAACGAGACAAACTAGTATAACAGCTTAAATAGGAAATTTTCTCTTTTTTTTTCATTTCACATATTTTGATTGGAAGATATTAAAAAGAACTTATCTAACTGAGTAGAGATAGATGAGGAATAAACAACCTTTCATAAAAGGGAGGAAATGAACAATGGGGAGAAAAGACTAAGGTAGCTAAGCAAAAATTCTCACCAGGCATAATTGCAGATGTAAACTGCTCTTAAATTCTCTTTGTCAAAAACAAGAGTGCATTTACCTCTCTTCACTATACACCGTTAATCAATTAAATTAAATTTTATAGAACTTACAATCTTTTGATCTGCACTTCCCATGGGGTTTCATGACTCTTAAGATGAGTTTATTTCTGCTTGGGGCAGATAAAATCTTTGGATTTGGGATGAGACGCAGGGTCAGACAATAAACAAGTTCCCATGTCTGCTAATGACAGCGATGAAGAATTCTGGTGGCAATAGCAAATCAGAAAAGAGGCATTTATTTGAGAATGAGAGATTAAATTCATAAAGTGAGTCTCTGATGACGAAAAACTTAAGGCATATTAAATGATTTCCAGCACTTTGACTAAATAATAATGACCTCACCCAATCAGAATACATGAATTTTCAGACACTACATTATTAAGATACAACGATACAGCAATTGGTTTATTTATATCTTTAACTAGGCTGAAAAGAAGGGGATGAATTAAGATAACTCTGTCTTACATCAGTGGGTCAGGACTGTCAGATATCAATTCTGTTCAAGCTTAAAGTTACTGTTTGTGGGCATCTCAGATCTAAATATTTCCTCATATCACATTTATACATATTTTTTTTTCTTATCAAATGCTCAGATGACTGCATCCGTCATCTACGGGTATGTTTACAGCCAGGCAGGCCAGTATAAAGACAAGAAGTTGAGTTAGTTTTGAGAAACAGAAGTGATATAACCCCACTGATTTAGGCTCAGCACCTTGCCAGCGAGGCATAATTTCTTCAGACCTGAGCTAGTGCCACTGCAAAGCTCTGCACCACTGCACAGGGTGCCATTTGTGCATGTTGTCTCATCTTTACATGTCTCTAAGCAATGCGGGCTTACCAAGGGATGCAAGGACAAGGGGCAGTGTTTACTGGCACAAAATGGACACCCTCAGTGGATTCCCAAATTTGCACACCATCATTACTTTAGGTGCATGTCAGCACAAGCAGTGTGTCCTTCTATCTCAGTGTGTGATCAGGAAACAAATCGCAATGAGTTCTAGTGAATCCTCACTGCAGATGATGAAGACAGAATCAATCACAGAATGATATGGGATTGGAAGGGATCTAGTACAACCCCATGCCAAAGCAGGTCCACCTAGAGCAGGAACATGAGCAGGCAGGTTTTGAATGTCACCAGAGATGGAGACTCCACCACCACTCTGGGCAGCCTGTTCCAGTGTTCGGCCACCCTTAAAGGAAAAAATTCCTCCTCATGTCTAGAAGGGAGTTATGACTGTGTGGCATCTCAGAGAGCACGGAAGCTGCACAGGATGCCCTAACTCCATGCAAGGCAGACAGTCACGGTGCAGGCTGCGTCTGCTTCCACAGGTGACACAGATAATCCTCAAGAACTGTTCACACCACTGTGCTTCTTTCCATGATGGGTTAACTGTGATGCAGGATGAATAAGTTGCTAAATCATGCACACCACAATAAAGCAAGGAAAGGAAAGACCTCGTTTTCTTTCTGAATTTGAAAAAATCCATACTCCCAGTAAAATAACTTGAGGTTCACATGGCATCACAATACTGTCACACAAAGACAAACTATGTTTTTCCATGCTATGATTTTCCTTTGAGCGTGCTGGAGGTAGGGCTTTTTCACTTGTCCTGTGTCATTTCTCCCAGCCCCATGCAGGTTTTGGATACCCTGTGTCATTTCAAATGACTCTAGATGTTTCTGCTCAGCCAACTGAATGGAACCCTTGTTCAGTGATACTTGAAGAGCAACTAAACTCACCATAAAATGGTATCAGGGCAGGATTAAATTACCTAAGTATCGACATCTGACACAATTTGAGATGTCCTGAGGTGCCTGAGGTAGGTAAATATGATACAGGATGTGCAGATTTTTCAAAGCAGTAGTTATAAGCCAGGTTAACATAAGTGGCACCAAAGATGACAAGCATATTTCTGGAATTTATCCCTCTCTTAGCACTGGTAAGCCACAGCACTCTTTACACTGTTCATAATAACTAGATGCAGTGGGTATGGATGTAGTCACTGCATTGTAGTCATCCAAAATAAAGCGAACTAAACCCCATCCCTGGTTTTCTGGGCAATTTATATCATTCCAAAAAGACACTTCAGATAAATCAGATCCTTTTTTGGAGTAATTAATCTGCTTCTTTCCATTGACTATAAAGGGTGCAAAGGGTACTACCTCAGATACTTACAGTGTAGAAGTCTCTTGTTCAGTGAGATGGATCCAATCAAAATTTGGGGGAGGGTGGGGGAGGGGGGAAGAGGGAGAGGGTGAGGAAGAGGAAAAAAAGAAAAAATGTAGGGTTTTTTTTCAAATAAAGTGTATTGGTATGCTTTCAACAGGAAACCCTGGACTGTGAACTGGGAGCCATACAAAAAAATTAGAAAGACTGAGGAGTGGCCTTCCTGCTCAGCTTAAGGCACTTGAATGTTTTAACACTTGTTTGGTATTTCCATTCTGCATGCTATAAAACTTTGCCAAACTCTCCTTTTGTTTCCCCAAGGAGCATAGGACAGGGTTCAGCCACCTAAATGTTGTACCTACTTAGCCAAAACATACAGATGCACTTAGTTAACATGACAACAGCTGGAAGCCAGGTAGATTAGCCGCAGGCAGTTCAAATGGCAGTAAGTAACTGAATGTAAATCTAGGTTCCTGTCACAAGTTTTTTATTTTACTTAGGGCCACAGGACCTAAATAGTATGAGCTGGGCTACCTAACCTTGACACACTTCAGTCAAAATGCTTAAACCTTTGGGGATTTTCAGTATTGTGTGGTTTTATATTTTCTTCATAAATAAGTTATTATTTTACTTATATAGTTACATATTTTATAACTTACATAGTTAATCACAATCTTATTGTATTTCATTAGTTGAGGAAAGTCTTTTTACCATCTGATGTTTATTAAAACGGGCAGTGCAGATGATGATAAGCAGGATAGAAATAATTTAGCATTTCAGTTTAGCATACTGACAGACTGCATGACAGGATTATGTTCAAATAAAAGAGATGAAGCTGATTTCAGCAGTTTTAGACATATTATAATTTTGTGATTATAGTATTCAATTTCATGTTCCAGAACTGGATGCTGTAGGTAACATCCCTCTCCATAATGCAGAGTATCCAAAGACTAATTCAGAATTTTCCAACTATGTGATAATGGGAGCCACATAATCTTGCCACATAAACCCAAACCAACGGAAAAGAGTAGTCCATTAGAGATTTTGTTGCTCTTGCATTCCTATGCATGACTGAGGGGTGAGCTGTGGAAGCTCTGTCCAAAAATATGCAGAGTGAAGAGCACAACTGTACTGAAGACCTTTGTGCTGACAGGACATACATCACAGAAGAGTGAAAAAGCAAGATGAAAATTGTGGCAAACAATGATAAAACACTCTAAGAAAAAAGTAATGATGAAAACCCTTCCTTGGGATACATAGCTGAGTTGAAGCTCCACCACACAACAGAGACAATACATCAGGAAAGAATCAGACTAGATAACCAGATAATTTTACAAGGTGTATTTAGTTAAAATGTGGAGCATGTTTGAAAGAAGCTGCATCTCTAGTGGTGGTCTCAGTGGGAAGCTATGTAGGTCTACATAAAGCTGGCAAATATATTCAGAGCTTAATTGTTGCTGCCTCCTGTAACATATTCTGTGCAAGACAGAGGGTCAGTATCTCTTGCCTACTGAATACATTCTATCTCTGATATAGAATATACTCATTAGTACGACTACTGAGCTGTGATGTGGAAGGCACAAATATGATACTTAGCAGTTAAGTGAAAATGAGATAGTGTTATGGTAAGGTTTGGTGGTGCTATTCACTAGGACATAGGTAAGTCTAGTTTAGTGGGTGTGCAAGTATGTGTATAATCTGTGCACTCTGTCTATTGGGTGACAGAAACTGAAATTTCGATGTAGGAGTCAGGGAGGAACTGAAAAGTTATATCCAACAAAAAAGGGAGAAAAAGGAACTTTTGCTTTAGAAGCTCCAAAGTTTCCATCTATTGAAAAAAAATGAAGATCTGCCTAATGACTGCAACCATCTGTACCTTTTTTGCCCCCTTACTTGGAATATATTCTGTATCACTTGTTCAGTGTCTTTGGTAGGCAACAGACCCTGACCCTCTATCTTGTGCAAAATATGTTATAGAAGGTAGATTCCATAAAGAAGGACCATATAAAATGTTTATCTTTACAATTTCTGGGTTGTATGCACTTTTATGTCAATTTAGTTATTTTCAAAACTGGTTTTGAATTTTTTTTTCTCTTCATCAGGACAGTCATTTAACTGGCTACCCACTGAGTTGTTCCAATTAACAGACAACCATTGCATTATTTGTCTTCTTAATTTTCGTGCCGTGAAGGCCCAGCCATTAGAGTTCAGGCATTGCTTCTCCATGATGAATATGTAAAGGTTTTCACCTCTCAAGCACAGTCCATACTCACTTTTTAGTTAGCTTAAGCAACTGATGAATAACTATGCATTTAAGAGGTAGTTTTTTGAACTGGATTTACCTGACTTCAGCTCATAGCTTGTACCTTTGCAGTGTCTGCAGTCTCTAGACTTGCATCATAAACTGGAAAAAAGAAAGTATAAACTGAGTCCTTCCGATTTCTACTTTGACATCCAGAGTGAAACATGCTCATCTTGGTTACTTCGACTTCCCTGAACACAGTTGCCAGGATATCCGATAGTTCCAAGCCTCAGAAAATGTTGCACTCAGTCTGTACCAGTTCACCGCTGGTCTGTTGCCTGAAATCCAAAGATTTTGCACAGCAGAGCAGAGAAATCACTTGGTCCATTCAACCTCTCCTCTCTTGTTAGCTATTTAGAGATTGCAACACAAACATAATAGGTTGAAAAGGTGAAATTTCAAATTATATATAGTGGATTATAAAAGACTATTATTATCTATGTCACTAAAAGGGAAAGTGCATCCCTTGTGCAGTAACACCTACACAATATGTTCATAATTTTCATGACAAGGCTGACATCCTCTATGTTTGCAAGGCAACATCCCCTCCCTCCCACCTCCTAATCTCCTTCATCTGAAAGAGAAATGTATTTTTAGCTGCCTCAGTGGGGCCTAAGGCATTGATTTATGAAAATAAGGTGGAAGAATTCATGAATTTTTTCTGACCTCCATCTCTCATTCCTTAGACATTTCTATTTTAAGATGTATAAAATGAATTGTCCTAATATGGCTTATTATCACCTTGGTACTCTGTATTTCACATTACTCTAGCATGCACACATACATCCGCATACACCAAAAACATCTGAACGTTACTTTGTATTGAGTTTAAAACATCTCTCCTTTGCTTATTATTTTACTCTGATTGTGATATATAGGTATTGAGTCCTGAATCTCCCTACAAATTCTCTTGAAAGGCTGGAATAACTTCTTGAAGGTCCTCTATAAGTAAGAAAAGACAAGCACGTGAAATTGTAGCAGTTTGATACACAGTTCTTTGTAACATAATCTACTGAAGCTAAACCGATATCTCATTTTGCTCAGCTCCTGATTTTGCAGTTAGAGCCCTGCGCTTCACATTCCAGTGACCTCCATCTCTTGTGCTAATTAATTCTTTGGCAGTGTTACTTACGCTTTATATAAAAACCTTTGATAGTATAAGCCATTCTCCATCAGCAATATTGTTAAGTATTTTAAGATTCATATGAAAATAAAATTACAAGTAACTGTCAGAGTATGAGACCCTTGCAAGTGGCCCACTGAAAAACAGACTTTCTTCATCCTAATGCACTAGAAATTTTGGGTATTTTCAAAGATAAGAAACTTTTATTTTGTCTCTTATTTGAAAGAAAAATGGTAATTTTCATAAATATAATTTTTCCAAGATGAATTTCATATTTTGTTGGCCAATCTTCTTTTTATGATTTTTTTTCCAGCCAGAAATTATAATAAATTGGTCCAACTTTATGCTTATTCTCTCTAGGTGAAATTCACTCGTTTGCAAAGAGCCATCAAAAAAGCAACTCACCACTCTTTCTTACTTAAACATCTGCTAGTTGACAGTGTGGTATCAAACTTGAGTGGATTTAAACACTTTGTGGCCTTTGTGCTATATTTACCCTGGCTCCATGGTGAATTTCACCCTGTGATGTTATGCTGGAAGCAGCATTTTCAATAGAACAAGTGATGCCTTGAAAGTAGGAGGAGAATTTCACAATTTCATTTGCCATAGCTATTTCGAAAGAATTTTCTGTTTCAATATCCTACCAATGTAGTAGTTAAGAATAACCTTTCAGAAGACATTTGGAACAAAGCTTCACCTTTAAGGCAAGCAGGGGATGAAAACAATCTAAGTGTACTGGCCAGCATGTAAGAGCAATGTTGGCTTAAAAAAAATCGAGAGTCAGGTGAAAGGGCCATTAATAATAAAGAGACATCCAGAACAAATGTACTGACTTCACATCTGAGACAACTTGTGTGAATAATAATATTACTGCTGAACTTTGCAGAACACATGGAGTTGTCCTTGACTTTGCTCTTCTAAACCAAGAAAAAAAATATCCCTAAACCCACATCGTGCCACACAACTTTCTTACTCTGCTGATATATAGTTTCTAAGACTAGAAGTGTCACAGATAAAGAAATCCCTGCAACCTAAATTTAAAATAAACAAAACCAGAACAGCAAAGCTAACAAAACAAAACAGCCTTCTTCATAACATAGAGATCACTTTGTTTGAATATTGACTTTCCAGTAATTTTTGATTTATTTATTATCTATGAAGGTAATTTGCATCAAGAAAATATCAAATTTCTTTAAAATCTGACTCAGTTGCCACATTCAGACATATAGCAACAGAACTTCCCTTTCCCTTTTTATTCTAACTGCAAGTTCCACTTATTCTATTTTTTTATTCCTTATCTGTGGCTACACCTCCCATACAAATTTGTTAGGAACAGAAAACACTGGAAAACTTAAGGGCAATGATTATTTTAACATAAGGATATTATTAATGAATCAGCAAATCCAATAGTTACAATTTTTTTTTTTTTTTTAAAAGTAACAGTTTATTCATTGTATTTGAAATTACTCAAAACCTTCTTTTATGCAGGAAAAAAATAAAATAGAAATCAGCAACATATTGGCTCACACTACATAATGCAGTACAGGATATCTGTAAATGGGTGATGAGGCTTCTGTCTATAGTAGAAAGTTTATTGGTACCTATGCTGTTGGTGTCATCACATCTGCTTCCGTCATTATTCCCAGGGTAAGAAAAAAAAAAAAAAAAGGTAGATGAGTGATTCATAAATAGATCCAGGCAATCAATTTTAAAAGGTAACTGCCAAATAGACTGCTAGAATTGACCTAGATGAAAAGTCTACCATACTCAAGAAAAAGGAATGTCACTGGGGACTACAAAATATTGAGTAGCATAAGCCACTGGGGCAACTATCAACGTCAGAGTGCTCCAGGCAAAGACTACATATTTCAGAATGCAAGCCATGGCATAGGGTAGTGGTCTTGCAATGGAAGAGGTGCAAATTATTGCAGGTTTATAAACTCATTGATATTAATAATGCTCAGCACAGCAGATTACTTGCATATTCTGTTGTTGGTTGCAGAATCAGGCTTTCACCATCCTCCAGAGTCACTGCAGCAATGTATGAAGTCATTTGTCATCTTGTGTATTTGTAAATGTCTTTTTTGCATTATTTGTTCTTATATGCTTATATATAGGAAAGGGAATCATTCTGGAAAACTCAGCATCTGATAAAACTGTAGGATTTAAGGACTTTCCAAGAATGTAATGCTGCAGGTAAAAGCAATGAGGTATTTTCTGTGGCTCAATGGAATGGCATTTGCCCAGTAGTTTTTCATTAGTGCTGTTTACAAGACCATAAATAGTGATTTTTCCCTAACCTATGGAGAGGGGATTCTTGCACTGCTCTTTCAGTAGCAGCACCTTTGGGACCAAGCTCCCCCTGAGCCGTGAGTACAATCCAGCGTTATGGCCTGTGATAGTGAGTTGCTGGTGATCACAATGCATTAGGGATGTGTTTCTGAATCATCAGCAACTAATGTAAGTTAGTGCTGTTGGACCATTTCATGTTTTCAACTGAAGGGAAAATTTAGTAATATCTTTCCCTTCTTGGGCACACGAAATCTCACATAAGCTTGAAACATTATTGAAAATGTAATAAGGGATTGGTAATTAAAGTTTGATCATTTGCAGCACTAAATCTTTACAAACTACATTGTGTTATAGTATAACTTATTTGTACGGTGATGTTATTTTTATTTTAACAGATCTGTGAGAAAACAGGCCATTGGACTCGCAGTGACATCTGAACTCTGTAGCCCTCCTCTTTCCAAAAGTTGAGAATGAAATTAAATTGGAGAAACATTTTAAGATTTTACAGACTTTTACATTGAGCATCCTTACATGCAATGAGAATTCTGTTATACATACAAACCTGAATTCTTCCCTCAAAAGCTTGTGCATTCAAATAAGATATTTATGCTAATGGTATAGTTACTAGGTTTTCCTGAATGCTATAGAGGAGATATAGGTCCTTTTGGAAGACAATTAACATGTCAGGTCATCAGGAGGTGATTCAGCTCATCCTTCCTTGACTATTAAGGGAGACATGTATGGCTGTAAGCAGAAAATCTAGTCTTTTTAGATACAATGAAATAGGAGATTAATCTGGATGGGAGTATCGTCTCGGTGAGACTAATTCTTCAATTTCAGTGAAAAGCCTAGAAATATATGATGAAAGACACAACCATTCCATCCACTGTCTTGTTCTAAGGCAGTATCCAAGCACTTCATGCCTAACACATGTTTATTCAAGTCCTTTACATAGGAATATTTCATAGCCCTTTTCCCTTTGCCATGTAGGTGGCTCAATACTTCATGTCATATTATCAGCCTGTGATGAGCAGCCTTAAAAGAACAGAAGATTGAAACAGAAAAAAGAAGGTCCCAATGTCCTCTCTGGCGGTCTCCAAGGCAGGAATTTAGGGAAGAGCAAGCAAGCAGAGATGCTTCTCTGGCAATATCGCCTAGCCCCAAACAGTTTTCTGCTCATTGCTTTCCTGAGCCAGCGTTGCTTTCTTTACACTTTACTGTTATTGGACGAATATTTCCCATCTGTCCTCCTTCATGTAGACTGTCAGCATCTCCGGTATCAATATGTCTTAGACCTGCATCCATAGAAAACCCATTTTACAGAATGATAAGGTGGAATTACACAGGAGTTTGTAGCTGAGTCTGAAGCAGATCTCCAAATTTTTGAATCTCCCTCATACGAAGTGGGTTTTTTTCAGTCTTAATGGGACATGGAACAGCGTTTTTACATCTTTAGTCACCTTAACAATAAAGAGTATTAATGAAGGGCATTTAAAATGCTCCATATTTTTGATTCTCTAATCAAGGCACCAAATACTAACATAATTCACAATATCATCAATAAAAGTAAGAGCTATCTCTTGAAAAAACATTAGGAATATCTTTTAGATATCAAGAATTTCTATTAAAGCTGTAATATTTAATTGAGTGGATGAAACTCAGTATACTATACGGACCATTTTAACCTTATATTTTACTGTAATAATTAATATTTCATAATAATTAGAATTTCTAATTTAATATTTTATTATCTTTACATTTCTATTGCAATGTTTTTTGTAAATTATGCACACCTCAGATGATTTTAAAGTAAGAAAAGGAAGCTTTAATATAATCCACCTAAACTTGCTGCATCTACCATTAGATAGATACCATGCAAAAACACTCAGATGTTTTCTTGTCATTTTGTTAATGATGACCCATATGTCTTTTCTTTCTTGGACTTTCAGTGTAGTTCATATCAATGATTATCATTCACTTTTCAGAGCCATCTGAAAAATGCACAAACATCCCTAATTAATAGGCTTGAGAAATAATTCCTGAGTTTTCATTAACCAAGAGGGCAGAAAAAAGCCAGTGTTTATCAAAGATATCCAGGAAATTAGATACAGTTCTGGAGAACTGAAATGGTAAGAAATGTACTCGGGCATTCATTATGATTCAAGAAATCAAGAATTTCTTTCTTTGGATGCAGATAGATCCCACTTGAGTGCATGCAATTCAATAATGAAGAATCTATTCTGTCATTGAAAAATGAGGGATTCATTCATGAAAGTTCTCATTGCATTAATGAGAGTTGGCCTTGAATTGATTGGAAAATAGATCCACAAACTGCAGAGAGCAACACATGAGAATTGTAAGTTTATCTGTAAAGATTATGTGATAATGTAGATATTTGCAAGGGAGTATTAGACTCTTATACAAAAATAATATTTATTAAAAAAATTAAAGTGGGAGTTTAATGTACTCAAGATATGGGGTGTAGGCTAGAGAAAAGAAAGAAGAAAATATTCATTTAATTACAGAATGACTAATTTATTTGATGCTGTTAGTCTTTTCCCTTTTAATTACATGTGGAAAAAGATCTCTAGTTCAAAGACAAAAAGGGTAACTTATGCTGCTGAAAAGCTAAGCAGTTATGTTTAGTAATAAAATCTTAACACTCAAGAAGTTTTACAAAACATACTAAAGTCCTTAATGATCGTGTTGAAAGTAAATAGACATATCTCAACATATACAAACAGGTATGTTATATTGTTGGCATTTTTACACCAACTATACCATTTCTTTTGATAATACCACTAATACTTGATACTTAGAATAATCTGTTTACAATGTCATGTTCTATTTTGGCTTAGAACTTTTTTTTTTTTTAATATGGTTGGGACAAAATCTAATACAAAAGATGTGAAAGAAAATAGTCTTTGCTTTAGTTTGTCCTAACTCTCAAGATTGTCAGATACCAAGAAACAGTGAGATATTTTAGTGCAGTGAAATTTGCATAGGGAGATACATTAGTATGTTTAAAACAATCATAGAACAAAGAAAACTTAAAAATCAAAATTCATTGGTAAATAAGTGAACTTTTCTCCCTTAAATGTCTTCATTTTCAAAATTCAAATGTGAATGTAAAATGCCTAATGTCTTGCCTTTATATCCATACTAACATTGTTTCAGATATAATTTCTCCTTACATAGTATCTACCCCAAACACAAACAGTCTTTACTTATTACATATGTGTATTTCCAGCTTTGTTACAGCTTATGACCTGAGAAAGGGCAAATACTCAACAGGTGTAAACTGTACTAGAGCCATTAACTTCAACAGAAAATGACAATTTATGCCAAATCCAGATTTGCCACAAGGTGTCTTCATGTAAATTTCTTTAGGGTATGTTGTTACTGAGTCTAAATGTTAGTTGCTATTCAACTCATTTCTTTTAAGTGAAGTGCATGCTAGCACAGTGCTCTAAGCTTTCCACTACTAGAACTACGATACAAAGCTGTGTGTGAGCAATGCAAATTGCCTGTACATAAGAGCCCCAAAGGTTTGTCGGTTATGAGCATAAACTATAGAAAATGACCCTTTTACCTTGAATCCTAAAGAATAGTCAGTGTGTGTGATTTATTCTAAAAAGACATGTATAGCAATACTTTAATCTCTTTAGTTCACATAATAAAAGCATCATGCACTGCACTATTTGAAATTCTGCAAGTGGTTTTTATAAAAGAATAATCTTCAGGAAATATATAGTTTAAGATGTCCTTTTATTAACTCTTTTTAAATATGGAGATAGGTGTTCATGAGGTGGAAAGGAGGAGGAGTGCAGGCTGTAGGGAGATGGTTAGAAAGTACTGCTGAATCATCGACTTCATAAAAGCTAATCCTCATCCAACAGAGCTCTTTTAGTTCTTTTTTTTTTTTCCTTTCTTTTTTTTTTCCTTTTTTTTTTTTTCCCTCTGAAATGAATAAGAGGAAAAATTGTACTTATTAAACAAGCTGCATTTTTGGCAGAACAGCCAACACTAATCATAGCTCTGTGTTAACCAGCTGGCTATTAGATGAACATTCCTAGCCTTGATTTTGGATTTCTGTGAATCTTCTTATTTAATTTGTCAGAAGACTACAGATAAAAGAAAACATAAACTAATGAGACACTGCATTCTTTTAATTTCAAAATCTCGTCATGACCATAGTTCAGTTAGATATTTAGGCACAGACGCTTGAAGCCAACGGTACTGCTTGCAGCTTTAAAGCTAGCATGCTGTGCTTACCTGCAAATATCCATTTGTGAGGGCCCAAACACAATCTTGATTAGAAATCAGGAGTTCCCAGCTCCCGTTTGAGAAGGTTCTGAGTCACCCTTTGCATTGCTTACTGCAGAGGAATTTGGAAAAGACAGGATGGAAAGTTCCAAAAGCTTGTAATCAGATATATGATCTTCACATGCCTCTCCCTTTGAAGTCAACTACCTTACCCCAGCTCCAGCCATGGGTCTGTTTCTGTTTTTTTTTGTCTCTGTGTCATTGAATTTAATCTTCACTATGACTATTATTGGTACTTTCTTTGTGCCCATGTGTTGATGTCCTACATGTGTTAGAAAATGAAAAGCTGCAGACTAAAGGATTCCTTTCTTCCATCCTCCTCCTCCATTCCACAGCCTCTAATTTATCTCCTTCAATGACCATGGTTGCAAGCAATGACCACTGTAGCAAGTATTGTAATAATGCTCTAAAACCAAAATTTTTTCTCAATTGCTTTAATCCATAAATACAGATTAACAGAGATATAGGCTCTTCCAGACCATGGATTTTGCTGAGAAAACAGAAGGAAAAAAGGCACATGAAAAAAAAAAAACAAAAAAACCCAAGAAACAAACAGCAAAACAAAACCACATACCATAAAGGAAATACGAGTATGAATAAACAGTTGTATCCTTTCTAAATGTTGATAAAAGTTTTGCAGCATGTAATTTTCTCAATGTTAGCCTTTAATTCCAGAAAAAAGAGTGGTACAGTACTTAATCATCAATCAATCACTAATCATCTGTGACATGCAATTTGTATTCATATTCATGAGTCCTTTCCAATGTTCTAGGTCATCTTCACCTCACAAGCAAAAAATCAGAAACCAGCATCTGATTCAGGACTATTGCTGAAATTTAGTATGTGTGACCTTGCCTCCTTACTGTATTATATGTTATTGTTGTCTTTTTCATCCCAGCTAACAGACTGTCCACCAAAAGCTCAACAATATCATCTGTCACTTCAAAGTGCTCTTACATATGACTTGCCTTATCCTGGCAGAAAGAGGTGAGAGATGATCTGAGACAAGCGTAATGGCTAACCACCTCTGTGTAGTCATTTTTAAACTCTCCAGGAACAGTGTACAGAAGCTGACCTCGCTCTGTGACCTAAACTGATCTCACTGGCTAAATGGGGCCAAGCCTGGTCACTCCTGGGAAGGTGAAATGCTTCTTACAGCACAGCTGAAGCTATGCGCTCTTCCTACAAAGCACTGTGCAGGCAACCCAAACAGCCTAGAGGCAATTCTTAATGAGATCCTTTATTCTGAAGAACAATCATCCCTCCAGATATGATCACCCTGGGCTAGGTTGCACCTAGTCATCCTTTAGGATGCTCAGAAATGAAAAGAAAGATACTGCCCCTGGCTCCCCTAAAAATTCCTTCAGCAGTTTAACCAAATTTGGCTTCTAGTCAAGGGAAAGTCCCATGGAGGAGAGCTGAATGATGCAGTGAGCGTTCATCCTGTCTGGTCAGAGAAGCTGACATTGGAGCTGAAGCTGGAAGGAAATTTCTGTTCTCAGCTCTCCGGCTCTAGTACAGGATAAAGATGTTACCAGGTATGGGACTGGAAGTAGAGAGCCAGAAAAAATACCCATCAAAATCTGGGACAAAGTAAAGTCCTGGAGATTTTTTATTATTATTTTTNTGGTCACCGTGTCCTATTTCCCTGTTTAACAGAGCAGCAGACCCTACAGGGGATAAGAATAATCCATTCTTAAACATTTTCTGCTTTGCTGCACATCAAAGGTTATATTTCTAACAGTACTGCCCTGCAGAACACACAGAGGAGGCAAACACTTTTCAGGTGTCTCACACGATGCCAGAAAATGCTCCTCCTTGTGGCTGTGTGGCTGCATGGAAGCTGGAAAACCTCCAGCCTTGCACACCAAGGGATGCAGGCTGAAAACTGTCTACTGCTGGCGGCTGCGATGTACACAGAGCAGTCAGAGGACTTGTACATATTGTGGGAACATTATAAAAAATGTTAGGGACAGAATGACAAGTAGAGCCAGAGTGATTAATAAAGCAAACTCCATGGGAAAATAATCATTCCCTCTTACAGGGGAATTATAATAAATGTCTGCTTGAGTTTTCTTACTTTCAAGCTGCAAATGAGTGCTCAGTCTTTGGAAAACGTGCTACGTTGCTAATTTTAACTATGCAAATTTCTGTGTACAGGCAGCCTGGGCAAAGCTGTGTATGCTTTTGTACACATATACACACATACATGCCAGTACTTAGTGCTGACATTCCATGGTATTCCAACCATTCCAGACATTTTATTTTCCTTATGCTAGGATTACTTTTCTGGAGTGAGATTTATTTTTCTTTCTTTTCCACATTTTGAATTTTCATAACAAAATGATTTAAAGTGGTTTTTTTCAAGTTATTCTGTCTAAATAAATCTCTTTACATTTTCTCAGTTTTAAGAGAAATTTGCTTTGCAGGTCCAGTTTGATGCAGAAATACTGAGCACATGATTCCAATTAGTGTCTCTAAACAGCTCACTACATTCAACATGATTTTATTCACTTTTCTGAGAGGAAGAAATATCCCTTCCTTGTTTACAGCTAAGAGAAATGATGGTGAATCAGCAGATGATTTGTCCAAGGTCAGAAAGGAGCTTCAGGTGCAGGAGGAAACTGAGTCCAAGGCACCCATCTTCCAAGTGGAGACCCTAACCTATGGACCTTATTCCCCCTCTGATTGCCTGAAATAGTACATCCCAATCAACTCTTCAGGAAAAAAAGACTAGTCCTTACTTGCACATATTCAGAATTCCCATCAAACTTGTAGAAAGATTTTCTGATGTTTTTCAATGATGCCTATAAATCAAGATGTCATCTAGACAAATGATGACACATGCATCCACCAAATGGTAAGAAACTGTCATTCATTAATGCCATATAGACAGACGGTACATTTGTCAGTCCAGAAGAGTGAGACTAAGAGTCATCTATTCCTACAGCTCATTGTAATGACACCTTGTTCTACCATTCTTTTTTTTTGCAGTTTCATTTTTATCTTCTATCCCCATCTAATAATGGTGCAAAGTTACAGTGCAGCTGTAACTTTGTGAAACACTGTAACCATTTAAAGCCAAAGATTTGAAAAATGTTTAAACATTTAAATGTAGTTAATGAGATACGGTACAAAGCAGTGATTATTTCGGCATTATTGCAAGGAGGCGGCACTCCGACTATAAGGGTGGTTTTCCAACTGTCAGAATGGCTTCCCCATCTACATTACCCTGAATCACCGGTTTGAATCACAGCAGCATCTATATATAGTGATCTATTTTTATCAGTTACATGAAGCTTATTCTGGTGGAATCTTCAATAGTACCTTAAAAGCAGACATCCCCATTCTGCAGGGACTTTATGAAACTAACAACTTTTTTTTTTTTTTTTTTTTTAAGGCAAGCTCCTGCTTTCTGCCTCATATTGGTGCCACGTTTTCATACATCCGGATCAAAAACACTACGGAAAATGACCGAGCCATCAAATGTATTACTTCATGGAATGGGCTCCAACAGCCACAGAAATTGTACTAAGCATCAGGATGCTGTTAGTCTCACTGGGCCATAGTCAGATTGCTTAATAGAGACAAAAAGATGTACTTAAACACCTCCTAGGGCATATAAATTAAAAGGGGGACTGAGTCACTGAAGATATGCATGCTCTAGATTTGGTTATTGATACTGAAGAGAAGTAATCACAATGCTCGGGTGAAGCAGCCATAGCAAGCACTCTGCCTGGCTTAGAAATCATGATTACTTCTCATTAAATGAATATGGAACCAGAGACTGTCAGCTCATAAAGTGCCATATGAATCACTCATCTTTCCTACAGTAGGTGGCCTGAATACAGCTGTCTGCTTCTCTGTCAATAAAGCAAAAATACTAATGCTGCAGGATAAATAAAAGACTATGAAGTCTTCAGACAGTGTGGGAGGCGAGTTATTACAGATGGTGAGGCAGCTCCATCTCATCAACACAAAAATGACTAAGACGAGAATCCAGCCCCAAGGAGATGCTCTACTGTTCATATACAAAATTTCTCTTCCATTTGTTTTTGGGAATTACACCATGTTTCTTTATGAGACGTTTTTATCCCAAGACATTTACTTGGCACTCCCTTACATCTTACTACAGGCTGATCTCCTGTACCTGCTAGTTCCTCCCGACATTGCTCCTGTTGGAGTTGTTGACACAGAAGTGATGGAGTGAGGGAAGAAGCACTAAAGTTGCTTTTAATCTCAGTACAGTCTCTCTGCTGCAGCAGAGCATGTTTTCTGTTCTGTGGTGCAGCCACACCAATATACTGTGCCTTGAGGCCCTTCAAGATAAAGTTTTAAGAAAAATATTGAAGAGGCAAATCTTGGGCAGCACAAGTCAATCTATCCACCTACAAATGTCCCCAGCTTCTCCATTATAGACAGATCATCTTACTTCAGTGATTTTCCAGTCTGCTGTGACACTTTCACCTTGTTGTGACTATTGACTCTGTAGAAGTAGCAACAGCATAAAATCCTTGTTAACAAACAGGAGATTTTGGGTTGCAAAATAATACATCCATAAAGGTAAGAGTTTTCATTTTAAATATTTTGTACTGCCTGAAGTTTTTCTTCAAATTACAACTGACTTGATTTGCGTCCTGCTTAGATTGGCCTAGAGCAGCAGGATCTCCAATGGTCTCGATAAAGCTATGTTATTGCAATCAAAAAGGAGGTTATAACCATGTTTGCTTCCCCCATGTTATATTGTGTGTGAGTTCCAATCTATCTGCTTTATAAATTATTAATGGAATAGGGATTCTGTTTTTTATTAACACATATTTTACCACAAGAACTGATTAAGGGTAGACATTTTCTATAATTCCTTTCCTTTTTAAATTGCAAGGCCAACAACTTCTCAGACTGTTGCCCCGAGTTCAGAAAGTGGTGATTAAATAAGCCCTCTAAATTCCCCCTTGGGTTAATTGGGAACTGAAATTGGCAAGACATGCAAAGATGATAGTGAAAAAATCCAAAACAAGAATGGTTCAGAAAGAGCACCTAATGGTCATTTTCAGTGTTTCGGTACTTTCATTATGGTTTTTGTTGTTGCTGAGCTTTTTTTCATGGTATTTATTGTTTATTTGGTTTTTTCGGGGTTTTTATATATTTTTTTAATACAAAGAGCAACACTGAGACACTCTTTACTGCAAAATTATTGCAAAAGGGTCCTTTTATAACCAGTCAAGCAATCCAACTATTGCAGAGACAAATATATAACGTATTAGTAAAATAAATAATATAAGGAATGTATAAAATATAAAGACTTGCTGGACTGACAGTGAAAAGAAGCATGAACAGAGGAAGGTGAGTGAAAATATTGATCAGGGTTTGGAGGCATAAAACTTATCTCCGTGATTAGATAGAGATGCTGTTGCTCCAGCTCAGAGGACTTAATCTGCTGTAGTTCAAAGGGGTGCAATTGTCATAGCCATGAAAACCTAAAGCAATTGCAGTGTCAAAACTTGTTGATCTGATATGCCTCAAATTATCTAAATTATATTTCAGAATTTTCTTGTATTAATATTCCGTTTAAAGAATAATCTTTATCTAAGATACATTTGTCAAACCCTGACTGAAAGTATATAACTGGTTAAAAGCAGCTCTTTTCTCTAACCAGAGGTGTATCACCTGTTGAAAAAAATTAATTCTGTGCTGGCTAATGCTCATTTGTTATTAGGAAATCCATTTGATGGTTCTATGAGCCTGCATTTTGGGTCTAGGGATATAGTAGTCCCAGAAACAAACAAAGAAACAAACAACTTCTAAACTATTACACTTCTTCAGAGGATAAGACAGATTTCTTTTCAGAGTCATCAATTTTATGATGAGAATGTGCTTAAGGTTTTTTTCAATTTCCAAGACAGTTTACTTCCTTCTCACAAATAACCTTCTTTTTGCTTTCTGAACATGGATTTGTTTGAAAGCTAAAGCTCTTAGTCTATCAAAGAAGCTCCTAATATGATTAATTCATGTTACCCTTTCTGATTTCCAGACACTTCAGTCTTAATTCTCATCAGCACTTTCAGATATCTACATCACTCAGAAACCTTGAGCTCCCAAAATAAAAGAGCTTTTGTTTCAATGTCTGACTATAGTGAATTTGGATGTATGTTAAACACACATGGGTGATAATTATGCACTTAAACCAGTACGAGCTTCTCTATAGGGTGTATGGCGGGTTCTTTGCTGTGTTTTGACAGTCATGGCCATGGTTGAAGTCCATGCTGCTACAAATTTACTGCTTTAGGCAGCCCAGAGAAGTAAGGCAACAGACCACTGAGGTGTGTTGCTCAGTTTTAGATTTATTTTTTTAAATTGCAACAGAGACACAATCAAAGCACAAAATTTAATTTCTAGCAGCTAGATAAGAATGTTACCACACCCAAAGAGAAGCTGGGGAAAGAGCAGGAGGCAAAGGAAAATTAGATTTTATCGCAATTTCCCTTTCTCTTCCACCAACTGACCAGCAAGGTTTATCCCATGAAGCCCTGGCAGGATTTTCATATTGCTGATGTAGTCCGTAAGAATTTATTATAGTTTAGAATCAGAGAATAAGTTCAGCTGCATAGGGAATAAAATATGCAATTAAGCAATTGCTCTTTCAGCTTCAGACCACCATATTTCTACCTTTTGGTTTACAGCTCAGAAATATGTGTGAATTCTCCATTAAATAAATAGACTAAAAATAACAGTTACAAGATACTCTGGGGTGATGGATTAACAGATTTTCTACATACATACAGGAAATCTAATATTCCTTGTTATAAAAATGCTACAAGCACGTGTTTAAGTCCACCCAACATTTCTTGGAAGCAACTGATGTTCTGCAGAGGGATTCATTTAATTAAATGTAAATGCAGATGTCTGTACCTGAACTAGTCACCCTAGACTCCCTTTAAATTCAATAGAGAGAAATGAGAGTTTCTAGTGTGCAATTCATCTCATCCTAAAGTACATGTCTAAAATAGATCAAATGAATTGCACATAAAAGTGCCTATTCTCTCCACTGACTATAAGAAACTATCCCTGCTGTAGATGTCTACCTCACAGATATCTAGAGTGTGATTGATTTTATTTTAGACATTTAAAACATAAATGCCTACACTCCCATAATATATAATAGACAATAATCCAACCAACCAAATAAAAGTGTCTGTCTTCGGAGGAGAAGAAAGCACTCCCCTAAACTTAGGTAAAATGATTAGCAACCTTGTACTGAGTTGGAATTGTGCTAAGATAGAGGTTTCTTGATTACCGTGTCCTACACTGGGAGCAGTTCATAGTTAGCAAAGCAAAACATCTCAGTCTGCTGCAGACTAGCCCTGGGAGAATTTTTCAGTCAGTTCCCAAAACAATCCATCAAGTTGATCTCAACAGCATCTACTGCTCCATATTGTCTCTTATCATGGGATTTATTTTTTCTTACAGCCCTCAGGCCAGAACAGCAAACCTACAGGTCAGCAGACACAGCTTCAATACAAGATGTGGACTTTAAACATGAGTTGTCCGTCTCTGGGCAAGGGACTCAATATAGCACAAAAGAAATACTCACAAAATTCTTCCAAGCAGTTCCAAGTATGTAACGAGATCTTTATCAAGACCAACAGGCAAAGGTGGGAAAAACATGAATGTACAACTCCCAACATGAAATTAATTTCTTCTGCTAAAATTGTGTTGGAACTGCCTAATCTAGTGTCATATTAATGCATGATTCAAGAAATGGACTCATTGGAAAAGTCAGATGCTTAATTTCAAAGTCTGAGATGCTAAAAAATAATCAGTTCTTAAAGAAGTACAGCGGTTGTCAGCAAAAATATTTGCTTCCTTTTGACAGCATATTAACTCCACTTCAATAGCTGATTTAGCTTCAATCTGCTGTTATAAAATGTTTCAGCATTTTACTGGTTTAAAGTGTTGGAGTGTCAGAGCTTTGAAATTTATACAGATTTTTCTGTAACGCACAATTAAAATCTCCAACAATTATATAAGTATAACATTTTCTGAAGTTTCTTTAAAAAATGCAACAGAAATGCATGATTACCTGTGCTGGAGGCATGTATAGTAAGATTAATACGGGTAAAAGAGAAACTATTAGTGACATAATTGACAATAGTAAATCTTCCATTTTTATTGGTAAATGTTTGATGTGTTTTATAAATCAAAGCACTTCTAATCAAAATTGCTGCTCCACATATTTTTTTGAGAGCTGAAGAATGTGAAATTTGATTAATTATTCTCTATTTTAATGTATGTGTTATTAGACAACAATAAAAGTGTTGCCAAAAGAGATAAATTATATTTCTCACTTTTTATATTAATTTATCATGTTTATCCATGTCAATCTATACTGGCAGTCAATATTGTCTTAAGTTATTGCTCACAGTAAACTTCACAATTATACTTTAAGACTGCTGCCAGTCAAATGCTGATACACCATTGTTGACGCTTATATATTGATACAATATAGCTGTATCATAAGTGTAAATGTGAAAATGATGAAATGGCTTCATGTATAATTGAATTATAGTTAAAACAAAGATAAGAGTATGGACATCTTATGCAGCTTATTGTCATTCGTTCAACAAATGTTGCCAAAGAAGACGTGCTTCACTGGTTTCAAATAGGAATTTAAGACAATTGTGAATATTCTAAATTGGTGTCAATTCAAAGGAGAAAAAAGGAAAAAATAGGATTTTCTCACAGAAAGCACCTCTTTCTTCCTTGAATTCTTCAGTCAGGACTTTCCCCATCAAAAGAGAAAGAAGATAGTAGGGACAAAACTCTGAAGATGAAATGATTCACTTTTTATTCCTCTATTTTAAAATAAGTTTCATGATGTGTGGGGTGGCTTTTTTAATTGAGACTTGTCTTGCTCACTTGCAGCTATCTAGCAAATTAGGCACCTGAACTAGTTAGTGCTGAATAAACAAGGAAAATTATCTCAGAAAGTAATTACAGAAGTCTGGATACCAATGTAGTTGGGAAAGATGAATCCCACCATTAAAAGAGTTCATTAAGCTCTTAGATTTAGTTGCCAAAAATCTGTGTTTTCTCATAAAAATCCAGTGTACTTGGATGAACCAGTTTCTATATAAAATTGAAGTTTTCCTGTGCTTCTAGATAATTAAATTCCCTAAAAATCATCATCTAGTATCAAAAGAGTAAGACGTGCTTTAAGCCATTTGAAGATATACACCTTGTGTACTATGTTTGTTTTATTACTAAGAACTGCTCTTTTAGAGAATTTGCATATGGGTAATAGCATAATTAAAAACCTTTGATTCTCTGTAGAAATTTTCTGATACAAATTAGGTATTTCTTGTCTTCATGAAGAAGTAAATTGAACTGGAGTTGTGATGTTAAGATGCACTTTCTCTGCCAAAGTGTGCTCATGGGATGTAAAGAAAACATCTCTCTATTCATGTAGCCTAATCTACAAAAGGGATCTCAGATACCAAAATCCAACCAGCCTGAAATTTGGCCTGTACAGGAGGATGGTTCTCAGAAGGATGTATGGACAGAAATCTTTCTTCTTCATCTAAAACAGAGATACAGACAGAAAATCTTCAAAAAACCATCCCATTTGTACTTCGAAAGAGGATATATGAACAAGTTCCTTTTATTCAGCAATAATCAGTTATTAATTTTGTGAAAGCAGTTCTTTACAAAAAGGACCAAGAGTTAACAAAATAGTCAAGGTTGCAATATATCTTTTATAGCTTTTCCTTTTGTTTTGCTAGATGAAGTTGGAATAAGAAAGCACTTAAAAAGTGTTCTCAGAATAACAGTAATGGATGCTGTTTTTCCACTTTGCTACCATGCTTTTAATCTCTATGTGAGAATGCTTACAATTAACTTTTCCAAGTGCATGTAAAGAAATGAAGTTTGCAAATTCATTTGATTGACCCAAACATACTTTACAGGCAGTATCTCTTACCATTCTAAATTTTGTGTGGAGCTTCTTCTTATCCAAACAAGAGAATGATGCTTCTCCTTCAAGGAAGAAGACTTCTAGTTACAATTTTATAGTCATCAATATAGCAAATATTTTTATTTACATCTGTGCATTTTTTCTGAACTGGATATTTTCTTCACATTCCTGAGCAGCGGCTATTTGTAATACTCTTGTTCAACATGAGATAAGCATTAGAGGAGACAAATTCAGACTTTCATGCCCTTGCAACCTCAAAGTAGTTAAAGATATATTTATTCTTTAACAGTGAGGGACATTGATTAGTGGGCTGGTAAGGTAAATCCTCTCTATCTTTAACAGAAGTCTTTGATGAGAGAAGCATTGATCGAGAAGGATCAATCCACAAAATCCACAAATGACCAGGTGAAATTACTGACCAATATCTCACCAACTTCTCTGACAACAGGACCAAACCTTTTATCCATCAGAGAGGCCACCTCACACTATTTTATTAAACATTAATTTAAAATATTTTCTTTAATGTGCAATGCAATGAAACTTTACACGTCATCATGAACATGGGTAGTAAAACACGTATTTCTATACTGCCTCCTCATATGCAAGAATTAGGAAGCAGATCCCAGCCTTTTAGCCCCCAGGAAAGATGATAACAACTGTGGGGCTGTTGCAGGAGAAGACCAATACCTATCATCACATATCTCAGCTGCCTGTGAGACATACAACTTTAAGGATATACGAGGAAGGATCACATAGCAAAAATATTTGCCCAGTGTCATCCCTGAGCAATGTCAATGACATGAGCGATAGAGCCCTTAAGGAGGGAGCAAACATATCCTGAAATTCCCCTGAAGCCCACATGTGAGCAGAGGCTCAAGGAGAGTTTAACCACCAGTGCTCCTTAAACCCATGAGGAGGATGAAGAGAGCTTGTGTGTGTGTGTCCTGGTAGTATTGCAGATGACAGTTGTCCCCTTTAAAAAATTAAGACTGTGGTCTTGATAAGGTGAATCATTTCTGTCTTTTTGGTCCAGAGGAGAAAATGACAGTAGTTGTATGCATATTTTGATATGAGTGCTTCTTTTGTTTCTGCATTGAAAAAGTAAATGTATTGTGTAGCTGTGTCTCAAAAAGAGGAAAGACCTTTAATCAGCAAAATATTTCTGTGATTTTCAAGGCCTTTTTTATGATTGTCATCATTTTTATATAATAATGCTGCAGTTTTAAGTTAATTTTCTCATACAATGGAGAGATTAAATAAGTATTGATTTTGTTGTATGAAAAGGAAAAAGTCTTTGAAAACTCTATCTTCTAAACTTTTTTTCCCGTTCCAGCAGTAAGAGCCTATACAGAGTGTATTACTTTGGTAAGGCAATAAAAATCATGTCACATTGAATTAGATCTTAAAATAATAACAATAATGAATTACTATTATTACTATCATTATCATCTACAGGTTACAGAAAAAAAGGGAAAAGTGCTTAGCATTCCAAAGCTATCCCCAGTCTCGTAAGCTCTCATTTCAGAGGAGCTATACTTGCTGATTAACTACAAAGTGGGACAAATCATATACTACTATTAACAAAAACTAAAAGTTACATAGAGTTTCATTACCCACGTCCCAGCTATCAGATTCCAGTCCTTGAGGGATATTGAAGTAGTAGCAAGGGTTTAAATTGTGTCTTGCTGAATTTCATTAGGAAAACGCAACCCTGAGACTCAGTAGCCTGAGGATTCTCAAGTAGACATGTAACAGCTCTAAAATGCTTTAACATGAAATCTCTGGTTCTTTCTCCTTACAAGCGAGCAAGCTGAAAAACTGTTTTTTTTTCACTCTGAAGTCTGGCTTGGTTGCTCCCTGACTACTCAATTCAGTTTAACTAAGATTCCTCTCTGGATTTACTGACCTACACAAATGGGATGTTCCCAGCACAGATAACCCCTAGGCAAGATGCTTGGATTTGTTCAGATGGACCTAATATATCCCACAGCAAGACACAATTTTAGTTCCTTTAAATCTTCTCAGTTCTGATGCTGACTGGAAAACCTTTTTCTTTTTTTTTTTTTTTAAAGCAGTGATTGTTTCCTTAAAACTAGTTAAATCCAATTGAGAAACAAATTCCTTAAACCATCATTTTAAAAAAAAAAAAAAAAAAACCAAAAAATCTTTTCCCTCTACTACAGAGGGAACTTTCCTCTACTACAGAGAGAAAAAGTGTACACACTGACTGGATAGAATGTGCCTTAGTATCTTAACTGAATTCTCTGGAAATCTATTATTTAAACCTGAAAACCATTACAACACAGTATAATGTTTTACCATGCTTTCTCTTAAATCGGTGACATATATTAAGAATTAAAAGGAGCATAGTACTGTATATCTGCAGATGTTTTACTTTTGATTCTTCATTTTTACTTTCAGTGTCCTGACACATAGAAAGAAAATCTTCTAGTCATTTCCAGATATATCACCTTTCCTTGAGGAGGAATTGATCATGGTTTATAAAACTGTCTTCAAACTTGAATCTCTGTTTCCACGGTTATGTATTTTTCCTAAGATATGTAAGTTACAGAATTATTTTTATTTTAAATCTATGCATAGACTTCTTTCAACTCCCTTTCTTTCATTTTGGAAAGCTTTTGTAGATGTTCACAGGAATGGTAAAACTGTGAAATGATAAATGGTGATTTAGCTATGTTTTCTGACTCGTATTTGACGTTAAAATAAATATTGACAGGCTACAATGAAAATGGTTTATATCTTTTCTTATAGTTTAATGGCATAATTATGAGTTTATTTGAAATATATAATTAGGGACATTATCCTGCCACCAACTGAATCTTGTAAAAAGTTTTGGAACTCAATTCTGAGCAGTTTAATATTTCTAGAAGTTGTTTGGTCCCAAAGTAATGTGAAAACGTGTCTTCTACAATCTGGGTCAATTCACACTGAGACGAAGTTACTTGCACCATTGTCATTTATCAGTTGAGAAAGAAATGCATCACATAAAATGTAGCTTTTCCTAGAGGAAAACAGGTGTAAATCAGTTAAAATGTTTGTCTGGAAAGTGGCAGTATATCACCTAGGTGATGATCCCTTTATATTTTTACTTTGTGGTGTGAAACATAAAACAATTTCAGATGACAGGATGACAAAATACCATTTCTTCTCCTGCTGAAATCTTTAACCTCTAAGAGATTATGATTCAGATATATTTTACATTTGAGATGAACATCGAGAAATCCCAGATCTCAGCAATGAGGCATTAAATAGCTGCATGCATTTGGCAGCGGCAGTTTGCCACCAAGTTACACACCACGGAGGATTCTCCCCCTGCACAGGAGGAAGCAGCAGAGCAGTGCAGAGATGCGGAACAGCTTGCACCCTGCAAAGGGGCACTTATCACAGAAACAGTGTGATCTTCAAACCCAATCTGTTAATTGTTGCTCGTGCAACGTTCCGGGAGGCTCCGCTGGCGTGCTGCTCAGATGTACGGAACTGCGGCGGATCTCAACAACAGTGTCTGCGCTCGCCCAGCGCTTGCCAAGGGAAGGTTGGATCAGATGCATAAACCGGCACAAACGGATACAGTTCTGCTGACTTCAAGGTGCTTTGCTGCTGAGGATCTGAGCTAATCTGTAAAATACATCCACCTCTTGGCAAAGTTGTTTTTTTTTTTTTTTTTGCTGGGGGTCTTTTTTTTTTCTAAGTTTTTTCCCAAANCTTGGTCTTCTTTTTTCTTCTTTTTTTTTAAGCATGCTGTTCAATTCCAGACAAGGTTTTCAAAATCAGTAATAGCTGTAGTATACTCTATTGTACTTTTTGAACAGAAAACCAGTTAATGATTCCCAGTCATTCTCAACTGCCTGGTATATCTGTGACAAGCACTGAGCATAGACAGAGAATATGAATCCAAGTTCTATGCTGTCATTAGGTGAGGACATTGATAAATCTGTTCTGCTTCAAGCCTCCGGATGGTACTTCCTGCTAAAATGCAAGGGCTGGCTCTAGACCAGCTGCATTCCATTAGCTATCAGTATATTCTGAATTATTTTTCTCTACAAATAAAAAATATATCTGACCAAAAAATATTGATCATTTCTTCTGGTCAATGTGCATACCCAGCTGGGTCTATACATTGGCTTGGATGACAGTGATAGAGCATTACCATTGTAGCCTTCATCTTGCTTTTTGCCCTTACAATTTTCCTAATTAAAATTAATGGTACCTGCAAGAAAGATAAAGAGGATAAGAATAATTTTGGAAGGAAGAAGCATTCATTAATTCATCTCTTCATGAAGGACATTATCTGACAAAGCAGCATTTGTCTCTTCATGAGCCAATATTTATTCAATTTTATGTTCTGATTAATTTAATGGTATTTAGAGCTCACTGATTCTTTTAACTGATCTTGTAAGACCAAAAATTTTAAGTGTGTAAAACAGAACCATAATACTCAACCCAGATTTTGTCTTCAGAAGTACGTAAAATTGGTAGGTGAATTGTATGAAGCAGTTTCTCAGAAATACAAGTTAACAGATTTATCTATAACTCATTTAGCTGATGGGAGGACAAGTCAGCATTGTGTCATTAGTTGTGGCCAGGGTAGCATGACTTGGATCAACAAAGTACATTAGTAATGCTATTTAAGAGCTTCTATACTTCAGTGCTTGCATTTTCTGCAACCTCAATTAAGCTTACAAGGTGGGATTTATCCCACTCACCTGCAGACAGCTAAAAATTAGTGTCTGGTCTGGACCATTCATCAAAAATCTTAATGCAGTAAAGGGAAATATACTTTCAGAAATCCGTTTTAGGATATTAAGATTCATGTCCTGAAGTTACCTATTTTCACCCACTGGATAGTGAGGGAGCCTGGCAAAGTAGCTAGCATCTACAAAACTGCAATCTAGCAAAAGTTATATGACATGAATACAACTTGTGAGGTTTTTTTAGTGATAGTCTTTATATAACTTTTAAAAAAATCAACAACAAAACCTTGCAGAGAGCTTGTCAATTTCCCTGGAAAGATAGGTCCAAGAAAGCAATTATCAGAGGACTGAACATAAATACTGAACAGAATGAAATAAAAGTAGCAGATCCTGTCACTTTGTGCTTTTCGCTCCAGAAACTATCACTCTGAGAGTCATGTAAATTAAAAATAAAAATAAGCATTACAGGAAAATTTAGAAAATTCCTTCCTCCTGAAAATAAGTTAATGGTTCCAGTTCATGAAATAAGGGTAATGAGAGTATAGACATGTAAGAGAATATATCCAATGTATTCCAGGATTAGACTGGAAACAGACTGGACATAAACTGGGTAACATGTCCATGCTGTATATTTATAAACAACTGAGTCTAATGCTACCCTTATATGTGACTGGGACAACGTGGCACCATCTAAATTGGTAAGAAGAAAAAAATATATACAAAGGAACATTAAAAAAAATACAAAACCAAAATTCTTTTTCCTTTTTTTTATAAAGTATGAGCAGATCTCTGTGACCTCTCTTGAAGCTCATGTCAATTTTAATTTAGCAAAATTATAAAAGAGAATGCCTTTCCCATTCTTAAAGTGCAAGCATAATGGAAACTGCAAGTGATATTTTCTTCAATATGACTAACACACCTACAGCTTCACATTCCACCACTGAAAGAGGGATTGAATGGTTGACATTAGAAATGATCACTAGCAAAAGATTAGCTACATTTTTCCAATAATAAGCTGAGCAAGAGCAAGAGGCCAAATGTACAATGAGGCTCTTCTCCAGCTTCATACAGTCATGATGAAAGCATAATATAGGTGACGTTCATTGCAAGTTAGATGGGTTTATTTCAGTAGAATGTAAAAAATTGAATGTGGAATGCCATTCATAAGTTGATGGTATCCTTTTATTGTAAATAAATTTTGGTCTGAGAATTATGTTATGAAGAGTGCTGCTGAACAGCAATGTAGCTACAGGTAGGTTGAGTGGGATAAAAGCTTTGTTCAGTAAGCTGGGTTTGTAGTAGCTACCATTATAAATCTTTTTTGCTATGGTTGTTTGGGGTTTTTTTGTGAACAAATGGGGCTCTTGAATTATTTATTTCTCTAATATTTGCATAATAAGGTGATGACATGGGTATAGTAACAATATAATATCTACATTAAAATATTCCTCATAAAAACAAGGTGCCATTGTAGGCATCATTTTGTCTGTGGCTTAAGATCTCTCTCCTTCATTTCTATTAACAAGTGTTAGTACTTTTTGAAAAAGTCTAAATAAATGTAAGGTCTAATAAAAAGCAATAGGCATGAATATAAGCAGTTTACTACTGCAGAAGAAAACGGTTACATGTTCTAAGAATAGTTTTGCATAATGTGTTGTGCAGAGAACTCGATTCCATTTCACCAAAGACCAACATTGTTAGATATCTCCAAGGGTCACAAACATGCTTCATGCAACTGAAGTACGAGTTTTAGGAAACCTCATGGTAGGTGATTCTGTTAAAATTTCATTGTTTTTCCGGTGAGTTTTTCATAAGGGAATATGGTAGAAATACTTTTGAAGAGACCATAAATATTTATCTAAACTTAATGTGAAGCCAATTTCTACTTATTGTGGTCTTGTAATGTGCTTAGCACACTTGTGTGGCTTCCAAACTGTGTATCATGGTTGAAGAAAGGAAATTATTCTCTTACTGAGATTTAGAGTGGGAAAAGGGTTTGGGACCAGAGGTTACACTGTATTTCTCATTAATGTGTATAGAATTCCCAAAACTGCAGAAAGGCCAGTCTTAAATTATCCAGAAAGATGAATGAATATTAAGATAGCAGGCAATCAGGTAATCCCAACCCTACACCCTTCTGTCAACTCTTATAGACCTTTAATAATCTTGCCACAATGCCAGCTCAAACCTGGGCAACCGGTGCAGTAAAGATGCGCATAAGTAGTGCCTGAACCCAACAGTAAAACACGTTAAGTGTTTGTCCTGACAGTCCCATGAGTAAGTGAGAACTGCATTAAGCACAATGTGAAGCTAACACCTGGGTGTCTGTCAGAGAGCGAAATGGTGAGAGGTGTTCGTTAATGAAAAAGGTATAGAACAATTTTCCAGGTGACTTATTTCATAGAAATTCAGAGAAAGAAGAAAAAAGAAAATGTAGTGCAGCTTCACAGAATGAGACTGCACTACACATATGGTATGACATGAAGGAACAGCCTATATGGCTCAGATTGTGTGAACTGAATGATAAGAAAAGTACACGCCTCACTGCAAAAGGATATCAGTATGCTAAAATCCTTTATTTTCTTCCCCTTTACTAAATATACCTATATTGATGACTTTCCTGGCTACTTTTTGCTTTCTTTCCCACAAAGGCTGACAAGAGAGACCTTTTATGACTATGTCTGCTGAAAAATTCAGATAAACAAGTCACTTATAATTTAGATAACTTTTTATGGATTTAAATCTCTTATCTTTAGACTCCGAATTTCAAACTTATTGCCACTGTTCCAGATGTTTTCTGTTGCTCTGAACATCAGAATAAAATGTTTGTTTTATGAGGACATCCTTCAAAGAGAGTTTGGCCAAAATGCCGTTGTGACATCATGCGGCAGTAAGCGATTCATCTTTTCTGTGTTTCCCAGCCAAGCAAGATATCCATTCATTATTTTCCCCAAATAGGAAGTTCCTTTTGTAGTACAAGCTTTTAAAGTCCCCTTTATCTTCATTAAACTGTCACATCAGCTGACAAAGTTTTGTCATTGAACTCCAGCAGTACCAGTATTAAACTAGCCTTAAAAAGTTCCCTGGTGTAAACAACATCTGTACAGTATCTGAAACATAATAGGTGACGTCTCAGCTGGCTAGTCAAGGATGTCCTATTTTAGCCAGCTTTTTATAGATGCCACACTCTTAAACTGACAGGGAAATCAGATGTGATTATGACACTGACTGGTTTTATTCACTGGTTATTTCCTTGCTTTCCTGGAGTTAACATAGAAAATGGGTGCTGAAATGCACATTATATCCAGCTTGTGTGCCATTCCTCTTACTTAAATCTTCTTGGGTTCAGGTAGTAATGTGCAGGATGATGCAGTTACAACTAAGTCTGTGTGGCTGTTGCTGGGTTGATGAGAGAATTCAAATTCAGAATCTGACTTTGGAAGGAGACATGAAATTAAAATATGAGTCCCATCAGAACAGTAAAATGGATAAAAGTTATTGTCAACATGAGCCAGCAGTGTGCACTGGCAGCCCAGAAAGCCAAC
The DNA here is from genome assembly GCA_013398155.1 of Pedionomus torquatus. Lineage (NCBI taxonomy): Eukaryota > Metazoa > Chordata > Aves > Charadriiformes > Pedionomidae > Pedionomus > Pedionomus torquatus. The sequence continues at coordinate 701,975 of VZRU01014268.1, forward strand.
CACATCCTGGGCTGCATCAAAAGAAGCGTGACCAGCAGGTTGCAGGAGGTGATTCTACTCTGTGCTTGTGAGACCCCACCTGGAGTACTGTGTCCAGCTCTGGAGTCCTCAACATAAGACAAGGACCTGTTGGAACGGGTCCTGTGGAGGACAGCAAAGATGATTAGAGGGCTGGAGCACCTCTCCTATGAAGACAGGCTGAGAGAGCTGGGGCTGTTCAGCCTGGAAAAGAGAAGGCTCTAGGGAGACCTTAGAGCAGGCTTCCAGTATCTGAAGGAGGCTACAGGAGAGCTGGAGAAGGACTCTTTGTCAGGAAGTATAGTGATAGGACAAGGGGTAATGGTTTTACATTGAAAGAGGGGAGATTTAGGTTAGACATTAGGTAGAAATTCTTTCCTGTGGGGGTGGTGAGGCACTGGAACAGGTTGCCCAGAGAAGTTGTGGAAGCCCCATCCCTGGAAACATTTAAGGCCAGGCTGGATGGAGCTTTGAGCAATCTGGTCTAGTGGGAAGCATCCCTGCCCATGGCAGAGGGGTTGGAATTCTATGATCTTTGACGTCCCTTCCAACTCTAACCAGTCTATGATTCTATGTGTATACCAGTAACATATACTACCACATATAACTCAATAATTGACCAGGATCATTTCACAATGAAAGATTGTCCAAGTTTCACTTCAGAAGATTCTGATTATTCCTCTCTTGCCCTGCATAACTTGGAACTGAGAATTTAATGTGTGAAATTCGGAGCTTCCCTGATCCTGAGGTCCTTATTCATGAGCTTTGTTTATAGGTGAGGCAATCTGACAACTTTTTCCAATGAGTACTTTAAAATTTTAACACTATATATATTAAAAGCTATTCCACTCATTGGTTGAAAGGTGTCAACTTGTCTTTCAAATGCTGTAGAGCAAGTCTGAAAGGTACTCTTTCAGGAATACTAAGATTTCTTTGCAAAAGTTTATTAGATTTGACTGGTCCAATTGTTACAGAATATGGAAAAAACAGTGGGAAAAAATCACTTTCCACTGGCATTTTAGTGTATCCACTGAGACCTTTTGTCAATACTCAAATGTATGGTGGCATTCAAACACGACAATCTGTACTGATTGTACCTTGAGTTATATTACAACTCCCAACACTTTTGTTGCTATCATTTTTCACCATGCAAAAGATTCCCTGCAAAAGAAATAATGACATTTGAATAACTGACATTTAATCATTCTTTCGGTCTTCCATATTTAAATAATGCTTCCATACGTACTATAAATTGAACCCTTTTTCCTTGTTTATAAAATACACATTCAATCCAATAAGAGATACTAAATAAAGCAAAATTAATGATCTCTATAATGATCTCTACTCTGAACATCTGACACAGAAAGAATAAAAAGTTCTGGAAAAGTCCTCAATACAGTACCCACTCTTTTTGATTTATTTTAGCCCATCACACTTAAGTTAGTGATGTATTTTTCAGGATGGATGGTAAAGTGTCAGTGCAGCAACAATACAAAATTTGCTATTATTTTTGTAGTATAAACTAGTATTTTTTATCTTTGAGAAGAAGGATTTTAACTTCACCTTTCTGCTTCTTTCCCAACACAGTGAAACATTGTCCATATTCAAGTGCTTACAAATGAATATGTGGGTATTTCATAGCAAAGATAAAGAGAGAGTGAGCACCTGGGTGAAGTGGTTGGTGAAGGCTGGGAGAAGATTTAAAAGCAAAATGGAGCAAGGGAAAGGAAAAAAATATCAGTTATTATATTGTAAATAGTAGTAGAAATATCCAGACTGACATACATACATAAAAATCTGAAATTCTGGATTCAAACATACACATATTTCTCAGTGTGTTCAGGGTATTACACGTGCTGTGGGATAAATAGAACTGGAATAATTCTCACATATTGTGAGAAAAAGTTCTCCTTCGTGTACTATTGTCTTTGCAAAAGCATTCATGGCTACATGGTCTGAAGTTCAAGATCCCCTGATGCACCCTGAAAAATCCTTATCTTACACTCATTATCTTGTGACTAAGTCTGCCAACCATTTTCTCCAAGTCATCCCATCTGCCCAAAATCTACCACTGATCACCAGTTTAGCTTTCTCAATTTAGGGGAAAAAAAGAATTATTTTTCATTGCCTTCTGCCCAAGCCTCTGGCAGTCACATCAACAGTCCCATCTGTTCTTTTTCCAGCTTAATCCCACCCAGATCTCTGATTTCAGGATTTGCAATTTAAAGGGAGGATGTGTGATATGCATAATAAATGCATTTACTCCATTCAGCATACTTGCACAACAACTCACATTTGTTCCCTCTTTCCCATACGTGTACACACATATGCACATGCACACATAAGACTTTTCTTTCTGAAAATACCTTTTCTTAAATGAAAAAAAACAATTAAGCACCCTGATGTGTTCAGCCAATCATACCTTTGGCTTGACTGACTATTGCTATCCTGATGAATATGCTTAAGAGCAGAGATGTCAGAACTGTTAAATCAGCAGGCCTGACAACACATGCTGTAGACTTTCAGAGCTAGGCTGGAGGCAGCAAACTAAAATGTCTATATGTATGTCTTAAAATTGTCACCTTGCATCATGTCTCATTGTTCTAATGTTAAGGAGCAAAGACAGTTGCTGCATCATTGAGGAAATAGAGTTTGCATCAGAAGCTATATTTTGTTCCTTTTCACAAATGAGTACTCAGTGGAAGAAAAAATAAATAAAAGAAATCAAAACAAATTGACCTTAAAAAAAATGTAAGATGTTTCTGGGACCACAGCAGAGTTTAGTATCTATAGAAAATTAAGTCCTATATTATTCCAAACTAGCTCCATTAAATAGAATCCTGAAAGTCTAACTTACTTACTTTGTACATCATAGAGAGAAAACCCAATAAAGAATATGTTGTGTAAAATACATACCATTCAAATCTCTAGGCCAAAACCTGGGGTGCTGGTTCTTGTATCATTATAAGCCTCTGCAGTGCGGTGAGGATACCAGGCTCAGAATAACTGGAAGGTGGTAAATCTTTCAGTTTAGGTATAGTTTAAGGTGAGGTCTTTAGGCTATTCCTTGGACTCACCAGCCTCTGATACTTCATAACACATCTCACCAGGAAGAGGCGTTTTCTGTTCATACCTGTTGGGGAATATACCAAATACAAAATATACAGTGTTAGTCTGTTAACTTCTCTCCTTAGAGACTGGTCAGAGCTGATTTCTGTGACAGTTTGCATGAAAATGCCAAAACATAAGAACTGACTTCTAAAAATACCTTAACATTTATAATAAATGTCTTTAAAATAAAGAGAATATTCTAATAGACAGAATGTCACTTCTTCTGTCACTTCTTAAATCTAAGTTTATTTCTGCATATGTGAAATAAAAAATGCACATTTTTTGTGTATTTTTATTTGTAGAAATACAAATGTATTTCTACATATACTTCATACACACTCCCATAAGTGATACCTCTAAATTCAGCCAGTGATGTGGGATACAGAGTAAATTGCAGATGTCCTGACAGCCCTTAATTTCACTCATGTTGTTGGAACGATGATAGATTCCCCCAAGATATGCTTGGAAAGATGAAAACTGGAATACTATCCATCTAATCAGCTGCCTTTTCCTATTAGCTATTTTCCTTTTTAGTACATTATGTGTTTTTTTATAAAATACTTTTTTTGAGTTAGAAATATACATTTCTGCTCTTTGAAAAATCATCAAATTCTTATGTAAAGTCTGACAAGCAGCAAAGTTTCACATCACAGACTAAGCCTAGATCACAAATAACAGAGACATTACTTACAGATGTTCCTGGAGGTGCACCGGCTACTCATGAGAGTCATGTCCATTCAAGGCATAATACATATCTAGGTCTTCTGAATAGCTGAACAGTTACAAGTGCTTTTCCAAGGCAATGCTAGGACAGATACAAATCATTGCTATTTTCCATCGTGATCCAAGTATTCCTATCAAATCATATTCAGATCAAACATCAAAACTTTAGATAAATGTTTCAAGAAACAACAACATTAAAGTTTAGAACTGTTTAATTTTTCTTATAGATTGTAGTAATGTAGCCACAACTTCTGGCCTTACTTAAGACATCTGTGTTTGATTTCCAACCCTACTTTTGCATTGCTCTGAGAGGATGTTTAAAAAAATTACACGCAATTTTATATGGCCACGATATCCCTCCTCTCTTCACAAATTTACTTGTTAAACCATAATACAAAAAAGCACCTTCTTCAACAAAACATGGGCCTTCTCTTACAGACCTTTTCTTACACTGCCCTTCACCAATAGATCTTTTCTTCCATTACTCTGGAAATCCCAAGGTGGTTTGATAAACCCATGTATTTCCTTTGGGATTACATCTCATAGCAGTTGTTTTCTGTGCAACCCAGGAATGAAATAAATTTAAGTATCAAGAAAACCTAATCTGTGTGGACTTGGCATATTCAGGTATGGTACTTCTCTGTGTTCAGTAGGCTTCTAAAGTCACTTCAGAAAAAAAGTCTTCTTGTTGGTGCATGTGTCCCGTTCACTAAAAGAACACAATTATTCAGCAGGACTTTGCTGCACCCCAATTAGTCTGATATTTATTTTCACCTTTTTACTTCATTGCCATAGTTGAAATACACCTTCAAGAAGGTATGAATTAATCTGATACCACCTGCATTATAGTGTGTGAAAATTATATCCCTTTTGACTACATAAGATAAACCAGGCAAAGAGGGGTTAAATTAAAGCAAGCTGTCCTGAGACCAAAAGAGTTAACCTTATTCAGAGCAACTGGAATTCTCCCAGGGGGATGGACTGGCACAGGTAAGGGCTGGAATAATTCTTTTCAAGACATTTGAAACAGTATTACGACTTGGAGGGTCAAAAATAAAAAAGCTCCATGGCTCAAATTCACAAAACCAAATGCAAAACACTTCTTCCTCTACCTCTAGGGCACAGGAGTATCTTCTGATAGAGGTTTGTGAATAGTACCAATGTATGCAGATTGTGCAGTACCATAAAGTATCTACTGTTCTTTTTTCTGCTTCCCTTCTCACTTCGTTCTTGTCTAGAGGCAACATTCATTGCATGATACAATGAGAAAGATCAGAAAATTTATTAAAAAATAAGACAAGAAAAAGAAAGCAGTTTGAAAAATAAAAGGGGAAAAAGTAGCCCTTGCAGTAGAATAAAATCCCAGACTAGTTGCTCTTACTAACATCTGCACATGTATAGGGGCAATGGGAACATGTGTACCACTGCCACGCTCCTGTCACACTGCCATAATCAAGCAGTTTTGTCAAGTGCGGTCAGTCTTGCGACCAAAAGAATTGAAGAAGAGTGTGTAATAAGTTTACAGGTCACAGCACGAACACTTTCATTTACCAGGAAATGAGAATAGAGCTGTGCTGTGTCTTTGACAAGAAATTGCCATTTCTTTGTAGGAGCTGGTCCTTTGCCAACGTTTCCTCTAAGTGCATCTTTCTTTTGGGCTGTGGGAGGAATTGTCACTGGTCCAAAACAACATACTTAAAAGTGTAATACGCCAAGTGCCTCAAGTGGCCTAGTAAGCCAAAACATGCATTTAGAGGACTGGCTATTCACATAAGCAAGGTTATTTTTGCTAATCAGGAGGCTCACTAATAGACTAGTTCATTAAAATAATGCCTGGATTTGTACTTTCATCTTCCAAAATTACTACATTACTATCCGAGAATCAAATAGCCTAAACATCTTTTGTTTTTGTTTTCTTCCTTTATAAACAATTCTGTGGGCAGCTCAGCTGGCATGTAGATGAGCTAAAGGTTTAGACTAGCGTGAAGGCAAATATGGAAATACTGTTTGGACTGCAGAATAGCACTGTCTGGCACACCTAGGCATTCATTACAGGCTCTGGGCTGGAATGTACGTGGACCTGGCTTAAAAACACTGCCAAGTCCCAGTGGGGAAAGGCAAAAATGGTCTAGACCAAGTTTAAATTGTGCTGCTGACACAAGAAGCTTCTCATTGGAAGTGGCTGAATTTACTATGTCATATTGTCTCATTTAAGGATCCAGCCAAGGTATTCTGTGGGCACAGTATCCTTCTGGTTACATATCCTTCAGTGGGTTTCCACTCAGTGAATTTCAGCACATAACCCATAACTTTTTTCAGGAAATGGGAACTGTGTTTATCTAAACCACCTGTGTGGCAAGGGGCTTCAGCCCTTGGACACTCTTCTGACGATCTTAAAAGAGCCGGGGATCTGCAGAAGTTTTCAAGCCTCAGGTTCAGCTTTCATCATTGCTATTATACTGGTCAACATTCATTTCACTGTTGAAGTGCTCAAAAGTTCCATAAACTCTTATTCATGGGAAACTTTCCCCTGGGTGGGTTCACAGCTGACAACATCTCAGTTTCCACATTGATCCAAGTAATTGTATATACATAATGAATATTTATAATAAAAAAAAATGGAAGCTATTTTTAAGCTACATCCAGGCCTCCTCCAGAAAAAACAGGGAACACTGAACTCAAAGAAATAAGACTTATCTCAAGCAGATCTTTCTAGTACCAGTACAGGGAATGTACTTAGGTTTGGTGACTTCTTCCAGCAAACAGACAGCAAAATACATGTGAGAACTTAACTTGGGATTATCAAGGTTTTAATACTCTAAGAAAGTGAACAGCAGTCTCAAAGTATTTTCTCTGACAATAAATTGGCACACACGTAGCTGCAAGTTAATGACATTTTCTGTTTGCTTAGGCACTATAAGTTCAACGGGAGGACAACTCAGACAGACCCTTCTCTTTCGCTAGCGCTCTCAGATGAGTTCTTGTCATGTTTAATATTGTTCTGTTAAAGCTGCACAGTTAATAGCTTATAGGAGCTGGCACTCACCCAGCTTGAAGAGAGATTGTTTTACATTGTTGTGAACACTTATTGAGCATAATGGTGGGATTTTTTTTTTCTGGTTAGCTGTTTTTGTTGCTGTCTTTTCATTACAGCACTCCAGTTGAGCAAAATGCTTATATTTCATAAACCAACGGTAATTCAAAAATCTATCTGGTTTTAGAAGTATTGTGTTTCTCTAAATTAAGAGACTCTCAAGTGAGTGAAGAAAACATAGTTAAACAGAAAAGGTAACACTCAGAAACTCTGTGTTTCCAGAGAGCTGTTTTATGCTCTGTATTGATACTGTTTCAGTGTTGTTGAATGATCAGATTTACTCATTGCAAACCCACAATCTCAGTGTCCCCTGTGGCTAAAAAAACAAACAAGAGCAACAGCAAAAATGACGACAACAATCACAAAACCAGACTTTATATGGTTTTGCTTATTCTTTTTTAGACTATAGTATTTCAGTTGAATGGATCTCATTGAGATCTAGGCATGACTGTGAAAATCAGGACTATCAGAGCACTGGAAGAGGCTACCCAGAGAGGTGATGGAGTCTGTCTCTGGAGACATTCAAAATCCACCTGGACAAGTTCTTGTGCAACCTACTTTGGCAGAGGGGTTGGACTAGGTGATCTCCAGAGGTTTCTTCCAACCCCACGTTGTTATGTGATTCTGTGAAAAAACAGTCTTCTGAGTCCAGTCACTTTTGAAGAGGAAAAGAAAAAAGGGAACAAGAGCTAGAAACATTTGTCAAGAAAAGTACAGATTCAAGTTTTAACTAAGTTATGTGTGTTAGTACTCAGTCATGTTTTGGTACTCTTATAACTTTATTTTGAAACAGCCATCCAGCTTGCAGCTGCTTACAAAGGCTAAAGCACAAAGGAGAAAATCAGTGTAAACCTTTTAAAAATATCAGACTGCTAGCTGATTAGCTACAGTCCATCAACTCTAGCTCTCTTCAGAAATTTTATTTTTTTTTAAATAGTACTTCATCAAATGCATCACCAGATCATGTATATATTTAAAACTTTTCTCCATTCAGGTTAAATCTCCTTTAGAAAACAAATTCTGGCTATAAATAAAGAAATATATATATATATAATAAAACTCACTAATTATGGAGAGAGCATGGATGTCAAAAAGAGATGTGAAACAGAAGAACATGGAAGCTCCTTCTGAGAATTATCCATATTGTCTATGCATTTTATACTGGGATCATAACTATGGAAATTAGAGTCACTGTGTAGTACTCAGCCACACTGATATATTGCAAAAGATGCTGACTTTGCTGAAGTCCCTACAGCTTTTTCTGCAGTAGTGGAGACAGGCCTCTTTCCCATTCATTGCACTGAGGCATTCAATTCTTTACTAATCTGCAATAAATTTCATTGTGTGTCATCTTTGAATCTGATGGTCCTACCCCACCTTTTTCTCCTTTTTGAGCAATAACAAATATACTGGCTTGAAGGCATTGCTTTCACCAGACATTACGCCCCCTAGCACTTCCATAAAACAACGCTTAGTTTCCTTATTCTTAATGCCTTTAGCTAGTCCTTGGGTTTGGGTTTTTGGTTGGGTTTTTTTTTGTTTGTTTGTTTTTCATTTGTTTGTTTGTTTGTTTTGTGTTTTCTGTGGGTTTTTTTTGGGTTTTGTTTGGTTTTTTTGGTTTGGTTTTTTTTTTTTTTTTTTTTTGGTAGGTCACACCTTTTGTCTTGTTTGTTCCTTATTTTAATCCGTTTCATACTCTGACGAGCCAGCCATTTCTGTCATGGCTCAGCACTGTAGACATAAACTTTTAATGTGGCCTTGTCAGATATTTACTGATAATCTAAGCACTATATATACTATCCCATGGCCATCTCCAGCTGTAGCTATCACAGAGAATTACAAGAGAGTGAAGCATAACAGTCCTTTCGAATACTGGTTCTCTTTGGTCAAGCTAAGCTTTTCCAAATCCCCTAGTATTATATCCCATCAAATAGTTTCTGAAATTCCTTTTTAACTTCTCACATTTCTCTGAGCTATTGAGACACACTTGCTTTCTTAACCCTTTTTTCCCCCCACTTACTGGATTTTTCCTTCTGTCCTCTCAGCCTATCCCAGTTCCTTAGAAGTCAATAACCATTTTAAGTGGTAGTGAGTCTGATGTGTCTGCTTTCCAGCACCGCGATGTCAGCACTGGCAGAGGGATGTCAGAGATTTCCAAATCACCCATTGCTGTCATAAAAAAATTCCAGATTACTGCTCTGACACAGACAGCAAAAATGTAGGATTTTTAAATTATTATTACTTATAATTTCATCAGTATTTTGAATATAGAATAAAATCTTATGACCTATCACAAAAGGGGAATAACAGTATCAAAACTTACATATCAGCAAATTTGTAAAACAATGTGCACCATTCACGCTTAAAAACAACAAACTTCCTATCAAAAGAACAGAGGTAGAAAAATACTTCGACCAATGCTAGGCTAAATAAACTGTAACAGGATGAAGGTCACTGGAAGTGGTTTGTAGAGGAAAACTGTCCAGGCAACCTTACATAAATTAGTTGTCTGGGTTCCCTGTATGGGCACTTGAGGAACCATTCACAACCTAATATATGGGTCCAAAACCAGGATTGATCCTCTCAAGGAGTCAGCCTTACCATTACTGCAAAAGACAACTTGAATGATTAGATTAAATAGATTGTCATCTTTCTGGTGGTGAAAATTAGGTGAGATTAATTACTGCCTGCATTTGCTGTGAAAAATTCTTCCTAAGAGTACATCAGACTTCATGGCTTCCTAGTCTACTAGAAAAGTATTTTTTATATGTTCCTCACTATCCATTAGGACCACAGCTACATTTTTAGGAGGTATTGCTGCTCTTTAGCATTCAAAGAGAGGGTCAGCCAGTGACCCAAGCTGGGTACGTCCTCACTGCTAGAATTAAGAGCAGAGGGATGCTCTATTCAAGCCAGTTTATAAACCACAAGCCTTAGAGGGGTTCCTCCTTGAATTTTAAACTGCTTGTTTGACATCTTCTTTTGCTAAGTCTATTCCACGTTGACTGGCATCATTTCTGTAACAAGCCTACAGAGATCTTTCTTCCTGGAATTTTTATTGTCAGTGCATTCATTGCCCTATATATTCAGTATCAGTTGAGCACATCTAGAAGGTGTTAACCCTCATGAAGCTGTTGTGAAATTAGTGAGGGAGAAGGACTCTGGTCCAGCTAGATTACCGAGCAATTTCTCAGTAGCATTTTTACCTATAGCAGGCATGCATTAGTGTAATAGCTAAAGAAGCACAGTAATGTTAAACATCTTGCCTAAAGATCTGTGTGTTTCATAGATGACTCAGACTCTGGGGATATTTATAAACTTACCTGAAAAGTAAACTCTGTTTAAAAAACCGGGAACAACAACACCTACTCTTGTAGATTAGAGAGAATATAATTAAGGAGTCTCAGGGGTCTGACAAATTTCTTGCTGAGAGAAAAGAACACAATGTCTCGCAAGACCTTTTTGCTTAGAGTAGCTTGACACATCATGCTATTTTCCTTTGAATTATATGTTGTCATTTAAACATAAGAGTTTAAACCTACTGACTTACTACAAAGCTTTTAAAATTTTAATGTGTGTGAAAAACTTTGCTCTTGCTTCATAAATGGTCCCAAATTAATGTAAAATAAATGTTGGTGCTGGCATCATGAACAGAAAAAAAAAAAAAAAAAAAAAACCAAAAAGCAGAAAGACAGAAAAAGAAAGAAAACACAGCTGTATTTTCCTTGCAGTTCCTAGAGTCCTCTATGCTTTAGCTCATGCCAAATAGAATATGACAAGATAATTCTCCAAGAAAAAAGCAAACTCAATCAAAAAATGTTTAATATTAAATTTAAAATTTTACTAGAAGCCATGTTTGATAATAAATCAATGAATGTTGGCATTTTCATCATAGTTTGCACATTAAATGACTGTAAAAAGTAAGGACTGTCTAACTTACATCTGAATTAAATTAAGTAGAGATTTGCACAAGTGATGCAGTGGTAACTTGAAACATGAATAATTAGATTAAATTAATGAAATATGCATACAAGTGATCTCATGCCTTACATTCTACAAAAACTCAAAAAAATACACTCATTTATTACATTTAATAAGATATATAATCATTCTACTGAGCAAATATTCTTATATGTATAGAAATATTTAACTTTAATTCTGTTCCCCAGTGTCATACTTTAAACTTTCAGTATCATGCTAATATAAAATTAATACCTCGCAACCACATTATAAGACCAACTACATTTTCAGAAGTACAAAATGTTTACTGTACTGAGAAAAGGAAAAAAATATATAGGGAGAATAGTTAGACACCTGTTTGTTCTTTTTCATATACTTCAAGAAATGACATATAGAGCTGTTCAAAATGTTCTGTTTTCACCGAATAGGTTCATCGCAGCTTTTCAAGCCAGTAAAATAACCTCAAAGTATTTCAGCTAAATGTTTATAATGAGCTTTATTATTTTCACAGAAAAAAAACAACCAAACCAAACACTGCAGAACTGCCTAAAGCTCTCAGATGATCAACATTTCAGAAATGACAGTGTTTAGATTATTTATTCATTATATTAATGGTGTCTGAGGACTGGAGAAAGGCAAATATCCCTCCAGTCTACAAAAAGGACAAGAAAGAGGACCCAGGGAACTACAGGTTGATTAGTATCACCTATGTCCCTTGGAAGGTAATGGAGCTACTTGTTTTAGATGTCATCTCCAAACATCTTAAAGAATAGGAAATCATTGGAAGTCATCAACACGGATTTACCAAAGGTAAATCATGCTTGACCAATCTGATAGCCTTCTGTGATGTTATAACTGGATGGCTGGAGGAGGGGAGAGCAGCAGATGTCATCTACCTTGACTTCAGCAAGGCTTTTGACTCTGTCTCCTATAACATCCTCATTAGGAAACTGAGGAAGTGTGGGCTAGATGAGGAGGCAGGGAGGTGGATTGAGAACTGTGTGTGACAGGACTCAGAGGGTTGGAATTAATGGAGCAGGGTCAAGTTGGAGGCCTGTAACCAGTGGTGTCTTCCAAGGGTCAATGCTCAGTCCAGTGTTGTTCAACATACCCATGTACGAGCTGGACAAGGGGACCAAGCATATCTTCAGCAAGTTAGCTGATGATACCAAACTGTGAGGGCTGTCTGACACTCCTGAGCTCTCTGCCGCTATCCAGTGTGACCTGGAGAGGCTGGAGAGCTGGCCAGAGAAGAATGAGGTTCAACAAGAGCAAGTGTAGGGTCCTGTACCAGGGAGGAATAATTCTGGGCACCAATATAGGTTTGGGGCAGACCTTCTGGAAAGCACTTCTGAGGAGAAGGATCTGAGGGTCCTGGTAGATAGAAAACTA
>VZRU01014268.1:715051-737111 GCA_013398155.1 Pedionomus torquatus
AGAGATATAATCATTCTACTGAGCAAATATTCTTATATGTATAGAAATATTTAACTTTAATTCTGTTCCCCAGTGTCATACTTTAAACTTTCAGTATCATGCTAATATAAAATTAATACCTCGCAACCACATTATAAGACCAACTACATTTTCAGAAGTACAAAATGTTTACTGTACTGAGAAAAGGAAAAAAATATATAGGGAGAATAGTTAGACACCTGTTTGTTCTTTTTCATATACTTCAAGAAATGACATATAGAGCTGTTCAAAATGTTCTGTTTTCACCGAATAGGTTCATAGCAGCTTTTCAAGCCAGTAAAATAACCTCAAAGTATTTCAGCTAAATGTTTATAATGAGCTTTATTATTTTCACAGAAAAAAAACAACCAAACCAAACACTGCAGAACTGCCTAAAGCTCTCAGATGATCAACATTTCAGAAATGACAGTGTTTAGATTATTTATTCATTATATTAATGGTGTCTGAGGACTGGAGAAAGGCAAATATCCCTCCAGTCTACAAAAAGGACAAGAAAGAGGACCCAGGGAACTACAGGTTGATTAGTATCACCTATGTCCCTTGGAAGGTAATGGAGCTACTTGTTTTAGATGTCATCTCCAAACATCTTAAAGAATAGGAAATCATTGGAAGTCATCAACACGGATTTACCAAAGGTAAATCATGCTTGACCAATCTGATAGCCTTCTGTGATGTTATAACTGGATGGCTGGAGGAGGGGAGAGCAGCAGATGTCATCTACCTTGACTTCAGCAAGGCTTTTGACTCTGTCTCCTATAACATCCTCATTAGGAAACTGAGGAAGTGTGGGCTAGATGAGGAGGCAGGGAGGTGGATTGAGAACTGTGTGTGACAGGACTCAGAGGGTTGGAATTAATGGAGCAGGGTCAAGTTGGAGGCCTGTAACCAGTGGTGTCTTCCAAGGGTCAATGCTCAGTCCAGTGTTGTTCAACATACCCATGTACGAGCTGGACAAGGGGACCAAGCATATCTTCAGCAAGTTAGCTGATGATACCAAACTGTGAGGGCTGTCTGACACTCCTGAGCTCTCTGCCACTATCCAGTGTGACCTGGAGAGGCTGGAGAGCTGGCCAGAGAAGAATGAGGTTCAACAAGAGCAAGTGTAGGGTCCTGTACCAGGGAGGAATAATTCTGGGCACCAATATAGGTTTGGGGCAGACCTTCTGGAAAGCACTTCTGAGGAGAAGGATCTGAGGGTCCTGGTAGATAGAAAACTACCCGTGAGCCAGCAACGTGCCCTTGTCACCAAGAGGGCGAATAGAATAGACTGAATAGGGAAGAGTGTGGCCAGCAGGTCAAGAGAGGTCACAACTGGATTACTGCTTCCAGTTCTGGGCTCCCCAGTTCAAGAAGGACAGGGAACTACTGGAGAGAGTCCAGCAGAGGGCTACAAAGATGATCAAGGGGATGGAACACCTCTCTTATGAGGAAAGGCTGGGTGACCTGTGTGTTTAGCATGGAGAAGAGAAGGCTGAGGGGAGACCTTATTCATCCTTATAAGTATCTGAAGGGTGGATTGAAGGAGGATGGAGACAGACTCTTTTCAGTGATTCCCAGTGATAGGACAAGAGACAAGGAGCCCAAGCTGGAACATAGGAAGTTCCATTCAAATATGAGGAAAAACTTCTTTCTGGGGAGGGTGCCAGAGCCCTGGCAGAGGCTGCCCAGGGAGGGTGTGGATTCCCCTTCTCTATAGACCTTCAAGACCCACCTGGATGCAGTCCTGAGTGATGTGCTTTGGGCAATCCTGCTTTAGCAGGGGAGTTGGACTGGATGATCTCCAGAGGTCCCTTCCAACTCTAACAATTCCATGTTTCCATGATTCTGTGATTCCATGATTCCATGATTTTCAGTTTGTTAAATTATTCTGGAAAAGGAGAATCTTGTCCTTTTACACGTTCTTGCACCAAATCTAATTTCAACATATTTTGAAATATGTATTTTTTTGACAAATAGTCCTTCTGCATAGATAGACAAAGACAAAGCAGACTCATATCAGTACAATAAGTCATAAGGATAACTCCTCTGAAATCTGCTATGCAGTTGAGCAGTTAAGTACACACAAAAAGTGCTTACAGAGTCAATCCTTAATAGGATGCTGAAGCAAAACAATATTTCTCTGTTTTCTGAAACCTAAGACAAGCAACTAGTTATTTAAAATTGCCGTGACTGAGAGATCATGGAATGTAAGAGTGTTGTAAATGGTCCTGAATAAGCAATGAATTTAAGATTTCTGGGATTAGCAAAAATAATTTTAGCAATGTAGATTGGCAGAAAGAAACAGAATTCAGAGTAGAGAAGCAGAGTCCTCAAAGGTGATATTTAGAAAACTACAGGAGAAGAATATAATCACTCTGTCTTTTCACAGTTCATTTCAGCTACATTTACGTGCATTAGTATCAAAATATTGTAAGAAAATGATGTGTCTATTCTCTTCAAAGAGCATAATTAATCATGCCTGAAAACTACCATTTTAATTTCTTTTCTTCAGGGAGCTTAAGGCAGAAGAATTAACAAATACCACCTTGTTATTAGCACCTTAACTTCATTCTGTTTTATAGTTTTAACCAAGATTGGACTCTTAAAATAGTCATTTCATAAGGAATTTATTTATATTTTCATCCTCAATATAAACCTAATATTTACATCACTTTTCTCAATATAATGGCACTGTCCAGTAGGAAGATCAGTGCTGTTTGCCTGGGAGCTGTTGTGCAGCCTCATCTTCAGCAGATTTGGGGTGTACCAATTTTCCTTAACTTTTTCTGGAAGGTTACAGTTCTTTCTGTTTCCCAGTCTTTGCTTACAGAATATGTGCACAGTTTAATAAATATGCCTATATAATATGCTCATAGAAACAATTTTCTGAGAGAATATGTACTCAATAAACTTTGCTTTATATTCTATGTCCTTTTTTTTATACTCGTATGTCGTGATAAACTAAAGTGATGTTTCTCCTGATACCTGATAGCACTGGAAATGAAACCAGAATTTACTCCCTTTTTCACTCTCACACAGGCTGCTTATCCACTAACTGAATGATTAATTACCATTTCACATTACTCTTAGCCATTTGTGTCTGTGGACATTCTTCATAGCAGTGGAAACAATTAATTTTGTTTCTTTTCTCTCTTCAACATTCTCATTTCCTTTCTAGATTTTATAAACAAAACAAAAATTTATGAAGCATTAAAAAAAAAAAAAAGAGGGAAAAAAAAAAAAAAGGAAGGAAAAACCTTCGCAGGTTTAAATGGTTTAAAGGGTTAAAAAACAATTCTTAGGTTTTTATTTACCTGACTTACATAAGTCAAGCAAAGGAATGGTGTTATCCACTTCCTCAGGAAGAGCTGCAGGGATTGCCTTGCAGTTCTTGTCTGTGCAATATTTGAGACCTGTTGGGAAACCAAGAAAGATGCTTATTGAATTTTAATGTTGAACTAATGTTATACTTGTAGCTGACTGCATTAGATGGGTGACTGCAAGTTGAGAGGAGAAAGTGAAAAACGGCTTCCCCCTTTTACCGATGAGTTCAAATGTTCATCCTGTCCTTTCTGTGAACCCACTATTTATGGCAAACTCTTTTAACCTATATATAATTCATGAAGAAATCCGTACAGAATAACATTACAGATAGATGATTGTGTGACAGATTTTTAGACTCAAGAAAGCTTCAGATTTCCTGTGTTCGTTACTGGATGCAGAAAGCTCACGTTGCAGCCAATCCAAAGTAATCCTCACAATATCTCAAAGAAATCAAGTATAAGTAAATCACAACAAATGTGAATTGCCAAATTAGATTGCATTAAGTAGCTTGCAATTTCTATGTAAAAACACAAAACCATCACTCAGCTCTTTACGGATTCTGGATCTTTTTATAATATAGCTGGTGTTTACACTGGTTGTTCTTGGGTATTGTGTAATTGCCTTTACTGAACAAATCGATACTAAAGCAGTCTAAAAATTGACAGCAAAAACTAGTAAACTTTTCTTCAGTTACATTTCAGTATTTTAATTCTCTTCTTCTTTAGAGAAATTTGGAAAAGATTAAAGATATTGTTCACAATAATTAAATAGTGGGCTTTACACAATGTGGCAACAAAATTTACCTATATTTTCTGTGTTCTAGATATGTCCACTAGCCAAGACCTTACTTACTTAATAACATATGGATAACAATATATGGTTTATACCATATCTAATATGAAATACAGTTGAATTGATCCCAGATATAGCCCCCAGTACTGTTTCATTAACACATCCCTCATCTATTTTTCAGCCCTTATGATAGCGTTCACCCCCATACAAAATTGAATTAACTGTCTTAATAAAAGGAAGGCAAAGAACAATTATTATTACTAATAGTGCAGCTAGTCATCTGAGGAGGAGGTAGTCTCAGTGTAAATAAATTAAAATTTAAAAAATAATGAGTTCTGCTAATGGATTTTATCCCTGTCAATTAATAGTATTCTGGAAAAATCTGTAAAAAAGCAAAAAAGTCTTTGCCTATATGCTATATAAATATCCCTATGTATTATATATATTTTAATATATATATGTTTGTGCATGTATATATATCTTACATATATAATACCCCAAGTTTCTGAAACTAAACACAAAACGGTGCTGATAATCAAGGAAAACGTACCATTTTATTTATCCAGTGAAGGACTTTTAAACCACAACTATTTCCATAAGAAATTGAAGTGATGACCATTCACCTTGTCATCAGGCTGTAATTACCTTATATAACACAGGTTTTATCCCCATTTCTGGAAACTCTTACCCAAAGGCATAGTTTTATTACTTTGATGCTTTTAGTACCTTTAAAATCACGTGCATTTTGTTTTTCTGTCACTTTTACTCTCCGTGGCTTATTAGCTATCAAATAATAAACATTACACCATATGTTACCTGATGTCTATGGTTATAAGTGTTTCAATAAAAAATATATGTAATTTATTCATTTTTACACTTGCCATTTTTTGGACAGTAATTCCACACACAAATTAAGTAGGCAAAGTTCATAAACAGAAGTAATGTTCCTTGTTTCCCTGTTGGAAGATGTGTTTTAGCATTTTGTTTGCAATATCAGCTGCAAAGCTCATAATGGCAAAAAAATTAATAGTTCATTGTCCATTTTATATGCTGTTATTTAATTAGAGAGTGTATAGATTCAAGTGCACATTATATTTTCTACATGTATTACTCATATTAATGAATATCACTTGATAGGTATCCAGAGGAGTCATTTTACGAGCATTATCAATTAAATAAATAAAGATCCAGCTTTGCAGTCTACGTGGAATATACATTAAGATAGTGTAGTAGGTTCATGAATGGAAATAAGCAAACAGAAATCCACAGAAGTTTCTCTAGTAAGCTAACTTCCAAAAAGCTAGAAAGGAAGTTGTGAGTATAATGGAAAGAAAAGAGTTGTCAGAACAAGGCCAAAAAGTGTTTGTGTGTATCAAGTGCTCAACCAAGCTTGGAGTCACTGCATTTTTGAGCACACAGTAAAAATTATGAAGGTGGTGAAATATGGACAACAGAAAAAAATGCCTTGTAGCACATACTATTGAACACAAAAACAAAAGCTATTTAAGTCTTCCTTAGAGTTAACCTTCACGAAGGAGGCTTAGCACACCCACCATGTTTAAATAGGTCTGACATTACTGATAGATCAGGAACATACTTGATGTTTGATACTAACACCTTTCCATATAATTTCATCAGTTTCTTCCCCTCAAGTAATTCTCTAAGGCATTCATAAAGCAATTTTGTTAATGCTTATATATCTGCCAGGGACATTCGATGAAAGGACACGTGTGTATTTTATAGAAAACAAACTTGTGTATTTTTCTACTAGTCAGAAGGTAAGGAATAAATGAAGACTAACAGATTTCAGTCCTAAAACCAAATGTGATAGTGATCTGTTCTTACTTGTATGACCCATGGCACTGAATTTCCCATAATGACTGCTGTATTGTGTGAAGGAGCTAAATACAAGTTAATTTAATTTGCTAGAGAATGAATATAGTAATAGCTGCATACACTAGGAACAGAAAGAAAATTCATAAGCATTACCATAATTGACCTACTAAATATTGTATTTAATATTTGCATGATGGTGAAAAAAGGACTTGATAGGCTCTTTCAAACAAACTTTGTGAGCTCAGTTATGGTATCTTCAGAAAGAACAGAGTCTCGCTAGTTTGGTTTTAAATGCATATGAATAACTAGATCATAAATATACCAAATTCTATTGTTATGTGAAAAGCTCCAGACTTTTCTTGTTCCTTCTATTTTATTTTTTTTTTGTGTAGATATTTTAAAGTAGTATAGGAATGTGAGTTTTGGAGAGAAGAACTAAACTAAAAAAGCTGATTTTCTTTTGCTGTGTAACTAGTTGAAGTTGTTTTCTTTTGTTAAAAATGTTCTGTCAAAAAAAAAAAAAAACTGAAAAAAAATAACAAAACACATATGAAGGTCATTTTCGTCCTTTTTTCAAAAAAAAATTTAACTAGAATGAAAATCTTGTACAAGAAACATTTGTCAAAATTAATTCCTCCCAAAAATAATTTAATCTTCTTTTTTAAAGGATATAAACTATATTTAAAATCAAGCTGTAAAGAAACAGTAAGCACACCACAAACAGGTTACTTGAATAATATATTGCTCTTTATATTGCATTATCTGAAGCTGCTTTAAAAAGGATTAGCGGCTCCTCACATCTTACAGGCTGCAGAATCAATTGAGTCACTTAGGAAGAATAGGTATTTCCATATCCCAGCTTTAAACTAGTGTTCAGATTCCACTTTCCTGAGTACATTAAAAATGTACAGACAGATAGCTAAGCAGATAACAGCAGGTGAACTTCTGGCCCCATTACAGTCAATGGGAGGTCTGTCATGATATCAAAGGCGCCAGGATTTTACCCTCTAACTCTTCTTTCTCATCCATCAGAAAAGCACTTTCACCCACCAAACTTAATGACAAAGCAACTAAAAGTTTTGAAGAATTTTGAAGTCCACACCGCAAACTTAAATTTCACATTTGTTTGAGAGGCATTGGCAGCTTTCAAAGTGTGGATTATCAGTCAGCCTCCTGCAGTTGACAAAGCAAATCAGAGCAAGTAAATTTGAATGTGTGAATAAAATACATGTTAAAAAAATGTAGTAACAACTAGTAAGATGCCAAGAAAATTTCTGTATTTAAATTAGACATCTGTGCCCTATTTTTAAATATTCATCATTGTAAGTGATTCAGCATGTTCCCCACTCCTGTCAGAGTACACATATTTTAAAAACCCTTTAACACCTTCATTACCATATGAATCCATTACTAGAAAATGTTCTACCCTTAAATCTATCCAGATCTACAGATTTCACCATGGGTTTAACAGAGTCATGATGTTTCATGGGCTCGTAACTTTGATCAGTATTTCACAATGAAAACAAAAACTGCAAAGAAAGCTTGTTTTTCAGAGCCTGTGTAAGAAAATAAACAAACACTGCTATTAAAATGAAATATAAGAAATTACATTGTTCAAACACATGATCAAGTAGGGGTTACAGATTTCTTGTTCTTATCCCTATGTCTCTGATTCATAGCCACTGCCCAAGACAGGAGCACAATAGCACAATTCCCCCGGAATGGACAAAAGTAGAAAATTGTACGTGAATAGTGTATAAAGCCCCAAAAGCTTGCCAAATATCCTGAAAACACAGAGAAGAGAGGACAAATGTGACCTGTTTATTTCAGAAGCACTTGGACAAAGGCATACTTGGAATCCATGTATAGGTGGATAAAACCCTGGATGACATTCACCATCCTGTTTTATGTGAGAGGTTACATGAGGCGATCACAATGCTTCTTTCTGGCCTTACAATGCATTAATTCCTATGTTACCTGAAATGAAAGAGGAAAAATGAGTATATTACAATAAGTTTGATGAATATCCCAACCCTAAAGCTAACCCAAAGTTGA
This sequence comes from Pedionomus torquatus, assembly GCA_013398155.1. Taxonomy (NCBI): domain Eukaryota; kingdom Metazoa; phylum Chordata; class Aves; order Charadriiformes; family Pedionomidae; genus Pedionomus; species Pedionomus torquatus. Next base: position 723,077 of record VZRU01014268.1, read on the forward strand.
CATGTTACATTTTATAACAAAGCACAAGATCCAAATGCCTGTGGGTTAATTAAACTGGCTGTCAAGGAATGATGAAATGATTTGGGATAGGGGAGAAATTGCATCCAGTTCATGAAAAGCCAATAAAGCAGAGAACTAAACTTGATTTAAAAAACCTTCTGGTTAGACTTGGTGCATAGCAAAGGGCACAATCCCAAGTTATAGTTCTGTCTGAAAAAGAAATAGTGAGTGAATTAACAAGAACTCCACTTGCTTTCATGAAGCCACAATAGCAGAAAATATCTGTTGTCAACAAGCTGGCTGCAAGATTGTAAACAAGGGAACATATTGGGGAAATATGGGAGGATGCACCTGCCAAAGAAAGATCAGCAAACAGATACTTTATGAATGTGTCACAAGTCTCACAAAGAATCTGCACTTTCTTTTGATAATATACTTTGTATATATCATTACTAATAGGTCTGAAACATTACCTTCTGGTAAATTAGCAAGTTATCATGATACTTGTCACCATCTAGGACTGACAAAATTCCGCATTGAATCTCAAAGAGTGGAAGACAATGACACCAGGAAGTATCTACCCATTGAGTTAGCTTAACTTTTGTTCTGAAGGACTTGGAGAAAGCGGAATGAAAGGATTAAGACAAGATACAGCCATACTTTGGTAGACAGATTTCACTACAAAACTCTCATTAAGCACTAGAACCACTGAATACATAGATTTGCTTTTTGTTGACTCAAAGAAGGTGATCAGTGTTTGCACTGTCTGCATTTTGGGAAAAATACCCATTGAATGTTTGTCTTCAGCCTCTCCTTCTTAGATTCACTTAGCTGTTCCAGAAATAACTAATGTTTATCTCCCTGAAGATTACTAGAGTTTGCTTAAATCACTGAGAATAAGCAATTAAAGAGGGTAATTGTACTACTGAAAACAATAATTAGGCTTTTTCTTCTTTGCTTTCTGTTTCTAGTTTTGGTCCTTTCGTTGTTGAAGCAGAGGTGAAAGTCAGAGCAACCAGTTTGTGAATTGCAAGGAAATTATTTTAATGTCTACCTAATAAGCTGTATTTCTTTCACTAACTTTATGATTTGAATAGAAGCCATATGAATTCCATACCTCATCATTAAAGTCTCATAATTTATATAGGGAAAAAAAATGAAGCCCTGGCAAGGTTCTCAACAATTTGACAATGAACGTGATTAACTTTGGTCAGTATGTGAAACACTTAAAATGGTGCCAACAGCAGGGCAGGGAAAGATAAAGTGCTCTATGAGTTATAGCTTTGGTACTTAATGTGTATATCATGAGTCACAGACCAGAGCTGTTCAGTAAAAACACTTTTGTCACCAGCTAAAAGAGACTATTCCTCTACAAATGAGCCTGCCCTGAAATAATACTCATGTCTGAAAATGTATATTTTTAAACTATATGTTTTCTCATGCAGTGTGGTTCATATTCAACCTTAGAGCCCAATATATTTCGCTTTGGAGCATTATCCTCCAGGAAAGTCCTGAAGTTTAGTAAGAAATAGATAGAAATTACGTGAGATTATACAGATTAATTTCAATCTGTTAAACATGCCTACATGCAAGCATCTAAATTTAAGTGTCTAAACTGAAGCATAAACCCACCAGAGATATATCTAGGGGGTGCAAATTTAGGAAACCAGAATATCTTTCTAGGTAACTAGAAATGCTGCATAATGCTGGTTCATATGGTATTATAATCTGGTTCTGTTTCTTTTGTACCCAAAGTCCTCCCCACCAGAACTAGAATTGTTGGTCTAGTCTATAAAACCATACTTGAAAATAAAGACTTAATAGTGTGTTGCCTCAAGAGAGTATATAAGAGGAATGATGAGTGTATGTCCTTAGTTTCATCTCTTATCTTCTTATAGTGTATGTTTTATTTATTTATTGATCTTAATAATTCTGTTCAGTATTTCTTTTCCATTTATCTCTATACAGCTGTTAGAAGACTCAAATAAACCAGTTTGTTAACAATCAAACTCAGTATGAACTGAGCATGTTTGCCAATGAAAGTTTAAATTTCTACCAGTCTCAGAATTCATTTGGGCCAATGATGAAAATGGATTGAACCAAGAATATTATTTCACTGCACTGCACAGTGATAAAACAATTTTACCTGCTAGATTAAAAAGTTTCTGATGGAACATCTTGTGAAAAACAGAGTAAGTCTGAGCTAATTTTCTTTCCACTACAAATCTCAAATGTACTGTTTCTAGATTAACTCCATTGTTTGTTTGCTTGTTTATCTCATATTCTTCCCATTTAGCAGCTCTATATAAATCTCAGGATAATCTTTCTAATTAAGTAAAAAGACTAATTTGTATTTGTTAAAGGAGAAAATTTTAGCTGGACTGACTGAGATGCATGTAGTTGACAAAAAAACAATTTTCAAACACTCATTACTTGAAAAACACTAATTGTTTAAATATTCATAAAGAACAAATATGTTTGGTAGTGAAGTAGACCTTCAAAGACACTATAAAAAAAGGGAAAAATGTATCTTTTGCAAAGCTGATCTCATCTTTCTTCCTCAGAATTATCAAAGATTTATAGGGGTTGGAAGATCCTATGATCTGTGGGGATCATCTAGTCCAACTCCTCTGCCAAAGCACGGTCACCTAGAGCAGGCTAAACAGGAGCACATCAAGGCAGGTTTTGAATATATCCAGAAAGATGCCACAACCTCTCTGGGAAACCTGTTCCAGTGCTGTCACCCTCAAAATAAAGAACCGTTTACCTCATGTTGAGATGGAATTTCCTGTGTTCCAGTTTGTGCCCATTGCCCCTTGTCCTGTCACTGGACACAAGAGTCTGGCCCCATCCTCTGGACACCAGCTCTTTAGATAGTGATGAGTTCCCCCTGGAGTTCCCCCTTCTCCAGGCTAAACAGACCCAGGTCCCTCAGCCTTTCCTAATAAGATAGGTGTTCCATCCCCTTGATCATCTTTGTAGCCCTCTGCTGGACTCTCTCCAGTAGTTCCCTGTCCTTCTTGAACTGGGGAGTCAAGAACTGGACACAGTACTCCGGATGAGGCCTCACCAGGTAAAGACCATATATAATAAACTCATCTCTGAAATGTTGCCTAGGAGGAGTTTCCACCTCTGAATGTTCCTTCTATTCTTACTTTGTAAACACTTAGCATTTTTATCGCAAACTCTCCAGCTTTTAAACATGTGACTAATGCTCATCTAAAGCACAGTCATAGTCTCAATGTCCATTGAACAGTCTGGATCCAAGCTCCTGGATTGTCAAAAGATGATGGGCTCAAGTCTGACAGCCAGTTCTTGTTAGTTTGCTCTTGAGCCCCCCAGTTTTCTTCTTGCTCATAACACTTCCACAATATCAAAATGCATTTATAAGTGTTTATCTTATGAAGGCAGCAAACAAACAAGGCAGAAGAAGTTTTGTGGGCCTCCAAAGTGCAGTGTAAAGCTTTTTATCATTTTGATACATTTTGAAACCGATTTACAAATAACTCCGCAAGTCATATGAACTCACGATCAAAGTCATTCTTTGAGAATGAAGCTTAAAGAAACTAATTTTTTTCTGAGCTGGGAAATTATCTGACATTCATAGTCACACTGCCAGGAACACATCATTGAAACAGTGAGTTTATAAACCTCACTGCGAAAGCCTGATTCTCTTCGCTCCCAGTAAAAATACTGATCAAATACATAAAGCTTTGTTTTAGACAAAGATTCAAAAATTTAGAAAACGTGCAATGGACAATATATAAAGGGACTCTAACAGCAGCCTTCCTTAGCTCACCCATGGAGAACTTGTAACCAATCATCCCTTTTCTTATTGTTAATGCCAAAATATCATTTACAATCATAGCATTCACACAGCTTTAAACAAAATATATTCTGGTGTTTGTTTTCATTATAGATTAAGTTACCTTCACAACAAAGCAGTGTAAACTTTCAGCATCCATCTTATTCATGCTCAGCTTTGTCATGCTTGCATTAAATTAGAAGGTGAAAACTCAGCTAACAATCAGACAAAGAACATTGGAGAATACCTGTGGGTATTGTGTTTTGACTTACTCTTGCCCATTTCAAGACCCTTTCCCTTTCTTCCTCCACTCTTTTCCTGAGATGAAAAAAAGAAAATGAGGTGAACATCTACTAATGCACTGCACTCCATCTGTCTTTTAATTAAGTTGGGAGTTATGGAGCAGGGGTAGAACAGCATGCTCCAGCCCGCAGCCTGAGAAACACAAGAAGTGACTTGTACAGTATGGAGGGAGACTAATGGGCAAAAGCATTCCTGCATGTAGCAATCTGTGCTCCCTACAATGTTACTCATCATTCTGTCTAACTTCAATAATATTCTTAGCATGAAATGTCTAAGATTAATGAGGCATTTATCCTCCGATAAGAAGCTATCACAAAGAATACATTTTCCATCAACATTTTTGCAGTTAAATTAATACTACCAACTTCTTTTTTGCAAATATGGGATTCAACAGTGGTTTATAGCAGATGATGTGAACCTAGTCCATCTAAGCAGGTTTACATCTTGGGGAGGATCAGCATTCATTTTCTCTGTTTATGAGCTGACAATGCGGCTAGTCAGCACAATCCTGGGTGTCAAATTTCTCTCGCAGGCATCTATTGCTTGAGGCTGTTAGAGATGAGATACAGAGCTAGGCAGATCTGTGGCCTGACCCAGTATAGTTGGGATTTTCTTTAATATTAAATGGGTAAAGGACCTCTAACATTTGTCATCTTTCTCTCGCTATGTGATTGATCTTGAACAGAACTCCCTGAGCCCACTTCCTCTGTCTTTCTGTCCTGGAGCTAGCAAAAACTCCTCAAAGGTAGTTTTCTACAGTTCAGGCTCAAGCACTGATAGGGCCATTGGAGGCCTAGACCTCTTCTTTGTAAATTGTAGAGTATCACAGCCAGAGCTGCAAGTTTAAAATAAGGGTAAGTGGCTGTGTCTTCCAAGGTAAATCACCCATATAGCCTCTTGGCTACAATTTTTGCAGGCTCACTTTTTCACAGGCTTTTTCAGAAGCAGTAGGTAGCCAAGACTTACATTGGTCAGAACATTTAAACAGAATATATCCTTCTCAGTTGACCATTAAAAGGATCAAACTTGAAAGAGTCAGTCTCTGAGTCCGTTCTGTCATCTTTCACAAAAAACAGCCACCTCTGATTTGGTCATGTTGGTACAAAATCCTCCAGTCTCTTTGCTGTATACAACAGATGTCTTGTGGAAATCTCTGAAATATTATTGACTTCATAGATTCTTCCCTATTGGGCCTAATCAAGTACTAAGACAGTAGCAACTACAAAAGAAAGCTCCTCCATGAACACTGAACTAATTATGCCTCATGAGTCATCTCCTCCCACCAGCACAGCACCACTAGCTCCTGACCATCTCAGTACTGCAATACCACTTAAAACCTTTTGATCTGCCCTAAATCATCTGCTTCTCAAAGGGCAAATGGGACTAAGACACCCATTTCTCTTTAGAACTTTGTGACTGCTTTTTCTCTCAAATTGTCTGATTACTTTATAGAATTAAGCTAAACAAGGGAAAATTGGTTATACTTCAAGGTTATCTTGAGGCTGCCGCTTCTTTCTAAGTCTTATAAAAATGTCTTCATGTTGGAAAGCATCTCCACTTTTTAGCTTTGTCAGGTGGTCCAATAAAATATATTGCCCCTGTGCCCCACATCAAATGCATTCCTGTTTAAAGGATTGCCTGATTTTAAGTACAAGTGGGGTGTTGGGTTGGTTTGGGGTTGTTTTTTTTTTTTTTATATCCTTGATTCTACCTTTTCTTCATTTTACTCTAGTAGGTAGAAAAGAAATGCCCATAAGACATAAAAGATTGCAAGTAATAGCAATAGGAAAAAGTAGTAAGGGCCAGCCAGACAAATCACTCTTTTTTTCTTGACTGAAACAGACAAGTGCTTCCAAGAGACAGCAGAGAAATATCTATAGCAGAGCAGTGTGAAGTATATCTTCAGTCACGTATTTATTCTGGATGATCTGAAGGCACTGAATATATCATTCGCCTATAACATTTCTAGTCATGTTAGTTTTGTACCAAGATATATAATAACCTGCCTTCCATAGGAATTATATTTTGAATGATTTTAGGGTCAGCAACTTATCTCTTATTCATACTTTGATAGGTTTAGTTCTATCAAACATTCTCATTTCCAGGAACATACCCATAGTGAAAACTAACATCATTCTTCTCCAGCACAAACCAGCAATGTCACAGAAAGGCAATGAACTTCTAAATCCAGATTTAAAGCATTAAGTTTTATTTAACCTAAGGCAAACTTGATTATGACAATTCATTATGTTAATTCTCAACATGAAAAATATCCCTCAGGCCAACAAATTTATAAAGTTTTTTGCCCATGTCTTTCAATACCTTTTCTTAAAATGTCAATTCTAGCTAATCACAGCTTTCAGAAATTCTAAACTGTCTTCTACAGTGCATCAAGCTCTCTTTGTACTTTTCCTTTAGTGTCCCCTACATAAACCTAATCAAAAACACATTTAGAGTAATTTTCTTGTCAGATTAAAAAGTTTAATAAATTAAAAAATGTGATTTTATGAGCTATATTAGCAAAGCTAAGTTTCAATTAGAATGAAATTAAGTATAGTCTCAGGAAAAAAAAAAAAAAAGAAAACACATAGAACGACCATACTACTGCATAACAAGTACCATATTTTTTATGTCTGTCTCATTTGTCATGTTAGACATGCCTTAAAAAACTTAAATATTTAGTTGTTTTCTCCAAATTGTATTCTTTGACAGTTTTAGGTGCTATCAGAAGCCAAAAATTATGTTTCTTTTCAGCTTACATTTGGAAGCTGATGATTTTATTAATCAAGACATCTCCTATATTTGAGTAAAGAACTAGTTAGCATAAAGTGTGCATCTTTCTGTTAGTGTAAATGTATATAGATGGGGATTGAAGTAGAAACCTACTTTACTAGGATCACACAAGTGATCTGTGAAAGAAACAAAACCTGGTTTTTATGTAACTCCATCCCCAGGACACAACCACAGGACTAGTACTCTGTCTTTAATTGATACACTCTCCTTTGATTGTTAGATTCAAATCCTAATCCATCTCCTGATGTAGGAGAAAATTAACTAATTTTAGAAAAAGACTGAAACCCTTTTTTTTTTCCCCTTAATATTTTGCATTACCATCAACAATTCTGACAGAATCAATAATGTGCATTTCCAATTTATGGTGTAGATGCACCAGCGATTACTATTGGCATATCCCTCAGGAAAACTGCCTTTACGAAAAATGCAAGAACAAAGACACTCGCAAAGCTTGAATATCTAAAGCACATTTAAAGGAAGAAATGAGCTATAAGCAATGTCTTTGCTTTCCCTGTGGAATTTTCAAGTACTTACATTTGGTGGGGCGAAATCAAGTGAGACAGTTTCAGCTATAAAAACAAACATTTACAGATTGACATTTACACAGTCACCAATTCATAAAAATCTTCTCTCATTGTGATTTGTCATGTCTCACTCATCTCACTCATCCCTGTAAAACAGAGCATTGTACTGAAGGGGATCAAAGGTTCACTTCAAGGTGAAAGTACCTTTTGCAGAGATAGTAAAAATAAACTATCCAGAAGGGTTAATTACTATAGTTACAAAAAAAATATTTAAATTATGGGGTTTTTTTTCCTAGAAGGTTGAAAAGGGCTGGAAGTAACAAACTAGACATGTATAATAAACTATCAAATAAAACAATGCTTTACCTTGATCTCTCACTTGCTTCTCTGTTACTTATATTTTTTTCATGGGGACAAACAATTCAGAGCTTAAAAGGGCACCTTATTTCTTTTCCCACATCCAGGCATACAGAAGCAGAACAGTGGATGTAGCAGTAATCATAGGAAATGACTGGTCAGCAGAAAATCACACAAGAGTGTTTAGCAACATTATAAGACAGCTCATTAACAGAGGACAAAGCAGGACTGATGCTGTTGCAGATACATGAGTACAAGGTCGCTTTTTGGATGTAACCAAGAGCACAGACCCAGATGCGGTACCCGCTGTCTTTTTGAGGAAGGCAGACTGCACAGCCTTGAGTTTCCATTCAGGGGCAGTGGTCTGGAGTCTAGAAGGATTTTTTTAACATACTGAGTGGCAGTAAATTAATATTTAAAAAGATGCCATTTTGTTCCTGTGTTATAGACTTTTAATCCATCTGTTCTGGTACATAGTAAAAACAGGAGAGAGCTGGGGCCATTCAGCCTGGAGAAGGCTCTGGGGAGACCTGCAGCTGAAGGGAGCTGCAGATACTGTAGAGGGACTCTTTGTCAGGAAGTGCAGTGACAGAATGAGGGGTAGTGATTGGAAGAGTGGAGATTTAGATTAGATCTTAGGAAGAAATTCTTTCCTGTGAGGGTGGTCAGACACTGAAACAGGTTGCCCCGACAATTTGTGGATGCCCAACCCCTGAAAGCATTTAAGGCTGTGCTGGATGGGGCCTTGAGCAACCTGGTCTAGTGGGAAGTGTCCCTGTCCATGGCAGGGGGGTTGGAACTCGATGATCTTTGAGGTCCCTTCCAACTCTAACTATTCTGTGATTCTATGATGTTATGATTCTATAGATGGTAGAGCATATTTTGTAAAACTTCTTGCAACTATAGGAATAAGGGTCCAAAGTCCAAATACTTCTGCTTATCACAAAAAGATAAAGTTTATTCTGTGGATTAGTTAAATGACATGTAACAAGTTTGGGTATCCGAAGACTACTTCCACATATTTATAATGGTTGAGTTTACTGGCAGTTTGTCACTCAGTTTCATTTAATGCACAATATTCTAAGTGAGAAGGAAATTTAAATTACTGTGTAGCAGAATATGGTATATTTGTATACATACTTTTAGTGACTGAATCCCAGCTTATGCCTTCCTCTGCCAATACAGCTAAATCTAATATACCTGGTTGAAAGACTTTTCAAGGCCTGGCCTTGTGAATGAGGCATGGCAGAGTGGGATCAAGCCAAGGAAAAAGTGAATTGAGATTCTATAAGCCACAATTTGCAAAACCATTGCTGATGTCAGATAATGCAAAATAGCTTAAAAGACTAAATGACAATAAAAAATTCAGTAGTGAAAAGCATATTTCAGGTTTAAATGTTGTTTTACTTTCCATTCTATATTTTTAATATAAAATCGGTTCTGATGCCATTGTTGCAAATGGTACTTATCACTTCAGCCCTCATTTTTAGACACTTTTCCAGTTAATTAGGGGAATCTTACATGACAGAGATTAAGTTCAGATTAAGTTGAACTACTCGGGACACAGTCTGAGCAAGCAAACACACCAAACAATTGGCAGTGCAAATCATATGAAGGGAACCACATCACTATTAGCTGGTCACAGCTTTTGATTGCTTTCACCAACCAGAGTTCATACCAGCATTTCTGAAATCAAAGAGATTAATAAGCTTTTGCCTGATACCTGAAGCTCTTTAATATATTAATTATATATTTTCTTTTTCTTCTTTTTGTAGAATTCATTGATTTTTCCTACTCAACTTTCTTCTCCCTGCCAGATGCTGGAAATAATGAGATTAATATTGATCCAGTGTGTTCAAGGTGGACATTAGCCATGAAATCCAGTTTTTTAATGGAAGGTGTATACAATACTAACCACATGGATCTTAGTCCATGTCAGTCTCACATTTTGAATGAGATTTGAGAGAGATGATGAAGCACAGAGCCAGATACACGAGAGTGCAGTGCTGGCTTTTATGTTAATGGACTCAAAGACTCCAAGTCACAAAAGAATCAATAAGAATAAGGCACCTTAAAAATATATATTCAAAGCTGTACTTGAGCCAAAAAGTTTTCTGATTAATAAGAGAGGGGCAGCCAAGTATACGAAAAGGGAAAGACTTTCCTTGCCCTCTATCACCTTAAAAATGAACAACATATATTCCCATAAAATGCAGTAATTGGTGCCTTTCCGGATCTTGGCTTTCTCGGTTCACATAGTAGCAGAGAGAGAGAGAGTGTCTGTCTCGCAGATATCTTAGAAAGCCAGGCAAGCTTATGGGGCAAAGTAGAAAAGGAGTTTTGCTCCAGTGATCCCTACTGTGTCCTTTCATTCAACACTAAATAAGTGTCAGGCAATTAGAAATGGAAGAGCGGATGCGTAAATGATACTGCCTTCCCAGTAAATTGCTAATACCTGGATAGTGCTGCATGACTGGAAACATACTGTTACAATAACTGCAGTACCAATTTTTATTTCTGAATAATAGAGAAGACGAAGAAGATCAATGTAGCATCGAAGCCATGAAACAAACAATCTACCACGATTTTTTCCCTGTCTGATTTCTTAATTTCTTCCTCCCACAATTGAGACATACTGCATTTAAGCTTTACAAAAGTAACATCCATTTTCTTCCTCATTCTTGGCAGAAGTCTGCTGAGGGGCACATGGTGGTCTCTGGACAATATTTAATGACTGCCAAACTGTGACATAAAGTTCATGTTTGCTCTTGTAGGGTAAAAATCAACCTCATTTGTAGTGAACACCTGAAGTTCATTATTTGGGAATGGCTAGAAATACAAAAATTAATTAAATGGGGATTTTTTTAATGTATTGACATATACAGCTTTTATTACAACAATTTGGTCAGAAAAAAAGGGACATCCACAAGGTACATATCCACACTTTCCATTTGGTTCATGTACCATCTTTTACCATCTGTCACATGGAATATAGCTTTCAAAGAAATTCTAGAATACTAATGGAATTCCCTCAGCATCACCATTCAGCACAGGTGGCATTTTTAGCTCTAAAACTAATTAAAATGCATGTTTTGAAGAAGCTCAGTGTTTAATTCAAGCGGATAGGATACACAAGACGTCTCTTCAGCGTTTCAGAGGTCACAGCATGAGACTGATTTGGCAAACTTAATCTAAAATAACCCAGCACTTCAGGGAGTTTTAAGAAGAAATGCATAATGTGTTGATTTCATACTTAGTAGCAAATTTTAAAACAGCTGTTAACTATACGGTAGATTCAGCTGCACTTTGTAAAGTCATGAATGAAGGTAAAGAACAAAAACCTTCACTTTGTCCTACCTACTAGTACTGCTACAATGAAAATGCAAAAGAAGTCCTCAGTGTCTCACCACAAATTAGCAACTGTAGTCATATTTTTCATTTATCTGCACTGGTTGGCAGTTTGGCACAATCTTCTGAACTTAATGACTATATTTCACTCATATAAGTAGAAGAAGGAGAGGGAAATAATAAACAAAATACAAATAAATGAATCAGTTGTGCAGGACACCTTGCACATATTTCTCCCATAAAGTACTTTGGGTGCTGCTGCATCTTGCCCTCCAGGAAGAGAAAGTGGAGCCCTGGCAGATCCTGAGATCCTCCAGAGGAGTCAGAAACAAAAGCCTGAGCATCCTCAGTTTTGAAATGCAGCTCTAGTAATGGCTCTTGTTCCCTACTCAAATAGCAAGAAATTCAGAGTAGGAGAACAGCTTTTGCATCTGCGGCACATCACAAAGTTCTTCAATCTACTATTATAACGAAGGGATCCTTTCTAGTGGTAGTAAATTGGGATTTATAGGCAAAATATGCTGCTTTTAACTAAATGAGAAACATCTGCACAGTAATTCCCATTCTGTACGCACTGTTTAAAATACCTTTAAATAAAGATGCTTAAAAGATTTGCTTTTGTGTTGTTTTTCCCTGAGCTGGTGTCATTGTTAGAATATTTTGTATGATTTTAAGGACGAGCAAAGTGATTAAAAAGCTCTTTCAATTTTTCTTTTTGTTGGTGGTATTTTAACTGATTCTTTGAAGAGGTGTGAAACTGGGCCCAGTAGGTGTTGGGAAGGTTTATTATAACCTGACAGAAATCTAATCCTGGAGCTTTACTAGCTCTAAGGGAATTGTCTTACTTGTTTCCATTAAATCATTAACTGATCGTAACATAACTTTTGAGCATATGACAGCCTTGGAAATAATAATAACAATAAAAATGGAAGCTAAGGTCTAGCAGCTTTTGTCTTATACTGGATCTGTGGATATCTTCAAAGAGTACCCTGGAGTGCTCTATGGCATCCTTTACAATCAATGATGAGAATGTTATTGTTATCCTGTTGAGCAGATACAGGCAAAGAGATTCTACCCAGTATTTATCGCATTGCATTCATCTGAAAGCTTCCATGCAGTTTTCACAGAATCAGGACTGATTATTACACAGAATTTAAACTACAATCTATTTAATTATGTGATAGAGGTTGAAATCTAATGATAGACATTCAATTCCTATCTCTTTGACGGGAATTCTGTCTGAATGAAAGTTACTACACCTGACCTATTTCTCTTGACTTTTTTTGTTGGTTTTTTTTTTTTTTTCAGTCAGTAGGGATCTACTCAATAGTGTCAATGGAGCCTTGGGAGACATTCATCTCATGCTGGAACAGACACATATTTACACCTGCTCAGATGAATTACACCCTGTATTCCATTAATCCTATTGACTATATCTCCTTTGCTCATAATGGAAATGTGGCAAATTATCCCTGATATAGACACCCACCTGTAAGTAAGGTAAATCTCACCTTAAATAAATAACTCATGTCCTGTTTCAGTCAAGTATCAAGGTGTACTCACTTTAAAGGAGTTTCACTGGCTCCATTTTGCTCCAGAAAGGAAGAAAAAATTGTGCTTAGACTGGACTATAATATTTGCCGTAGTGAAAACCTCCTGTACTAGAGACTGCAACAACGTTTAGCACAAAGGAGGCTGATGTCATTTGCCAGTCTGAATGTCACTGCGATACAAATGATTTGTCTTGCTTATACTGGAAAAGAAAATAGGCCCATGTAAAGCAGTGAGGGATGGAGGACAAGATGTAATTTGAAAACAGCAAGCAATGGCCAGAAAAATGAGGAAAATATTTACTATTGATGCATTTTAAAGTCTCTCCTGTGCTGAAGAGGGGGAGTGACGTTTTACAGGAACTCACTGCTGACGAATAAAGCTCAGTCTGTGTAGCTGTTTCCTTGCAGCAAGAGAAACATGTTATGTATTATTATATTACACTGCAATAAAAGGGTGTGGTAATATAACTATATTACAGATATAAATATAAATATAACAGAAAAAGTGTAAAAAGGCTAAGCAAATACACTAGAAGAAATATGTGATGAAACAAAGGAGTATGAAACCAGACACAAATATAGAGAAATTCATCACACTGTAAAAAGAACCATAAGGCATTTAAACAAGGCAAGAAGAAGCATCAATTGTGTAAGTAACGAAGGGTGAAAGAATACACTACAAGGCAAACAATATCCTTGGAAGGAGGACAGAAAATCTGTAAGAAGTTTAGAATGGTCCTCGTAAATCTGGAAATCTAATATCAGATGAAGAGGACAAGGTACAGTGAATTGAGTGTAGGAGCTGGACAGAATATTAGCAGGAGAAAAATAAAGAAGAGTATCTGGAAATGATGATATTACATTGGACAATCTGTCGTCTTTTAATCAACATGCCAAAATGTATCTATATAAACTCTGTAAGCAGATATAAGCAAAAAGAGATGAGTCAGATCTTTCAGGAAGTCTGCATTCATTTCTGTCCTAAAATCCAGCAATGCAGCCAGCAGTGCTCTAGATTATGAAAAATGCTAAACTCTCTGTACAGTGAATAACCTGTGTAAAATATTCTTGAATAGGCATCATGGAGAAGCAAGAAGTCAGTTCATCTCCGGTTATGAGACATCAATGAAATAATCCTCAGCTATAGAGGTAGAGTAAATAAGAAGCTAGAACTTGAGATAAAGCACAAAGAACCAGAGAACACAGCAAGGTCTCAAGCGGTGCATAAGGTCTTCTATCTGGAACTTCGTTCAGATTCAAATCTTCTCAGGGTCCCTTTGTGGATAATACCTGCAAAATTAAAGACCTTGTTCCTGTTACCAGAAAAAAAAAAAATAAAAGGGAGTGGGGGG